>CM042404.1:30370650-30708150 GCA_023634145.1 Thymallus thymallus
TGAGGCTGTGTGTGAGTGTGTGTGTGAGGGTGTGTGTGAGGCTGTGTGTGAGGGTGTGTGTGAGGCTGTGTGTGAGGGTGTGTGTGAGGGTGTGTGTGAGGCTGTGTGTGAGGGTGTGTGTGAGGGTGTGTGTGAGGGTGTGTGTGAGGGTGTGTGTGAGGCTGTGTGTGAGGGTGTGTGTGAGGGTGTGTGTGAGGGTGTGTGTGAGGCTGTGTGTGAGGGTGTGTGTGAGGGTGTGTGTGAGGGTGTGTGTGAGGGTGTGTGTGAGGGTATTCTCCCACACAGCTGCGTCTACAAAGACCTGAGATTCTGACTTGATGTTAGCAATCTCTTCCTCCATCCCTTTCTTTCTTCTCTTTCCAGATTCCAATACAGACCCCACTCACTCACTCTGGGTGTGAGCACTGAGCTTGAGCTGGCACAATGCCTGGATGGGACACACACAGAAACACACACACGGAGGTGCACGCGCATGTAGGCAGGCACACACACACACACACACACACACACACACACACACACACACACACACACACACACACACACACACCCCAATCACAGCTTTTGCTTTCCACCGTCACTCCAGGTCATCTCCCATTAAGCAGAGGAAAGTGGATTGAGATACCAAATCATGGATTCCATTGCTACTGTAGGAGTGTTGAACCACTCACCTTCACTAAGGTGTTTATGTTGACCTGCTCTAGAATATTAACATGTGAACACACCAGGAGCTGTCCTGGGATCAGAACATGTTGAGATCACTTCATAAACTGCCCTGGCCCCTGTTCCCTGGGGCGATAACAGATTAGAACATAATGTGGACTGATCTCCACTCTCTCCCTCACAGGCCGCGATAGAACCCTACAGCTCACTGCAGTGCACTCATCTCCACACACACAGGATTACTGGTGTGTGTGTGTGTATGTGTGTGAGAGAGAGAGAGTGTTCACGTGTATGTGTGTGTTTGAGTGTGCAAGACTGTGTATGAGTGTGTGTGTGTGTGTGTGTGTGTATGCACATGTTTATGTGTATGTGCAGGCGAACGCATGCAGGTGTGTACTTGAAACACATAGCAGCATGGCCGTCCCCATCACAGAGCAGCATGGCCGTCCCCATCACAGAGCAGCATGGCCGTCCCCATCACATAGCAGCATGGCCGTCCCCATCACAGAGCAGCATGGCCGTCCCCATCACAGAGCAGCATGGCCGTCCCCATCACAGAGCAGCATGGCCGTCCCCATCACATAGCAGCATGGCCGTCCCCATCACATAGCAGCATGGCCGTCCCCATCACATAGCAGCATGGCCGTCCCCATCACATAGCAGCATGGCAGTCCCCCTTTTGGTTTTTAGTCCAGATTTCTTCCAGATCTCTCTGCAAAATGAATTCCTCTTTCCCATCTCGAGGCTGTCAACTCTGCATTGAGAGTCAGTTTTTGCAGGTCACTGTTCCCGAGGACAGGAGACTAATTGGGTTGTGGTCTTTTTCTGAATGGGTTAAAACGAGATTAATGTGCAACCACTACAAACATCCCCCTGGACAATACAGCTGGTAAAACAAGGAAGGTTCCAATAATAATAGTTTATAAACAAGAGCAAATTATTTTAGATTAGGCTAGGACTCTGATGTACTGTATGTACCGCTTCCTCATGTCTGAGACCTGTGTGTGTGTGTGTGTGTCAGAGACTAACAGAAAAAAACCAATGAAAGTGATAAAGAATAGTCTCTTAAATGACTGACTTTGGACACACCTCTGTCCAGGTGAATACTTGTAGGTTTCATGATGACTATATTACGAAATTGCATTACTGCACCTCAAGGAAGATCTGATTAGACAGGTTCGATGCAGCATTCTACACATCACTCCACCCCACTGATGCTTTGTCTGCCAGGACTAAACTCACGCTCACTCAGGTCCCCCCATAAGGCACTAGTGCCAGATGCTGGGTGGCATATGATTAAGATAAGACTTTATCACTGGAGCCCTCCATCTATTGGCTTAGCTTCTTCAACTTCTAAATGGGACGTTGAGGAGATAAGGTCATGGAAACGACTGAATGGAAGACACACTCAACTCTTAATTTATGCTGGTTTTCCTGACCCAGACAATCTATTGGCTAATGACTGGATGGATATAGGTCTGTAACAGTCATCCCCCTTTGAAGAGGGGGATGACCGCGGCAGCTTTCCAATCTCTAGGGATCTCATTCCGTTAGTGCTACGGGATGCAAATTTCTGTTTGAAAAAGCTAGCCTTTGCTTTTCTAACTGACTGTGTATATTGGTTCCTGACTTCCCTGAAAAGTTGCATATCGCGGGGGCTGTTCAATGCTAATGCAGTACGCCACAGGGTGTTTTTGTGCTGGTAAAGGCCAGTCAAGTCTGGAGTGAACCAAGGGATATATCTGTTCTTAGTTCTACATTTTCTGAATGGGGCATGCTTATTTAAGATGGTGAGGAAAGCACTTTTAAAGAACAACCAGGCATCCTCTACTGACGGGATGAGGTCAATATCCTTCCAGGATACCCGGGCCAGATCGTTTAGAAAGGCCTGCTCACTGAAGTGTTTTAGGGAGCGTTTGACAGTGATAAGGGGTGGTCGTTTGATCGCGGACCCATTACGGACGCAGGCAATGAGGCAGTGATCACTGAGATCCTGGTTGAAAACAGAGGAGGTGTATTTGGAGGGCAAGTTAGTCAGAATGATATCTATGAGGGGGCCCATGTTTACGGATTTAGGGTTGTACCTGGTAGGTTCCTTGATGTTAAGCATATTCCAGTTTAAGTCACCTAACAGTAGGAACTCTGAAGATAGAAGCCTGGAAGGGGTCACTAGACTATAGTCACAGGACAAAAAAAACACGTCCACACTGTTACGCCATCTTGGGATTGAGTCCGCACTGTTATGCCATCTTGGGATTGAGTCATCACAGCAGGATAACTCCATCTGTACCTCCTCCCACAGTCCGCTGCGGAAAACGGTTACCAGAGCTGACTCGTTCCATCCGGTGGAGGCCGCAATGGTCCGGAACTCCAGGGCCAACTCCGAGGCGGTCCTAGATCCCTGGCGTAGTCGGAGTAGGCGCTCACCCCTGATGGTGGCAACCCTGTCTCTCCCAGAGACAGCCTCGGCATAGCGAGCGAGGTACAGGTCACATTGCAGAAGGAATCCCTTGCATCTCGCTGGTGCACCGTCAAAGCGTTCCGGGAGGGACAGGGGTATTCCGTGGACCGACTCAGATGGGATGGAGGCAGGTAGTGGTGGTGTGGGGGCTGGTGCCGGAACCGGTGCTGGAGACTGGAAGGACTGCACATTCCCCTCCAAACGCAGGATGGTTGCCAGCACGCTGTCCATGGCGCTGCCGGGTCTGGAGAGACTGCCTTTCCCGCTGTCTCCATTTAGGTGGGTCGATTATTCTGTCACGTTGTATAATGATAGGAGACAGGCGCAGGAATATGTAGTAGGGGTTTTTATTTCTCTACCCAAAATAAATCACAGTCAGTGTCACCAGCAAAGCACCCCCACACCATCACACCTCCTCCTCCATGCTTCATGGTGGGAACCACATATGCAGAGATAATCTGTTTACCTTTCACGGCGGTTGGAACCAAAAATCTCAAGGACAGATTTCCACTGGTCTAATGTCCATTGCTCATGTTTCTTGGACCAAGCCAGTCTCTTTTTCTTTTTGGTGTCCTTTAGTAGTGGTTTCTTTGCAGCAATTCGACCATGAAGGCCTGATTCACGCAGTCTCCTCTGAACAGCTGATGTTGAGATGTGTCTGTTACTTGAACTCTGTGGAGAATTTATTTGGGTTGCAATCTGAGTTGCAGTTAACACTAATGAACTTATCCTCTGCAGCAGAGGTAACTCTGGGTCTTCCTTTCCTGTGGCGGTCCTCATGAGAGACAGTTTCATCATAGCGCTTGATGGTTTTTGCGACTGCAATTAAAGAAACTTTCCTGATTGATTGACATTCATGTCTTAAAGTAATGATGGACTGTCGTTTCTCTTTGCTTATTTGAGCTGTTCTTGCCATAATATGGACTTGGTCTATTACCAAATAGGGCTGTCTTCTGTATACCAACCCTACCTTGTCACAACACAACTGATTGGCTCAAACACAGTAAATTCCACAAATTAACCTTTAACAAGGCACACCTGTTAATTGAAATGCATTCCAGGTGACCTCTTCATTAAGCTGGTTGAGAGAATACCAAGAGTGTGCAAAGCTGTCATCAAGGCAAAGGGTGGCTACTTTGAAGAATCTCAAATCTCATTTGTTTAACACTTTTGTGGTTACTACATGATTCCATATGTGTTATTTCATAGTTTTGATGTCTTCACTATGTAGAAAATA
Organism: Thymallus thymallus; assembly: GCA_023634145.1. Taxonomy (NCBI): domain Eukaryota; kingdom Metazoa; phylum Chordata; class Actinopteri; order Salmoniformes; family Salmonidae; genus Thymallus; species Thymallus thymallus. Next base: position 30,375,012 of record CM042404.1, read on the forward strand.
AAGAAAAACCATGGAATGAGTGTGTCCAAACCTTTGACTTGTACTGTAAATTGTTAAGTATTTTGTCTAATGTCTTTTTCGTTATGTGTCAGACCCCAATAAGACTAGCTGTTGCCATTGGTTTCGGATAATGGATATTCTAATTAAAAAAAACACACACACACACATACACACACACACACACACACACACACACACACACACACACACACACACACACACACACACACACACACACACACACACACACACACACACACACACACACACACACACACACACTATTGTCTCCAATACGGGCCCACTTCTCCTAACCCCCATTCTCTCTCTGAAAGCAGTTAGATTATCAGTGGCTGCCTCATTTCTTGTCCCTCTCTTTAAATACCCTGCAAAGTAGAGCAGAGTCAGAGGAGGATGCAGAGCGCTGCTCTCCACAGCTGGAGCACCACAGGGTGTCTCCAAGGTTAACCTCATACGTTACAGTCAGAGAGAGCAGAGACAGTACCGAGCAGAGTGGAGAGAGACAGTTAGAGAGGCGGAAGGGATTAATATAGTGTGTGTGTGTGTGTGTGTGTGTGTGTGTGTGTGTGTGTGTGTGTGTGTGTGTGTGTGTGTGTGTGTGTGTGTGTGTGTGTGTGTGTGTGTGTGTGTGTGTGTGTGTGTGTGTTTGTTTGTGTGTGTGTGTGTGTGTAACATTTTGTTGGTCCCCACAATGTCAAATGCTATTTTGGGTGTTAAGGTTAGAATTAGGTTTAGGGTTAGGGTTAGTTTTAGTGTTAGGGTTAGGAGCTAAAGTTAGGTGAAGGTTAAGGTTAAGGTTAAATAGGACTTTGAATGGGACTGAATCCTACAAGGTTAGTTGTAGAAGACTGTGTGTGTTCAATAAAATACTTCAGTGAGCGCTGGTTGGCTGGTTGGCTGGTTGGTTGGTTGGCTGGTTGGCTGGTTGGCTGGTTGGCTGGTTGGTTGGCTGGTTGGCTGGTTGGCTGGTTGGTTGGCTGGTTGGTTGGTTGGTTGGCTGGTTGGTTGGCTGGTTGAAGGAGGGGGGATGAAGAAATCTACACAACAGTTGGTTGAAGATGAGGAACCATGATCATGAGGACAATGATGGTGTATATGATAAAGATGATGCTGAACATGAACCACGGTGGCTAGCAATCATATCATGTTTCTATAGACCTGTCTAAAATATATAATGGATGTATTGTGAAGGTGTAGGTTACATTACATGGATTTATTATACTTGTTAAAATGTTGATGTTCCAAAAGGTCTGCATCAGTAGCTTGTAGGCTGTACGTGGAAGACAGGACATGCTAAATGTGTTTCTGTTAATTAACGGTTAATTACAGTGAGACCAACAGTTATTTGCTTGACAATCACCTGCTGACAAAATGTCATGACCCCCACAACGGTAATCACCGATTTGACGAAAGTGCTCATCTCAAACGCGCCCATTGATATGAGCACTTTGAAAGGCTTTGCTCTCACACAGTCATACAGAGTATCTGTGCACAGGTGCACTTCATGCTGCTACAGCGTGGTAGCTACGGGACCAAAATAGCTTCAACGCTCCTGGTTGTTAGCGGAAATTGACCAACTACTACTGTTTACTTTGTGCATCAACGTCATCTTGCTGAGTCTACCTTGAAACCTAACCTAACCAATGACCCATTACCTTATCCATTACTGCCAAGTGACATGCCAAATAACGCAAAAACTAACACATAAATTGCTCAAATCCTTCCACGCTACTTTCTGCCCCTAACACTAAAACTAAAAGTAAATAACATAAAAACGAAATATAACTGTTTTTATACAAACTAAATAAAAACCAGTAGTGGATCTGAAAAATAACTGAAACTTAACTGAATTTAAAATAACATCTTATAATTACTAGAAATAAAAACTAATGTAAAAACAAAACTATAATAACCTTCCTCCAAAACATCAAATTTCTAAGTGTTTTTTAAGTTAAGGGTATTGTTTGGGTTTTAAGAGTGTCTACCACTGGGATTGAACGTGGAGTTATGGGATTTACTACGTCCACAATGCCCAACCTACTTTATGGTAATAGCGCTCACTGATGCCCCTAGTGGACAATTCTGAAGTCAATCTTGAACTATCTCCCTGTACACTGACTGCATCTTATGACCTCTCTAATGACAGTGAGGTCAATCCGGTCAAGGTGGCACATTTCGGTTCGAGGCTCTCAACTCTTCGTGGATAATTGTTTTCCTCGTTGGAAAAAAGTGCGCTTTCTGGAGTGTGACTAATAGAACCAGCCTGAAGACCACAGCTCAGTGAGCAATCCAACATTGCCATATTACAGCATTAATATTTAAAGTCTAATGATTTTCTAACTGGCGTTCAGACAGATGGCTCTAAAAGCAGCGCTGGGACCCGGACCATCAGCGCTCGTTCAGAGGGAATGTAGCACTTTCATTTTCATTTAAACCAGGTTGTACAGGTCTAATAACATAGCAATAACAGGTTGTAAGGGTGTAATAGTAGTTAAAACCTAGCTAATAGCCTTGTCATGACACAATCAATTAACCTAACATCACATATGTCGTTAAAAACTTTGGTTATGCTACTTTCACTTGACTTTGTTCAAATATAACAGAACTTGACAGAAAACACAATCATGACTTGACAGGACCTTTAGAAAAAGACAGAAATGACAAGAACAACGATAGTTAATAATAAGCTCCTCCATAACCTTGACTCACAGACAACCCACGGACAGTCACCCTATAAAGCAAACTTTGAAGTCAAATTTGTACAACTCAACGCCACCATCCAATTTGCACATTCCGGGGAAGCGTCATGAAATGTCACTATCTATAACTAGAAGTCGATACAATAACGTAATTTTAAAACGAGTTGCATTCATCGTCTCATCGTCTGTAGTGTAGCAATGCCATCTAGCAAACGTTAATGATAACTATGAATCAGACTAAATATAAAATGCCAATTTGAACGTCCCGTGTTGGTCTTAAGACTATCGTCAGTGTGACTGTGACAGATAGAGCTTTGTCATGCTCAGACGTGTCTGCATTTTGGGGACCATTCTGGTGTGCCGTTCAGATCCAAACACATGGAGACTTCCTGTTTCTGTGTGTTTTGTGGGTGTGTGTTTGTGTGTACATTCATGCATCCGTATGTATACAGTGGGGAGAACAAGTATTTGATACACTGCCGATTTTGCAGGTTTTCCCACTTACAAAGCATGTAGAAGTCTGTAATTTTTATCATAGGTACTCTTCAACTGTGAGTGACGGAATCTAAAACAAAAATCTAGAAAATCACATTGTATGATTTTTAAGTAATTAATTTGCATTTTATTCATGTGAAATATCTAATCTTCCCGTGCAACAGTGATGTCAATCCCAAGATTTGGGTTACAAATGGTGTATCTCTCCCCACCTAATCTCTCACCTCTCTGTCGGTCCAACAGATCACACATCACTGACATCACTGACACAAATTTACGCTCCAGCCAGTCTCTGATCAGTGTCTAAATCCTCCTAACACATGAATCCTCCCAACAAATTGACCTGTACTAATCACCTGTTGGCTCTGGCTTGCTTCTCTCTGTAACTAAGAGGGTGTGCCTCTCCTCCCAATATACTGTATATACTGTATGTAGCAGCTACATAAAGTACCAGTCAAACGTTTGGACACACCTACTCATTCCAGGGTTTTCATAATTTTTGTACTATTTTCTACATTGTAAACTATGAAATATCACATAACCAATCATGTAGTAACCAAAAAGGAGCCCCCTTTGCCTTGATGACACCTTTTCACACTGTTGGTATTCTCTCAACCAGCTTCATGAGGTAGTCACCTGGAATGCATTTCAATTAACAGGTGTGCCTTGTTAAAAGTACATTTGTGGAATTTCTTTCCTTCTTAATATGTTTGAGCCAATCAGTTGTGTTGTGGCAAGGTAGGTTTGGTATACAGAAGATAGCCCTATTTGGTAAAAGACCAAGTCCATATTATGGCAAGAACAGCTCAAATAAGCAAAGAGAAACGACAGTCCATCATTACTTTAAGACATGAAGATCAGTCAATCCAGAAAATGTCCAGAACTTTGAAAGTTTTTTCAAGTACAGTCGCAAAAACCATCAAGCACTGTGATGAAACTGGCTTTCATGAGGTACGCCACATGAAAGGAAGACCCAGAGTTACCTCTGCTGCAGAGGATAAATTCATTAGCACCTCAGATTGCAGCCCCAAAAAACACTACTAAAGGACACCAATAAGAATAAGAGACTTGCTTGGTCCACGAGCAATGGACATTAGACCAGTGGAAATCTGTCCTTTGGTCTAATTATTGGTTCCAACCGCCGTGTCTTTGTAAGACGCAGTGCAGGAGAACGGATGATCTCCACATGTGTGGTTCCCACTGTGAAGCATGGAGGAGGAGGTGTGATAGTGTGAGGGTGCTTTGCTGGTGGTACTGTCAGTGATTTAACCAGAATGGCTACCACAGCATTCTGCAGCGATGCGCCATCCCATCTGGGTTGGACTATCATTTGTTTTTCAACAGGACAATTTCTGGTCAAACAGGTAACAAATTGGTATTTTTCTAACATTAAAAAAGTCTTAAAAGGTTATTAGAAATACATCAAAACACAATCATGTTGAAGTAAAAACCCCTGCCAACTAATATCAAAAGGTATACTTGGTTTTGCAGCAATTATTTGCCTTCTGTAAGTTGCCTAGTGACTTGTCATTCTGTTACCAAAACACCCACATATCTTTAGAATATTTTGTAACTTCTGTCCCTCTTAAAGAGGGAGGATAATGAAAGTTCACATAAGTAACAAGTAAAGGTAGACTTACCAATTATTTATACTCCCTCTGCGTACACATCACTGATGAACTGAAATGGTCCACCCACACAGACAGTGTGGTGAAGAAGGCGCAACAGCTTCTCTTCAACCTCAGGAGGCTAAGGAAATGTATCACCTTAAACCCTCACAAAATTTTACAGATGCACAATTGAGAGCATCCTGTCGGGCTGTACCCTCCTGGACACCTACAGCACCCGATGCCATAGGAATGCCAAAAAGATCATCAAGGACATCGCTACCCGAGCCTCTGCCTGTTCACCCCGCTAACACCCAGAAGGCAAGGTCAGTACAGGTGCATCAAAGCTGGGACCGAGAGACAGAAAAACAGCTTCTATCTCAAGGCCATCAGACTGTTAAACAGCCATAAATAGAACATCAGAAGCTGCTGCCTATAGACATAGATTAGAAATCACTCGCCACTTTAAGAAATGGATCACTAGTCACTTTAATGTTTCCGTATCCTGCATTAACCATCTCATATATACAAACTGTACTCGACTTTTCTATGTTATCTTAGTCACTTTATTTAGGTTTATACGTTACATCACCCATCTCATATGTACAGTTGAAGTCAGAAGTTTACAAACACCTACGCCAAATACATTTAAACTTAGTTTTTCTCAATTCCTGACATTTAATCCTAGTACAAATTCCCTGTCTTAGGTCAGTTAGGATCACCACTTTATTTTAAGAATGTGAAATGTCAGAATAATAGTAGAGAGAATGATTTATTTCAGCTTTTATTGCTTTGATCACATTCCCAGTGGGTCAGAAGTTTACAAAACACTCAATTAGTATTTGGTAGCATTGCCTTAATTGTTTAACTTGGGTCAAACTTGTCGGGCAGCCTTCCACAAGCTTCCCACAATAGGTTGGGTGAAGTTTGGCCCATTCCTCCTGACAGAACTGGTATAACTGAGTCAGGTTTGTAGGACTCCTGCAGCAAAGCACCCCAACAACATGATGCTGCCACCCCCGTGCTTCACGGTTGGGATGGTGTTCTTCGGCTTGCAAGCCTCCGCCTTTTTCCTCCATACATAACGATGGTCATTATGGCCAAACAGTTCTATTTTTGTTTCATCAGACCAGAGGACATTTCTCCAAAAAGTATGATCTTTGTCACCATGTGCAGTTGCAAAGCGTAGTCTGTCTTTTCTATGGCGGTTTTGGAGCAGTGGCTTCTTCCTTGCTGAGCGGCCTTTCAGGTTATGTCGATATAGGACTTGTTTTACTGTGGATATAGAAACTTCTGTTCCCTTTATCCTCCAGCATCTTCAAAAACGTTTGATTAAAATTTGATATGATGAGTGTTTTTACTGATAATTTGGTTTATGATTTAATGTGATTAAAAAGCATAATTCTGTTACCAAATCAGCAACAGAATGACCCCAGAATCTGTAACAGAATGGCTGCAACTGAATTGGCTACAATGGGATTTCAGCCCAGTCACAAACCACAATTGGGTCACCTGCTAACAAATACGTTTTACTACTTTAAATACACAAATAAGTGAATTTGTCCCAATACCTTTTGTGCCCTAAAATGGATTAACATACCCTCAAATTAAAGCTGACAGTGTGCACTTTAACCTCATAGTCATTGTTTGATTTAAAATATAAACTTTTGGAGTATAGAGCCAAAAAATGTTTAAATGCTTCACTGTCCCAATAATTATAGAAGGCACTGTACAACAGTCCAACTGTAATAGTATTGTACTGTACTAAACTTAACTCTACTGTACTGTGCTGTACTCTACTGTGTTCTACTGAGCTGTACTGTGATGTCCAAACTTGTTAAACATACAGTAGACGTCTATGATTGTTTCTAGCTCCGACAGTGCAGTAATATCTCACAAATAATATCTAACAATTTCACAACATATAAAAATTACACAAAAATCTAAGTAAAGGAATGGAATTAAGAATATATAGATATATGGAAATGTCTGAGCGGCATAGACTAAGATACAGTAGAATAGAATAGAATACAGTATATACATATGAGATGAGTAATGAAAAATATGTAAACATTATTAAAGTGACTAGTGTTCAATGTATTAAAGTGACCAGTGATTTCTAGTCTATAGGCAGCAGCCTCTAATGTCCTAGTGATGGCTATTTAACAGTCTGATGGCCTTGAGATAGAAGCTGTTTTTCAGTCTCTCGGTCCCACCTTTTGGATGATAGCCGGGTGAACTTGCAATGGCTCGGGTGGCTGTTGTCCTTGATGAACTTTTTGGCCTTCCTGTGACATCAGGTGCTGTAGGTGTCCTGGAGGGCAGGTCGTTTACCCCCGGTAATGCGTTGGGCAGACCGCACCACCCTCTGGAGAGCCCTGCTGTTGCGGGCGGTGCAGTTGCCGTACCAGGCGATGATACAGCCCGACAGGATGCTCTGTCTGTGTGGGTGGACCATTTCAGTTTGTCAGTGATGTGTATGCCAAGGAACTTAAAGCTTTCCACCTTCTCCACTGCGGCCCCGTCGATGTGGATAGGTGGGGGGCTCCCTTTGCTGTTTCCTGAAGTCCACGATCATCTCCTGCTTAGGGTCGTTGTCATGTTGGAAGGTGAACCTCCAACAACGAGGTCCTGAGGGCTCTGGAGCAGGTTGTCATCTCTCTGTACTTTGCTCCCTTCATCTTTGCCTCGATCCTGACTAGTCTCCCAGTCCCTGCAGCTGAAAAACATCCTCACAGCATGATGCTGCCACCACCATGCTTCACCGTAGGGATGGTGGCAGGTTTCCTCCAGACTTGATGCTTGACATTCAGGTAAAAGAGTTCATTTGTCGGCAGTTTATTTGCTGCTTTTTTTATAACAATTATTATCTAACAGTTTCACTTCTTGTATTTTTATACTTTTTCATACTGCCGCTCTATGTATCGTGTATTGTGTATCTGTCTTTTGTGTATTTTCATTCTGGCATTTTGCACCTGCCCTGTGTTTTTTCGTAGCTGCTTGATGAAGAAATGTCCCCTCTGGGATCAAGAAAGTATCTATCCTATCCTACATACTGCTGAAGTACTGAACAGTCAATGGTGTTATCTTTCCTGTATGGTGTCATATCAATCTGTGTCATGTAGTGTCATGTGACTGGGAGGAGTAATGATACTGTGTTACTGTAAAAGTGGGGTGGGTTTGAGGGAGTTACTTTAGGCTGTTCTGTGTAGCTTTGAGGAAACTATAGTATTTCAGCCCCCAACCCGCACTTTCCAGACTGGTACGACACTGAGCGCACCCTCACAAACAAACAGGGAGAACCAAAAAAGACTCCACATTGACCTTGAACGAGTGAGAACAGGTATAAGTCCTGGGGGGGTGAAGAGAGAGAGCGTGAGATATCGAGAGAGAGACAGACAGACAGACAGACAGACAGACAGACAGACAGACAGACAGACAGACAGACAGACAGACAGACAGACAGACAGACAGACAGACAGACAGACAGACAGACAGACAGACAGACAGACAGACAGACTTCATCATCTGTTTTAACTGTGTCACTAAAGCTTTATCTACAGTCATTCCAATTTTTCTCCAGCTCCTCTACCAATTTGAATAACTGTGCTAGCAGTATGCTGTGTAAACTGTCTGTTTTCATGCATGGAAAACCTTCCGTCAGCGGGAATAGAGCTTGTTGAACAACAGCACCTGGCTTAAAGGAATAAATATTTATAGTACTGGACTCCAGAGAGAGGATACAGGAGCTGAATATACACTATGTCATAACAGCAGGGTTACTGACTCGAAAGCAAACAGGATAATTTTCTAAAAGTGGATGACATATCAATACTCCTTATTTTTTACTAGGGTCTCACAGAGCAGCAAGGGAGCCATTTGCATCTGATTACAAGCTGTAAATCTAGAGGGTGATTCCGTGCTTGGCTGGACAGTAAGGCTAAGAATGTTATATGGGTATTGATTGCTAAGTAGACATGGGTGGTTTAAACAGAGCAAAAACACACAAGAGTACACTGGGGTCCGAAGTTATTGACACCCTTGATAAAGTTGAACAAAAATTACTATATAAAATAAATAATTCAAATACTGAGCTACTGTATATTGTATGCAAAAAAACAGATTATTTTCTAATAATACAATTGCTCAGAGAACAAGATTTTTAAAACAAGTAATAAAAAAAATTCTGAAAAGAATACCTTTCAATACCCCAGCTTGAGAGGATAACGGCACTGAGTGTTTTTCTAAAATATTGTATGAGTTGGAGAACACATTGGGAGGGATCTTAGACGATTCTAGATCATTCTACACCCGCGTATGCACACACGCACACTGTGAGGCCCCTCCCACTCTGTCTGCCGGATTCTCTCACTTTGCTCTTGTTGTCCTTAATAGGAGGAGACTCTCCCCACGCAGACAGTGATTACTGACTACACACACACACACACACACACACACACACACACACACACACACACACACACACACACACACACACACACACACACACACACACACACACACACACCACTGTTTCTAGTCAACACACACTGCAACATCAGAGTGCGATCAGAGTCAGGCCAATTCCTAGCGTCAGCAACACGCTCAAACAACGAAAATAACGTCTCAAGGTCCTTCTCATTACATTTTGGCAACAGCCGTAAGTTTCCAACAATATCAAATGTGTCCGGAGCACGACCGAGAAAGGAGCGACCCCTAGGTAAACCAGGGTCACCTTCCCAAAGCAAACCTTCCACCGAGAGCTTTCCATCTCTAACGAATTCTATCCGCTCTTGTTGCAGCTTGATTTTTGCACGCTCCAAATCCTGTTTAAATTCTAATTCCTTTTCATGCTTAACACGATCAGCACCTTCCTCTGGGGCCGAAGAGTGGGAGTCCGCAGAGCACGGTAAACCTGTTCTTTTGGCCGGTGCTTTTACATCGCTGGGTTCTTCTTTATGTCATGCTAGGTCCGTGCATGGTGAGGAGGGTGTCCCTGGTCCGAGGATTGCGTACTGCAGGGTAGATTGAAAAGTTTTGTTTTCTGATACACCTACATGTACAAACTTAAGAGAACACGATATTGACGTTGGGGATGCTGACCGTCAGCAGTTCTATAGAGATGCTGAATTCAGGTACATGGTGGGCTTCTTTCTCCAGCTGGGCTTCTCCCTGTATCTTGGTCAGTAAACCGGATGGGACAAACAGATTCCGTAAGGTAAACCGTGTCACTAAGCCAGATTCATTTCCTCTTTCTCGGATGGAGGACTGCGTTGATCAGGTCGGAGCAGCTAAGTTTGTGAGCAGGTTTGACCTGTTAAAGGGCTATTGGCAGGTGCCACTGACGAGTATTGCACGTGAAATCTCTGCCTATTAAACTCTCCGGCCTGTACTGTATTCAGTTATGAGTTTCGGCCTTGGTAACGCACCTACCATTTTTCAGCGCTTTATGAATAGGGTTGTCTCCGGGTCTGGTCGGGTGTGCGCTGTTTATCTGGACGATGTAGTGGTTTATGCAGAAACTTGGGAGGAGCGTCTGTCTCGTATTCAAGCCTTGTTCGACCGCCTGGCTGCGGGTCGCCTCACTATCCATCTGGCTAAGTGTGAGTTTGCTCAGGCGACCGTTACGTACCTTGGTAAGGTGGTTGGGCAGGGTGAAGTGAGTCCTGTTCGGGCTAAAGTGGTAGCTATCGATGCCTTTCCACCGCCAACTACTAAAAAGGAACTGATGCATTTCTTGGGAATTATTACTGTAGTTTCTGTAGGAACCTTTCTACTGTAGTCTGGTCTCCTCCCTGTCAACAGGCTTTTGATGATATAAAGAGGTGGCTTACCTCAACTCCGGTGCTGGCTGCTCCTTGCGTGGATTTGTCATTCACCTTGCAGGTGGATGCGAGTCACGTGGGGGTCAGGTGCAGTCTTGCTGCAAGCAGATGTGACTGGTGTTGAGAGGCCTGTTAGTTTCTTTTCCAAGAACTTTAACCATTATCATTTGAACTACTCTGTGGTGGAAATAGAAGCACTAGCACTCATATGGGTGCTACAACACTTCGAGGTGTATGTCGGGTCAGTTCTAGTACCTATTCTGGTCTACACCGACCATAACCCTCTTGCCTTCATGAGGTCTATGATGTGTTCCAACCAGAGGATAATGAGATGGTGTTTGTTTTTACAGATGTTTGGCACATCAGGGGGACTGATAATGTCGTTGCTGATGCGCTCTCTCTGTTCCTGAACGCATCTGATCCTATTGAACGGTGGACGCGTTCTCAAACGTGTACGTGCTGTCCCCGAGTGTATGTCTGCCACTGCTGCTCCTGTTTGCTGTTCTCCTTTCTTCTCAAAGGCTGCTGAGGTCTGGGGAGGACGAGTTTGGCCGGCCGGTGGCACAGTGTTAACCAGGGTAGTATTTAGTTGTATTTACGTTTGGTTGTTGTGGTGTTTCGGGGTTTCGGGGTCCCTGGTGGTCCCCGGATTCTCTCTCTTTGGTCTTGTTGTCCTTACTAGGATGTCGGTGGGCGGAGCCGGGAGGTTCGTCAGCAAAATGGGGACACACCTGGGCTCGGGTGTGTCCCAGGAATAAATACACTTTTCCCCCATTCATTGAGGAGACTCTCTCCACGCAGACATTGTATTTTTGGTTGTGGAAATTTGGGTCTTCTTTATGTTAGTTTGTTTTGGCACCTCTCAACACCCCTCATTATCACCATCCATGCATGCATCCACTCACTCACACTACTGATTACTGACTACACACACACACACACACAACACACACACACACACACACACACACACACACACACACACACACACACACACACACACACACACACACACACACACACAGACACACAGACAAACACACACACAATGCAAATGTATTCACTGTAAGTATAGACACCTTCTGACAGATTACTGAAGAAAATCTCCCACTCGAAGATCTGCACGAACTCAAAACAGAGGGAGACAAACACAACACAACAGATTGAGCCTTCAAATGACGGCTGAGGTATAAAAAGGAGAGAAATGATGAAATCACCTAAAACACATTTTCTACAAAGAAACAAACAAAAAACAGAAACCAAACTAGAGTGGGAGAGTGTGACACCCTGAGGGGAAGAGAGGAAGCAGGAAGTGACAGAGTAGGCAGGAGATACAGAGACAGAAAGTGTGTGGACACACACACACACACACACACACACACAGAGAGACCCCCCACACACACACACACTCTCTAGTTTAGTCTGGTAAGTGTCTGTGAGGGAAGTTGTAGTGGTGACAGGAACGGGGGCGGAGAGGTAAACAGAAGAGGCTTTGATCCCTGTAAATATCCACCTGAGCTGGCAGGTAGCAGCACCCATATGGCTCTGTTCACATCGTAACACTAATGAGACTGCAGGAGGAGGGGTATGTGTGTGTGTGTGTGTGTGTGTGTGTGTGTGTGTGTGTGTGTGTGTGTGTGTGTGTGTGTGTGTGTGTGTGTGTGTGTGTGTGCGGGGTGGAGTGGTGGTGGTGGTGGTGGTGGATCATTATTATGCCCTTACCATCCCATGCATGTATAGATCAATGGATGTGTTTACTTTTTTGTGCAACATAAGCCTGTGTATGATAAATTAATCACTAAACAGAATAACCAAATATATACAGAGTAATTGTCCCATGGGTCAGGGAAACAGCCATTGTATATACAGAGTAATTGTCCCATGGGTCAGGGAAACAGCCATTGTATATACAGAGTAATTGTCCCATGGGTCAGGGAAACAGCCATTGTATATACAGAGTAATTGTCAGGGAAACAGCCATTGAAACAGTCACTAGGTAGGATACCATTGACCTAGGTTTATTTGAATAAAAAAAAACTCTCCTGTGAAGTAGAGACATGCGACATATGCCTAGTTTCCTGAAACAAGTCACATTTAAACTATAAAAACAATGTTTCTTTTCAGGACAAGGATTGTCCTGACTTTCACCTTGCTTTTCTTGTTGGCTGCCAAATTCTTTAATCAAATTAATTCAGATCTACAGATGTGCAAGTTTCACCATGGCATGGACCTTGGTGATACATTGGCACATGAGAATTATTAGAATAAAAAATAAATCACTGGACAAGTTAATGGAAACATACGTAGCTACTGAGAATGAAAAGCATAGTTAACTTTCACTTTGAATCACCTTAGAAGTGTGTGTCCATCAATTAGTTAGACTGATCGGTTTGATCAATACCTATTTAGTAATTTTTAGGCTCTTTCTCTCCCTTCCTTTCCTTCCTCATTGGCTGCTCGGTTGGTTTGGGTGAGTGGTACTCGACTAGTCAGCCTGTTTCAGTTGGTTTGGGTGAGTGGTACTCGACTAGTCAGCCTGTTTTGGTTGGTTTGGGTGAGTGGTACTCTACTAGTCAGCCTGTTTCAGTTGGTTTGGGTGAGTGGTACTCTACTAGTCAGCCTGTTTCAGTTGGTTTGGATGATTGATACTCTACTAGTCAGCCAGTTTCAGTTGGTTTGGGTGAGTGGTACTCTACTAGTCAGCCTGTTTCAGTTGGTTTGGGTGAGTGGTACTCTACTAGTCAGCCTGTTTCAGTTGGTTTGGGTGAGTGGTACTCTACTAGTCAGCCTGTTTCTCTGAAGGACATCCGAACACTTTGAAAGGTGATAACAAATCAAACTGTTCCCTGAATCTAATATCAAACAAGCCTGGTGTCAGCATTTATTAGAGACATCTGATTCTCTCTTCCCCCTCCCTCCCTCCCTCCCTCCCTCCCTCCCTCCCTCCCTCCCTCCCTCCCTCCCTCCCTCCATCTCTCCATCCCTCCATCCTCTCTACCCACTCCTCCCTCCTCTCACAGTATTCCGACACACAGCGGACCCTTTGAAGTTTGAAATAATGCAGGATCGCAAGTTACTCAGGAGACGGGGCTGATGGTGTTTGAAGCCCTCCATTGATAGCGCTGCCCCCCCTTCCATCTCTGTCTTTCTTTCGCTCCCTCTCTCCATACACAACAAGGTTTACAAACAGACCCATGCATACATTTGAGCACACACAGGCACACACACACACACACACACACGCTACATTCTATCAGTGTACCAAATATGACCCTAGGGGAATGGACACAGTGGTGTGCCATAGTAGCCCTGCAAGCAGCATTACAATAGTGATAGACCAGGGAATACTGGGGGAAACTGGGAATTCTGATCCATTGAACAGCTTGTAGCATGGGGAGGAGTGGGGAGGAGTGGGGAGGAGTCTCTCTGAAGTATTGTACGATAAAATGCCCATTACGGCATTCTCACAAGCCAGTACTACTATTCATTCACAATCGAGACAGGATTGTTTCGAGGCACAGATCTGGGGAAGGGTACCAAAACAATTCTGAAGCATTGAAGGTCCCCAAGAACACAGTGGCCTCCGTCATTGGTGAATTCAAGTGTTTCCCTACATACAGTAGCTTTAACCTATATAGTTACACCAGATCAGTGATCACTTCTATGAAGCGAAAGAGGGTGGGAGGGAGGATGGAGGGAAGGAAGGAAGTAATGAAGGAAGGGAGGAAGGAAAGGATGACAGAATGAAGGAAGGGAGAAAGGAAGAAAGGTACACAACTACATTTTCCCCATGTGTGGAAAGTTAAGATAGTTGTCTATTGGTCATCTGTCAGATCCATCGACGTCTGAGTCCCAAGGACACCTGGGACAAAAAAAGTTTCAGCACAGTTTCAGTTTCGCAGTCCAAATACTGTTCATGTTCTTGAAGATGATGCAACCACATTACCATGTGTTGCTCAGGTAGTTTGTGGGACTCACATCGGCTCCAGTAAGGTCGTTCAACACTTACTGAGGACATTGGGAAATGCCTTCAAAACCAGCCACTAGGGGCAACAGTGAGCACCATTACATTTTACATTTTAGTCATTGAGCAGACACTCTTATCCAGAGCGACTTAGAGTCAGTTAGTTAGTTCATACATGTTCATACTTTTTTCGTACTGGTCCCCCGTGGGAAACGAACCCACAACCCTGGTGTTCGGGTGTTGTGGATGGGTGTAATCCCATGACTCTGGATTAGAAGGTTTCGTGTTTTGACGGAGAACGTGCATAAATGTCCAATTCTGCAGTGAGACTGTGAGCGCTTGTTGAATGAAAATTGATCAAGGGTAATCCCGGCTGTCATAGTTGCCTCGTGTTATCGCCTGTCCAAAAGTACTCAAACTCCCTTCCCTGAGCTGAAAGGAAAGCCACACGCACACACACTCATGTTCACATCCAATCAGGAGGAGTGTATGTATGCGAAGTGGGGGCTGGAATCTGACCTATTTAACATGAACAAGGTAAGATCAATCAAACAATAATTTCCATAACCTATTTGTTTCACTGGAAGAACTCATGTCCAGGGTGGTAGGTGGCCTGGAGGGTAGGAGCATTGGGGCAGTAACCAAAAGATTGCTGGATTGAATCCTCAAACTGACAAAGTAAATATGTTGTTCTGACCCTGAAAAAGGCAGTTCCCCGGGTGCTGAAGACATGGATGTTGATTAAGGCAGCTCCCCGCACCTCTCTGATTCAGAGGGGTTGGGTTAAATGTGGAAGACATTTCAGTTGAATGCATTCAGTTGTACAACTGACTAGTAATGGCTCTCGTTTATATGTATAATTGAATGGAAGCAGCACCAAAGAAACACTTGATTATGTCGATACAACATACTAAACACAACAACCTGTAAGCTCGGCCAATAGAGATGCAGTGGTGACAGCGTAGACGGAGATACTTACAGACGGAAAGATAACTTCACTAACACACACACACACAAACACACACACACACAAAACCCTATCCTTCATCTTACAACACACATACAGTATGACCAGACCACAGTAAGATGGATAGAGGGTATGTTGTACTGAATGCCCTCTGGTCGCACGCTCGATCAACAGCCACCACAATTGGCTTTTAGCACCTACTAGGAGGTGTGTGTGTGTGTATGTGTGTGCGTGTGTGTATATATAGTTGTGTGTGTGTGTGCGCGTTTACATGTGTGTCTGAGTGAGAAAAAGAGACAGAGTCACAGACAAACAGATAGAAAGAGTATATGAGGAAAAATGATATGCTAGCTCTCTGTACTCACAATTCTAGTTGCCTCAACAATCTACTCACTGTTAGATCAAAAAGGATGTTCTCAGCTTCTGGAAGAGTGTGGCAATCCAAAGGATGTTCTCAGCTTCTGGAAGAGTGTGGCAATCCAAAGGATGTTCTCAGCTTCTGGAAGAGTGTGGCAATCCAAAGGATGTTCTCAGCTTCTGGAAGAGTGTGGCAATCCAAAGGATGTTCTCAGCTTCTGGAAAAGTGTGGCAATCCAAAGGATGTTCTCAGCTTCTGGAAGAGTGTGGCAATCCCAAAGGATGTTCTCAGCTTCTGGAAGAGTGTGGCAATCCAAAGGATGTTCTCAGCTTCTGGAAGAGTGTGGCAATCCAAAGGATGTTCTCAGCTTCTGGAAGAGTGTGGCAATCCCAAAGGATTTTTTCAGTTTCTGGAAGAGTGTGGCAATCCAAAGGTTCCACCTCAAGAAGCATAAGAAAGAGGATTTTGACTCCCACCATCTGAGATTGTTCTGAAACAGTTTCTGTAGTTAGCAAAATATCTAATCAAACTTTATTGGTCACATACACATACGCAGATGATATTGCGGGTGTAGCAAAATTGTATTTTCAGTACAGTAGAATCTAACAATTCACAACAATACACACAAATCTCAAAGTAAAATAATAGAATTAAGAAATATATAAATATTAGGACGAGCAGTTTCGGAGTGACATTGACTAAAATACAGTAGAATACAGTATATGCATATGAAATGAGTAAAACAGTTAGTAAACATTATTAAAGTGACCAGTGATTCCATGTCTATGTAGGGCAGCAGCCTCTAAGGTGCAGGGTTGAGTAACCCGGGTGGTAGCCGGCGACTAAGTTCAGGGGAGGGTACTGGGTGGAAGCCGGTTAGTGATGGCTATTTGACAGTCTGATGGCCTTGAGATAGAAGCTGTTTTTCAGTCTCTCTGTCCTAGCTTTGATGCACCTGTACTGACTTTGCCTTCTGCATGATAGTGGGGTAAACAGGCCGTGGCTCGGATGGTTGATGTCTTTGATTATCTTTTTGGACTTCCTGTGACATCGGGTAATGCAGGTGTCTAGGAGGGTAGGCATTGTGCCCCGGGTGATGAGTTGGGAAGACCGCACCACCCTCTGGAGAGCGGACGGTGTAGTTGCCGTATCATGCAGTGATACAGTCCGACATGATGCTCTCAATGGGGGCCAAGACAAATTTCTTGAGCCTCCTGCGCTTGAAAAGAGGTGCTGTTTCACTTTTTTCACCACACTGTCTGTGTGGATGGACCATTTCAGTTTGTCAGTGATGTGTACGCCTAGGAACCTGTAGCTTTTCACCTTCTCTACAGCGGTCCCGTCGATGTGGATGGGGGCGTGCTCCCTCTGTCATTTTCCGATTAGCTCCTTCGTTTTGTTGACATTGAGGGAGAGGTTATTTTCCTGGCACCACTCTGCCAAGTCCTCGTCATTGTTGGTAATCAGGCCTACTACTGTTTTGTCATCTGCAAACATGATGATTGAGCCTACAGTCCTCGGGAGCGGGCCGTGTCGGTGGCACTGTGTTATCTTCAAAGCTGCTCTGTTTGTATTCAACCATAGTCCGAGTCACCTTGCCGTGTTTAAATGCGGTGGTTTGCGCTTTCAGTTTTGCTTAAAGGTTGCCATCTATTCACAGTTTTTGGTTTGGGTTTTAATAGTCACAGTGGGAACAACATGCCCTATACACTTCCTGATGAACTCAGTCACCGTATCAGTGTATACGTCAATGTTGTTCTCAGTGGCAACCCTGAACATGTCCCAGTCCATGTGATCAAAACAGTCTTGGATTTTGTACTTCCTGTTTGAGTTTCTGGGAGGAGCAGAATGGAGTTGTGATCAGATTTTCCAAAGGGAGGGCGGGGGACGGCCTTGTAGTCATCCCGAAAGGGAGAGTAACAGTGGTCGAGAGTTTTTGAAGCGTGAGTACTACAGGCAATGTGTTGAAAGAACTTCGGTAGAGTTTTCCTAAAATTGGCTGGCTGTGACTATAACCGAAGATAATTATTTTGGGAGTGATACAGTCAGCATTTCATTGTGAGGTATTCTAGGTCAGGTGAACAAAATGACTTGAGTTCCTGTATGTTATCACAATCACACCATGAGTAGTTAATCATGAAACATACGCCCTTCTTCTTCCCGGAGAGTTCTTTATTCCTGTCTGCGCGATGTACTGAGAACCCAGCTGGCTGTATGGACAGGGACAGTGTATCCGGATAGAGCCATGATTCCGTGAAAAAGAGTATGTTAAAGTCCCTGATGTCTCTCTGGAATGAGATCTCTTCTCCAATACGATGATAATTCCTGAAACATTTAAACATTATTTTGTTGAAAGATCATTTGAACTCGAGCCCCCAAATTGGCCATTTCAATTTATAGGATTAATATGATATTCTATAAATATAGTACCCAACATACCATTTGAACTAAACCCCTTCTAATCAATTATTATGACCCCTGTAGGTCTAAGCCCTTAGATCGCAATATCTACTAAGCTAACAAATGGAATTGTTTTAAGATGGTCATAAAATGCAAAGTGTGAATTACGTGGCAGCCAGGTGGGGCTCAGCTCCCCTGAATGAGATGTTAGCTCCCCTAAATGCAAAAGTCAGTGTTTTTTTTTATATACAGTGCATTCGTAAAGTATTCAGACCCCTTGACTTTTTCCACATTTTGTTACGTTACAGCCTTATTTTAAAATGCATTAAATATTTTTTTCCCCTCATCAATCTATACACAATACCCCATATTGACAAAGCAAAAACAGTTTTTTAGAAATGTTTGCAAATTTAGCAAAAACAAAAAACTGAAATACCTCAAGTATTCAGACCCTTCGCAATGAGACTCGAAATTGAGCTCAGGTGCCTCCTGTTTCCATTGATCATCCTTGAGATGTGTCTATGACTTGATTGGAGTCCCCCTGTGGTAAATTCACACAGGCACACACCTGTTTATATAAGTTCCACAGTTGACAGTGCACGTCAGAGCAAAGACCAAGCCATGAGGTCGAAGGAATTGTCTGTAGAGCTCCGAGACAGAATTGTGCCGAGGCACAGATCTGGTGAAGGGTACCAAAAAATGTCTGCAGCATTGAAGGTGACCAAGAACACAGTAGCCTCCATCATTCTTAAATGGAATTAGTTTGGAACCACCAAGACTCTTCCTACAGCTGGCCGGCCTGGCCAAACTGAGCAATTAGGAGAGAACAGCCTTGGTCAGGGAGGTGACCAAGAACCCGATGGTCACTCTGACAGAGCTCCAGAGTTCCTCTGTGGAGATGGGAAAACCTTTCGGAAGGACAAACATCTCTGCAGCACTCCACAAATCAGGCCTTTATGGTAGAGTGGACAGACGGAAGCCACTCATCAGTAATATATATATTTTTTATTTAAACTTTATTTAACTAGGCCAGTCAGTTAAGAACAAATTCTTATTTACAATGACGGCCTACCTACAGGGTCAGCACCTGGAGCAAATTAGGGTTAAGTGTCTTGCTCAAGGACACAGACAGGTTTACTGGCCCAACGCTCTAACCGCTAGGCTACCTGCCGCCAGTAAAAGGCACATGACAGCCCGCTTGGAGGTCATTTTTTGTGTGTTAGGCTGACCATCCTTTTTTCCCAGGACAGTTTTAGCCTCATTTCAGGTGTCCCGACTTTTCAGGCTACAAAAAAGGTAAACCTTTTCAATGGTAATCACTGATTGTCATTAGGCACACTTTTTGGTGTTTTGTCTTTTTACATTCATCAAATGGTGTGAGTATACATGCAGTTTGAATGCTGGAATTATTTTGGAGATATAAAATAAAAAATGTATTTGATGAAACATAGAATTTTGCCTTTACTGCTATAGTGCATAGAAACGCACTGAACAACATATTTGCATATGGCAAAATACACAGTCAAACAATGTATCGTAAGGAAAACATTTTTTAACTATAGACCCATGTTTGTTCAAGTTATTCGAGGCACATTTGACCTCCTATGCACAATTTTACAGCCCTGTACTGGGTTACCTTCAGACGATTCCCCTGAAGCTGGTGTGTGTCATAAAGCAGAACTGACACCTTTGAGTTCGTGAGAGTCTCGCCTTTTGATCTCTTACTTTGTAGCTCACACGGTTTGGGTTTTAAAGAAGTTTTTGTGACAGTGTTTTTGTCCAGATTCTCTCGTGTAGAAAAAGGCCGCTTTCACAAGCCCCATGCTATGGAATAGGCGCAAATTTTATATAGGCGGAAAGTAGGGATTAAGCTGCAGCCCACTACAAACAACGCAGAATAAACACACAGGGAGCAGTATTCAAAATGACATCATCGTGTGACGCAGGGGTGTGTCAATCGACTCTATTAAGACTTGAGGAATATAAATAAAATGGTTAAAAGTCACACATGGGACCCCCAAACCCCACACAAATATATCCTCCAAACCATAGCTTCGAGGGCATTATTACTTTTGTGTAAAGGTTAGCAACATATTAAAATAATGATTGACATTTTTCATCAACTTGATTTTTATGAATTTATTCATACTATTTCCATTCTTCCACGAGATATAGTCCCGGCACAAATCTAGGGTTGCTACCCAAGCCGGCTGGTGGCTCCTTCGATTGGCATCATTGCCAGCCAAGCAGACTTGTATGCCAAGCTAGAGACAACTTTAATTTGAAATGATTTTAATCAATGAAACAATGCATTCACTATGTTATCCCTCACAGCTGAGCTAGCTAACTTGGTCATTCCTACAATGTAACAGACAGACAGACAGACAGACAGACAGACAGACAGACAGACAGACAGACAGACAGACAGACAGACAGACAGACAGACAGACAGACAGACAGACAGACAGACAGACAGACAGACAGACAGACAGACAGACAGACAGACAGACAGACAGACAGACAGACAGACAGACAGACAGACAGACAGACAGACAGACAGACAGACAGACAGACAGACAGACAGACAGACAGACAGACAGACAGACAGACAGACAGACAGACAGACAGACAGACAGACAGACAGACAGACAGACAGACAGACAGACAGACAGACAGACAGACAGACAGACAGACAGACAGACAGACAGACAGACAGACAGACAGACAGACAGACAGACAGACAGACAGACAGACAGACAGACAGACAGACAGACAGACAGACAGATAGATAGATAGATAGATAGATAGATAGATAGATATATAGATACTTTATTGATCCCCGAGGGGGAAATTTCTTAATTTTCTTAATATGTTCTGTCCCCAGAAAATATCACTTCTTGTTATCTTATTTAGTGTAAAATAGTGTAAAATGTGGATTCCAAAAGGCTTTATAAGGTCTGGTGTCCACATGGATCTTGAAAGGGAATTTTATGCATTTTGAACATTTGTTTTTCAGTGGATATTTTTGTCATGTCATCTATAAGAAACATGACCCATAAAATAATCAAATATTTAAAATATTATACTGTATAGTTCTAGTTATACTCTCTCTCATCAAAACGTTTATTTTTCATTGTTATTTCATTTATTCTGATTGTGAACATTCTCTGTGTCAAAGATATCCCTTTTTCCACCCTGTTAGTTTGTAGTAATGATCCTTTTTCCTCACAATGACATCACGCTCATGAAGCAGTGTTGCCAATTTACTGACTTGGTCAGAGGTCCTTGAGAGACAGAAAGTTACCTCACTCCAATATTCACAACTCACACCCATCCTCTGACACTACCCTATAAATCAGAGTTTAGCTGAGTGGACACAGCGCGTAATAACACAACATTCACGCCAGGGAGCCATTGACCAAGAGCAGACGCCTGGGGTGTCATAATGACAATATTGCACTGGCAAAGCGCTAAATGACGGCGAGCTAAGGGACGAGGAGATGGAGAAAGGATCGATATAGGATCAATAGGACCCTGCCAGGTAATCAAAAATGTCTGTGATTAACAACCGCTGATCAATCCACCATTAAGATGTGTGTGTGTGAGTGATAGATGTCCAAGATAGGAGACAATGGAAGACAATGTTGAAAGCTCGTTAGATATCGTTCATTTACACTGAGTGTACAAAACATTATCTATTTTAATGACAGACTGACCAGGTGAAAACTATGATCCCTTATTGATGTCACCTGTTAAATCAACATCAATCAGTGTAGATTCATGGGATTTGTAAGCCTTGAGACATGGATTGTGTATGTGTGCCATTGAGGGTGAATGGGCAACACAACATTTTTAAGTGCCTTTGAGCGGGGTATGGTAGTAGAGGCCAGGCACACCGGTTTGAGTATGTCAAGTACTGCAACGCTGCTGGATTTTCCACGTTCAACAGTTTCCTGTGAGTATAAAAAAAAATGGTCCACATCCAGCCAACTTGACACAACTGTGGGAAGCATTGGAGTCAACATAGATAGATAGGTACTTTATTGATCCCAGAGGGGGAAATTTCTTCGTCAAGCAGCTACGAAAAAACACAGGGCAGGTGCAAAATGCCAGAATGAAAATACACAAAAGACAGATACACAATACATGAAGCGGCAGTATGAAAGTATGTGCAAATGTAGTAAGATTAGGAAGGTAAGGCAATAAATAGGCCATAGTGGCGAAATAATTACAAATTAGCATCAACACGATAAATGTGCGGATGATGATGTGCAAATAATGATAGCATAAAAACAAAAATAACAAAATGGCACAACACAAACAAACATGCATACACACACAACACAAACAAACATGCATACACACACAACACAAACAAACATGCATACACACACAACACAAACATGCATACACACACACACTCACTTTTACACTCATCATTTGCTGCTGATACTCTGTTCTTTATTTTGCTCTTATTATTAACTATCCGGATGCCTAGTCACTTTACCCTGCCTTCTTGTAGATATATAGATAGATAGATAGATAGATAGATAGATAGATAGATAGATAGATAGATAGATAGATAGATAGATAGATAGATAGATAGATAGATAGATAGATAGATAGATAGATAGATAGATAGATAGATAGATAGATAGATAGATAGATAGATAGATAGATAGATAGATAGATAGATAGATAGATAGATAGATAGATAGATAGATACTTTATTGATCCCAGGGGGGGGGGGGTATAAGTATGTGGACACCCCTTCAAATTAGTGTATTCGGCTATTTCAGCCACACCCGTTGCTGACAGGAGAATAAAATCAAGCCCATAGCCATGCAATCTCCATAGACAAACATTGGCAGTAGAATGGCCTTACTGTAGAGCTCAGTGACTTTCAATGTGGCACCGTCATAGGATGCCACCTTTCCAACAAGTCAGTTGGTAAAATGTCTGCCCTGCTAAAGCTGTCCCGGTCAACTTTAAATGCGGTTATTGTGAAGTGGAAACTTCTAGGAGCAACAACGTCTCAGCCACACAAGCTCACAGAACGCGACTGCTGATTGCTGAAGCATGAAGCGCGTAAAAATTTGTTTGTCCTCACAACACTCACTACCGAGATCCAAACTGGAAGCTTCTTGAAGCAACATCAGCACAGGATCGTCTGGAGCTTCATGAAATGGGTTTCAATGGCCAAGCAGCCACACACAAGCCTAAGATCACCATGCTCAGTGCCAAGCTTCGGATGGAGTGGTGTGAAGGTTTAAACAAATATATATATATTAAACCTTTATTTAATCAGGAAGGGCACATTGAGATTAAAACATTATTTTCCAAGAGCGTCCTGGACAAAACAGGCAGCAGTAGGTAATTACATAAAAGTTGTAAGTACAATACAACAAATACAGATATCATCAGTAAATACTTAAAACAGAAACAATATAATTCCACAGATGTTTACAAAGCAAAATTAAAAACATTGACAAGTAAAGGAATCGGCCTCAAGGTCCTTCATCAAGGATTTAAAAACGCCAAGAGAGACAAGTTCTTTCAATTTCAAACGATGTTGAAGGGTGTTCCAAGCTGATGGGGCAGAGGACATGAAAGCACTTTTTCCTAAATTCGTTCTGACATTTGGTACAGCAAGCAAAACAACGTCCTGTGAGCGAAGACAGTCCTCACCACATGTTGTCTGTATAAAGTTTTGGCGGATGCTAAGAGATTGTTACCTGCCCCAATTCATAGTGCCAACTGTAATGTTTGGTGGAGCTGTTTTTTATGGCTCGGGGCTAGGCCCCTTAGTTCCAGTGAAGGTCAATCTTAGTGCTACATCATACAATGACATTCTAGACGATTCCTTCAGTGCTTCCAACTTTGTGGCAACAGCTTTGTGGAAGGCCCCCGTGCACAAAGCAAGGTCCATACAGAAATGGTTTGTTGAGATTGGTGTGGAAGAACTTGACTGGCCTTCAGAGTCCTGACCTCAACCCCATCGAACACCTTTGAATTGGAACATCAACTGCGAGCTAGGCCTAATCGCCCAACATCAGTGCCCGATCTCACTAATACTCTTGTGGCTGAATGGAAGCAAGTCCCCGCAGCAATGTTCTAACATCTAGTGGAAAGCCTTCCCAGAATAGTGGAGGCTGTTATAGCAGCAAAGGGGGGAGCAACGCCATATTAATGCCCATGATTTTGGAATGAGGTATCCACATACTTTTGGTCATGTAGTATATCTACCTCAAGTACCTCGTACCTCTGAACATTGATGTCAATGGTACTCCCTGTATGTAGCTCCACAATTGATCTGGTACTGGTACTTCCTGTAAATAGCTACACATTGATCTGGTACTGGTACTTCCTGTAAATAGCTACACATTGATCTGGTTCTGGTACTTCCTGTAAATAGCTACACATTGATCTGGTACTGGTACTTCCTGTAAATAGCTCCACATTGATCTGGTACTGGTACTTCCTGTAAATAGCTACACATTGATCTGGTACTGGTACTTCCTGTAAATAGCTACACATTGATCTGGTACTGGTACTTCCTGTAAATAGCTACACATTGATCTGGTACTGGTACTTCCTGTAAATAGCTCAGCTATATAGCTGTAAATAGCGCCATTATTGTATATTTTATTTTATTCCTCTTGTGTTAGTTGCTATTATATGTTTATTTTTAATTTTTTAAACTGCATCATTGGGAAAGCAAGCATTTCACTGTAAACACACACACACTCACACACACACACACACACACACACACACACACACACACACACACACACACACACACACACACACAATCTCTCCATCCCCCTTTTTCCACCCTCATATGTTCACACCTTTCTCCTCTCCTGCGCTTCCCCCTTTACTGTCTCCTCCTCTCCCCTCCTTTACCAACCCCCAGTGCTGTGCTCAGAAAAACTCCCAAGCTTCAGCTGTCACCGAATCCCAACAACATTTCCACACACCCTAGCATTTTGACTCTGCGGTTAGCTACTTGTGTGTGTGTGTGTGTGTGCGAGCGCACGCATGCGTGTGTGTAATATTTTTATGAATGCAGATCAGTAGCAGTTTACTTTACTATCTATTCAAGTTAATGAGTATATTTCTACGTAGCAGCCCTGACATGACCCAATCCCAGCACAGGTGAGGGGGGGAGAGAGGAGGGAGGGAGGGGGGGATGGAGACAGATGAGAGAGGGATATATAGATTCTTACCTCTATTATTAACATCAAATGGTGTGTTTGTAGAGATGAAACACACCATGGTTTATTGGTGCTAAATAGTGGAGGGATTTGTATTTGGTGCCACCATCTGTGTGTGTATTTCTACAGTATGTGGAAGAGTGTGTGTGTGTCTCCAACAATATTTTTCCTAAATTTGTGCCCCATAAAGTGTGCCCACAACACACAGCTCAGGTTTAACAAGCTGTACGACATGAAATATAATGTATGGTGTGTTTTAGGTTCAGTGACGCTGTGATAGCTGAAGTTGAGGCTGTAAGTTAGTTTGGTTTGGAACTTCTGCTACTGCATGTCCATCCTGCACAAGGGCCTGTAAAATATGCATGTTGAGACATCACTCAGTCTTAATATTTAAACAAGCCTGGAGGTGAAGCCCACTTCAACACGCCAATGACAGACCATGTGTACCCAACACTGGCTGGTTGCCTCTCATACACACACACACACACACACACACACACACACACACACACACAAGCACACGCGGACATACATGCACACACACATGCACGGACACATGCACACGTGTATGCACTAATACACATACAAGCACAGACACACAAGTAAAGACACACAACACACGCATACACACACAATCCCTATGAGAACAATGTGGTTTGACCATAGGTGGGCACCTGGGTTGGTTTGTGGTGTCCGTGCCAGTCTGAGATGGAGGAGGCAGAGCGTCAAAGAGAGAGAGAGAGAGAGAGAGAGAGAGAGAGAGAGAGAGAGAGAGAGAGAGAGAGAGAGAGAGCAGAGAGAGAGAGAGAGAGAGAGAGACAACCCACGGAGACCTTAGCCATCCAGGTGTTAATTACAGTCTACTAATTACCACAGAGATGCGTCATTAAGCTCAACGAGTCACTCGACCGCCTCCTTCTCTCTATCCTGACCCCGATCTCCAGGCCCAATTAGCATTGTCCTGCTCTCTTTCTCCCTCTCT
This sequence comes from Thymallus thymallus, assembly GCA_023634145.1. Lineage (NCBI taxonomy): Eukaryota > Metazoa > Chordata > Actinopteri > Salmoniformes > Salmonidae > Thymallus > Thymallus thymallus. Next base: position 30,401,550 of record CM042404.1, read on the forward strand.
CTCCACCTGTCTCTTTCCCTCTCCCTCTGTATCTCTCTCTCTCCCCCTCCCCCTCCCCCTCTCCCTCCCAGACCTGTAACCTTTCACTAAACAGACTCTAAACACACAGCGACGCGTGTAGGAACATGACACGGGCCATCAGCTCTACTCCTCCTCCAACAAGCTCATTAAGGGAGACAGACAGTAGCCATGTCCGAATACCCATACATCCTAAATAGTAGGCCGTCCCTCTATCTCTCTATCCTTCTCTCTCTTTCTCTCTCCCTCTCTCTCTCTTGCTCTCTCTCCTTTCGAAAGTCAAGTATACTTTAAATGGCTGGATGTCATACTAATTCTTTGACAACAGCTGATAATTAGATATAGGGATCCACTACAGAAATGAACCAATAGCAGGAAACAACGCAATCACGCATGATGCATTGTCAGTATGCAAAAATAGAATGTTTTATAGAATTTTCGAAAAATCTAGTATGCTATAAATGCCAGGATGTTATACTCATTTTGGCTTTTCTTCTAGTAGAATACGCTGCACACTTTTGGGGAATGCATTAGAAGAGGGGGACTGTGAGTTTTGATAGTTAAAACTCTTCAAATAATCAACAAAACAACTTGGAAGAAGGTGAATAGCGAAGCCTCTGCGGTGGTGTTCATTTTTGTTCTAATTAAATTGATCATGACCATTTCATCGTAAATCTTTGAAAACAGATTTACAGCCTGCTGCCTGCTGTGCCTTTAGCTAGCTACATGCATTAGTATTCCTCAACTGGCAGCTTCATTAAATAGTACCCGCAAAACACCACAAAGCTGCCAGTTGAGGACTCAAACTAGACACTCTAATGTACTTGTCCTCTTGCTCAGTTGTGCACCGGGGCCTCCCACTCCTCTTTCTATTCTGGTTAGAGACAGATTTGCGCTGTTCTGTGAAGGGAGTAGTACACAGCGTTGTACGAGATCTTCAGTTTCTTCTGAATGATCAATGAAGAAGTCTCAATTGTCTCAAGGCTTGAAAAACTTTCTTTAACCTGTCTCCACCCCTTCTGATTGATGTGGATTTAACAGGTGACATCAATAAGGGATCATAGCTTTCACCTGGATTTCCCTGGTCAGTCTACAGTATGTCATGGAAAGAGCAGGTGCTCCTAATGTTTTGTACACTCAGTGTACATGTGAAGGTTCCCGCATACAGTAAAAACACACTCTGTGACATAGGCAAGCAGCCCCCCCCAACACACACACACACTTTGGAGCCCACTCACTGATACATGAAAGCAGACACACACAGCCGTAGAGCCTCCATGGGCCTGGGGGAGCACTAATGGCCTTGTACTGTGCAGTCATGGAGAGTGAGGGTGAATAGCAGTTAGACACACACATACACACACAACACTACAGTACACACACAGGCACACTCACACATGCACATACACACACACCGAGCATCTTTCCAGTCAAACGGGCATGTCCTGATGAAGCTGCTGTTTCTAAAAGGAGCCGAGCATGAATTATGCAGTTCAGTCTTCACCTGAGGCTTTTTTCTCCCTCTGCACCACGTTCCTCTCAGCCAGCTGTTTTCTCCCTCTGCACCACGTTCCTCTCAGCCAGCTGTTTTCTCCCTCTGCACCACGTTCCTCTCAGCCAGCTGTTTTCTCCCTCTGCACCACGTTCCTCTCAGCCAGCTGTTTTCTCCCTCTGCACCACGTTCCTCTCAGCCAACTGTTTTCTCCCTCTGCACCACGTTCCTCTCAGCCAGCTGTTTTCTCCCTCTGCACCACGTTCCTCTCAGCCAGCTGTTTTCTCCCTCTGCACCACGTTCCTCTCAGCCAGCTGTTTTCTCCCTCCCTGTCTCTCTCATTTTACTGTACTGTAAATTAACCGTCACTGCTTGGCTCTCTACTGTACCTGCTACACTCTACTTTACCTTGATTCTCTCTCTCTCTCTCTCTCTCTCTCTCTCTCTCTCGCTCTCTCTCTCTCTCTCTCTCTCTCTCTCTCTCTCTCTCTCTCTGCCTACTCTCTCTCAATCTCTGTCTCCCCCTCTCTTCCTCTCAACCCCTCTCTTTCTTTCTCTGTCTCTTCGTCTCTCCCCCTCTCTCTCTAATCCCTCCCTCCTTTCTTTCTCTCACTTACTCTGTATGGTTCCAGATGGATTGCTGGGCAGATGAAGGGTAGGAAGACCAGTGGTATCAGATTTTCATAAGTGTGTGTAAGAGGAGAAGCGGAAGCTTCACGTCATATAATCTAATCTGCTCCGTCGGCTCATGTTTCTCAATACAATGAGAGAGAGAGAGAGAGAGAGAGAGAGAGAGAGGGAGAGAGAGGGAGAGGGAGAGGAGAGAGAGAGAGAGAGAGAGAGAGAGAGAGAGAGAGAGAGAGAGAGAGAGAGAGAGAGAGAGAGAGAGAGAGAGAGAGAGAGAGAGAGAGAGAGAGAGAGAGAGAGTTTCTATCTTTCATTCATTCATTGCTGGAAACACAACAAGCCAAACAAGGTCACCTCCCCCAGAACAGAGGCATGGTGGGAAGTCTCCAGTTTAGCCAATCAGAGTACATTTCTCTCAGAGCTTTCCTGTGTCTTTGAGCAGTGGATCCAGAGTGGCCTTTCTGTCCTCTGTCGTGTCCCTACTGCCATGTTCCTGTCACCAGGGAAGCCAAGCGTGGCTAACTAGAGAACGTCACATGGTCATATCTCCTGGGCAGCTGCACCCTTCAGGTCTGGTTCTAACGATGCAACTGTGGAACCAACCCATGGTGTTTTTCTGGCCCACTGCCATTCATAGGCTATACTGTACTATCTACAAGGACAGGGCTGCAGTGTGTGTGTGGCTTGAAGGTGGGTGAGAGAGTGGTGTGTGCATGTGTGGCTTTTTATTTGGTGCAATTGTGTGTGTGTTTGTGTGGGGAGGGGGACTCAGGGTGGGCACTCACTCACAATCCAAGGGGGAACAAAGTTTGTTGTTCTCTTTCAAAAATCATCGTTCAGCATCTGAGGCATTATGGTCCAGGATAGAATGTAGTTTAATCATCGTTCAGCATCTGAGGCATTATGGTCCAGGATAGAATGTAGTTTAATCATCGTTCAGCATCTGAGGCATCATGGTCCAGGATAGAATGTAGTTTAATCTATTTCTGATTGTTTTGCTCTCACACAACCTCTACACAACTTCCTCAAAATAACAATTTAACCCCTCCATTCAATACTCCAGGTATTCAATAAGCAAAGACTCCATTCCTGAGAGACTAAGGTTATTACAAGGTAATGTCTTAACAATCCATTCCACATGGAGGAACCATATTTATATGGGGTGGAAAACAGTACATATGATTTAACTCTTTCACCAAAAAAGATCTATTCATCATCCTTTTGTATTTTTCTTGTCCTATAACCCACAATCATTCCCTCCCGGCCTCCCTCCATCCCTCACCCCGTCCCTCCCTCCATCCCTCACCCCGTCCCTCCTTCGTTCCCTTCATCCCTCCCTCCATCCCTCACCCCTCCCTCCTTCCCTCCCTCCCTCCCTCCCTCACCCCGTCCCTCCTTAACTCCCTCCCTCCCCTCCCTCCCTCCATCCCTCACCCCGTCCCTCCCTCCCTCCCTCCCTCCCTCCCTCCCTCCCTCCCTCCCTCCCTCCCTCCCTCCCTCCCTCCCTCCCTCCCTCCCTCCCTCCCTCAATGTAGACTATAGACTGAGGTGCCGGCCTGTTGCATAACCTCTGTACTGTTCCCAGCTCTTGTTAGGGACATCTTTTTGTGTTTAATCGTGGGAGATTGAGGAGATTAGGGCTGAGATTATGTACGGACAGATTACACTGACCCCGATATCAGGAGGGCTGGCGAGCGAGAGGGGGGAAGAGAGGAGGGAGGGGGAGAGTAGGAGAGGGGTAGGGGGAGGGGAGAAAGAGGGCAGGGATGGGGCAAGGCTAGAAAGGTGAAAGGGCAGGGGGGGGGGATGGGTAGAGGATAGAGGGAAGGCTGGGCTGGAGGAAAGATGGGTAATGTATGATATAAAGTCTATTTCATCAGCCATACAACAATGGGGCATAAACGTATAGATGGAGGATCCATTATCTTGTCAGCATCTTCAATTCTGAGTTCTAAGATGACATATGGAATTGTTTTAAGATGGTCATACCATAGATAATTTAGCTATTTGATTTTTTATTTTAGGACCCCTTTAGATATAAAAAAAAGTCTATATATATTTGATAAAATGCTGAATTTGGCCTTTACTACTTAGCCTGCAGAAATGCAATGAATAACACATTCATAAATTGAAGACTGTCAAAAAATCTATCACAATGAATAAGGTTTCGATGTGTCTGTGCAACTGTATATCTAGGAGATAAAGCTCAGGAAATATATATACATATTTTGGCACCAAACTACCTCCATACGTACATTCATTTTTTTTAACCGGTACCAGTTACCTTCAGATGAGTCCCGTTGTAGTTTGTAGGCCAAACCGTTTGCATGCTACAGAAGTTTATACCGATTTTCAGCATGTCTGATGTCTGAGAAACACCGCTGTACCTCGGCTACCTTCCACCACAGATGCGGAAGGCTACCATGGAAGGATGCGGTGGATTGAGACACAGCCCAGGTAAAAAAGCATCTCTCTTAAACTGGTGGATTTTGATGGGGATACATTTTTTATTTTTTACTTAGATTGACACACCGGTTAATAGACTCTAAGGGGATTTATTTAAGGCATTTCTCATCAACTGTGTTCCTATTTTGATGCACTAATCCTTCATACCAAGTCTGACACGTTTTTCCCTGCTAGTAAGGCTAGGCTTACTGTTTTTTAGATGGAGTAATTAGCGAACTCATACATGCACACCCACTCGCCCAAAAAAAGGACCCATCATTCAAAGCCACCTGCAGCGCATCACACTCAGACACATAAGCAAATCAAACCTGGTATCAGAGCATTTCGTATTATTCTGTATGTAAATCCGAGATACACCATTTAGTATTATATGCTACGTTTGGTATGGTTACTGGGGCAGCAGATAGCCTAGGGGTTAGGGTGTCGGGCCAGTAACAGAAAGGTTGCTGGATTGAATCCCTGAGCTGACAAGGTAAATAATCTGTTGTTCTGCCCCTGAACAAGGCAGTTAACCCACTATTCCCTGGTAGGCCGTCATTGTAAATAAGAATTTGTTCTTAACTGACTTGCCTAGTTAAATAAAGGTTAAATAAAAAATAAATAAACAAACTTTTCACACGTGAGTTCCGAATAACTCTAACGGTCGCCCCAGCATGATTTCTTTTTTATACGTGTGTAGTCAGAATGCACTCACTGTTCCAAAATGTGAAGTTTTATTTCCTAACAACAGTTTGAGTTGAGGTGTGTAACGCCTCCTTATTAACTCACATAGAAGTAGCTAATTTTACTGTCGCGGACAACTTATCTTTGAGGCTTTACTGAAGCACAAGACAAGCCCAAGCTTTTTCCTCCCACATTTTCCGGCTGGCGCCAGCATTGCCTTCACTACCAATAATAACTTTGGACACATGTGCGTTCCTATCAAAGTAAGTGCCTTATTACGTTATCATTATAGTTTCTGTATATTGTGTTGTCATAATGTATTTACTGTTTAATTCACCTTTTCAAGTACTGGTGACAAGTCTTGCATTCCGATTCTCGCATAGATTGTAAAATATGTGTGTAAAATAATGACCAGCTATGTGTGGCGCCATGTTTGTTGATATCATACAATGCATTCTGGTTAACACGTAAACGTCTGTCAGACCAAAGATAACAAAACAAGGTGAAGGGATGGTTCACTCATCTTTCGATTAAACATCCGGAAGGGAATGATGGAAGTGAATGATGGCAGACGACACACCTTCTTCAACATGTATACTGCAAACAGACGCAACTCATCTTGTAACCTTTTACCTTTGGTTGGTGCTAACGAACTACCCATAATGGATTTGTAGAGTTTTACTAAATTATTTTGATCACTGGTTAGGTCACCCATGAGGTGATGAATTGTAAAGAATAATTGCTATTAGCTAATTCACATTATGGTTTCTGTAAGCAGAAAATTAGCTAAATATGGCTAGGTCACTCTTTCCTCAGCGCTACGACTCATTTTCCGGTTTGAATGAGAATTGTGTTATGCTGTTGTTACTTCTGTGAATGTCTGAACATTGCATCCAAAAATAAAATGCTTACATTGAGGACATAACATTGTAAAGACTGTATTTGTGCAAAAAACTGTGTGGCTAGCTCGAACGCTGATTGTTGCGTCAATCGTAACTGAACTTTCTAAAGAAGTATTTAAATCACACCGGTTTGAGCGTACGCTACAGGGACCACTGTAGAATGATCACACCTGTGCGTTCGTACATGTCAAATGGTTAAGGCGAAAACAAAAGGAGGGTGGATGGGTGGGAGTATAATGCAAATGTCTAGCAACCCAAAGGTTGTGAGTTCAAATCTCATCATGGAAAACTTTAGCTAATTAGCAACTTTTCTACTACTTTTTAGCTACTTAGCATGTTAGCTAACCCTTCCCCTAACCCTAACCTTAACTCTTTTAGCTAACCCTTCACCTAACCCTAACCCTTTTAGCTAATCCTTCCCCTAACCCTAAGCTTAACCCTTTAACCTAACTGCTAATCTTAACCCTAACCCCTAGTCTAGCTAACGTTAGCAAGCTAGCTAGAATTCGTAACATATCATACGTGCAAATTTGAAACATAGTATATGTTTTGCAAATTCGTAAAATATAACAAGAATTGTAATTCCTAATATATCATATGAAATGGGTGACAGACATCCACAATTTAATACATACCATACGAGACGTAACATATCATACTAAATGAAATCTCACGGATTTACATACAGAATAATATGAAATGCTCTGAGACCAGGTTGGCTATTCACATTTCTCCTTTCCCGAAAACGTATCAAAAACTTTGCCAAAAACGAGTCTATGCTACAGTATAGGATAATGCTAAATCTATCATAGAAATGAGTGCATGTAAATCTGTGCAACCACTTTATGATAAGGGTAACTCCGGCAGATATGTTTTTGTCTTTGTTTTTTAGCCAGCCAGGTCACCCATGATACAAGTCAGTATTCAATGTCCATCCATGTCTGAGGACGTCGGGGGATATCGTGGACACTGGTCACTAGGGGCAACAGTGAGCGGGTGTTGTATAAGGTGATGGTGGATGGGCGTCTGTCTCTGATTCCAAAATATGCAAGTGTGAATCCAGCGATAGAAAGTTGTTTTTGCGATTTTTGTTTTAAGCCTATCCCAAACTTTAACCTTTACCTGAATGATTCGGAGGCAATGCCTAGCCTTAAAATGTATGAATTAATGCCTAAACTTAACCCTAAATTTAAGAAAATCTGAGTTAACCCTTTAGAACCCATAACGGCTGTCGACGGCCTTTCTTTACATTACTATAGTGGCCGTGAACGGTCTTGTTTTTCTAACAATAATATCTGTGTCAATATCGCAAAATTAACTTGCCAACACCTATTGTCTTATTCTTGTGGCTGTTGTCATCAACCAGAAACAGGGTATGCTGTCATTTGACTTGTGAAACAGCACGTCAGTTGTGCAGGGCTTAATGATGTGGATGGCTGTCGACGGTGAAATCTGTAGCATGAAAACAACTGTGTTAGCAGTGAGCTTATGTGACCATTACATCGGTGCATGCTAGCTAACACACTTACTATATACAGCAATCATATACCAATCATATAACCCTGTTACATAAGCATTCAAATTGAAACGAGTACTTTTGGGTATCAGGGAAAATGTATGGAGTAAAAAGTACATTATTTTCTTTAGGAATGTAGTGAAGTAAAAGTTGTCAAAAATATAAATAGTAAAGTACAGATACTGAAAAAAACTACTTAAGTAATACTTTAAAGTATTTTTACTTAAGTAGTTTACACCACTGGCATCCGGAGTGGAAGCAGGCCAAAGAGTGTGTCACAGAAAACGTAGAGTTTCCTTTGGCTGCTCTAAGTGTTCTGTGCCACTTTGCATGATGGGAACGTGCTTCCAGAAGTTCCATGACATGTTGTAGGCTAAATGCAAACACTAAAGTGACAGTGTGAATTATACATTTGTCCTACAAATCTTTTATTGTCACTGAACAGTTTTGTATCTTGTCTTTTTGATTATTGTCCTCATTTTGGATAATAGTTTTGCTGTGTTGAGTGTTAATCACGTTTTTATAGTGAGTGTCGTTGCACAAAAGGAAGACAAAATACGTGTTATTCCTATTGACATGAATGTGGTGTCATATTAAAGAAGAGTTTGATCTCTTTAAAACGAAGTTAACTTCGTTAATTATAATAATTCTATTGGGGTCTAAAGGATTAAAGCCTAAACTTAACTTTACAAATTAACATAATACACATCTAAATGTGATGTTTGCAACAATGGACATCTAATTCTGACATGAGACGGTGAGAGCTACTTTCTTTTAGCACAGGTGGTCACTTAGCTTTATAATACATAGCCTAATATATAGGCTATATGAATGATGCATTCATATATTATTTCCCTTCTAACCTACTCTCCACTGGCCTATATCTTTCCCCTCTCTCTACCTCTTCAACGAGTAGCCTAAATAGACAATAAACAGCAATGTAGTTTGAAACCTATTTTGATAGTTTTTTTAAACGCCTAGGCCTATTCGAGGAGATGGTTGGATGTTTGAATGGCGAGATCGATGTGTAGCTCTGGTGTGATGTGATCACGTTGGCTAAATTGATACATTGCTGCACTGATGCTTTACAAATGAATTATTTCATTCACGCAAGGAAGCCACAGACCTGTCAGTGGTATTGTCCCAGATAACAATTTCTATTGGCCAACAGCTTACTTTCGCATGCGAAAAGAAGCAAAAATCTAACGTGTTCTGAATAAATAATTTATGTATATTTCGCAATTGGTGTGAACGATGTCTTAAACAAAACGTGCTCGTATTTGTTTCGTACATATTATTCGGACGGAAATAATGGACTTGGTGGCCTTTAGTCATTGTCATCATTCCAACACTGATTCAGAGCAGAATGAAGCAGGATACAAGTGTATGTATTGCCCAGGTCCATGGTCTCGTTAAAATATGCAAAAATAGTGACATTTAACCATTGTAGCTAACAGATTAGGTTATGTTGATTAGCCAACCTAAGTACGAATTTGAGGGTTGATAGGCTAGGCTATCCACTGGGAAGATAGTTACTATGGCAGCCTTCCAACCTTAACCACGTGCTTCTAATGCATTCCTTTCATTCATGCAAAAGTGAGTTCATATAAATACATAACCAAATCACTTCCTCGGGTGAATAAATAAGTAGAAGAATTACATACATAAACAAATATGTAAAAAAAAATAATAATGCTATGCAGGAGTAGGGCTCACTCAGAGCCAGAGGGTGATAGGGTCAGGATGTATTCCTGATCACATGACCAGACCAGGAAAAACATTTTTAGGCTCTTACTAGGGATAGGAACCAGAGTTCTGGTCAATAAGAAAAATGCTCAGGAAAATTCTAAGAATAAGGAATGTATCTTGTCCAGATACCAGGGCGAGAGAGAGAGAGAGAGAGAGAGAGACAGAGAGAGAGAGAGAGAGAGAGAGAGAGAGAGAGAGAGAAGAGTGAAGAGTGGTTTGGGCTTTAACAATAATGTGAGCTGCCAAATCACAGTCTGAGGACACCATCTTGTCTCCCACTATAAATCTCAGTGTCGTGATGAAAAAAAGGCAATGAAAACTGTCTGACGGTGAAAGAGAGACACTTTCTCTTCTCTCTTCTCCTCTCTTCTCTCCCTCTGGGTAAGTCAGTCAGAGTGAGAAAAGAGAAGAAAAAGCCATTGAAACGGTGTGTCCCGGTGTCTCTCTCGGAGCTGGCCCACATACTGTGGCTAGTTATTACTCTCCAGTTATGTAACACTGACATTTGCCCCAGTCTGGAACACATTTGTCTTGCATTTTGACTGTAGAACTGCTGGCTATGGAGATCTCTTCCTACCTACAGTGCAAATAGCTGAGATGCACACAGATGACACTATCAGATCTAATGGGTAGCTACTTTATTTATATACTCAGGCGGATCAGCTGGGTCAGTGACAAACACACCTGCATAGTCTCTAACTAACACTCATAACCCACTCAGCTCAACCAGGTATTTCTTTTACTTTGAGATAACGAGGAAAGACAGAATGTATATGAATGATACCCAGCAGAGAACCAGCCATGCAAACACTATCCTTGTTCCACAACCCCCACTCAGTGAACCAACTCTGGCTCTACAATACTGAACCTCCCATCACCAACAATGTAATCTCGGTACTCGGAACCACTCTGTCACAGGAGGCTACCAGTGCTAATTACAGGAGAACCTAGAAGCCTGCCACAAGAGGCTGTAACAAGAAGAGGTCTCTTGAGTCTTTTGATTCCAGGAACTTCTCAACATACCTTTGAATTAGTCAACCTCCCATGACTCCCATCTCACCGTTACTTTAATATGCAACAACTCATCTACACATCACAATCTCTATATCACCCTACCTACTCTATATATTCACCAGGATAGGCCAGCTGTCAAGGTCATTGAAGCCATGGATGTCATATGAATCGGCTCATAGGATTGATCTGATCTGTACTGTCCTGTTGATCAAACCCTCTTCCATAGAGAGGACAGTGAACTCTTAATGAGTGGGTCGGGAATACTGAATACCGGGAATACTCTATGTGATTACTGAACAAATATAGAGAGGACAGGTATGAGATAAAACAGGTAATGCAGATGTGAACTAGCAGGCTATTGAAGCTAGCAGAGCGCTGGTTAGTGTCGGGACGTCACCCGCCCAGAGATCTAAAGTCAACTGTCACTCTCAGAGTAACAAGCTAGCATCTTGCTCCATCAGCAGTATGGTTGACTTGAGTTGACAGGGGTTCGAATCCTGGGTTGGATAAACAAGGACTGAAATCTCTGTTACACATGCACAGTTAACAAGTGAAACCGATGGACTAGCAAGGTCCCTGGCTAGAGAGCCGTTGTAGCTAACATGACTACATCTATAGGTTAACTAGCTTTGTGGTTGACTGCTTCACACCAGAGGAGGAGAGAATCATTTGTCTAAAGAGAGGAATGAAAGGAACAGAAGGCTGAAGAAAATAATGGACGTTGGAGGTGTGAGGATTGAAGAGAAGGAGTATGTTGTAGAGAGTAGAGAAACAGGGAGACTGGGGACAGAAACAGGGAGAGGGGGTTAGAGACTGGGGACAGAAACAGGGAGAGGGGGACAGAGACTGGGGACAGAGACTGGGGACAGAGACAGGGTACAGAGACAGGGGACAGAGACTGGGGACAGAGACTGGGGACAGAGACTGGGGACAGAGACAGGGGACAGAGACAGGGGACAGAGACTGGGGACAGAGACTGGGGACAGAGACTGGGGACAGAGACAGGGGACAGGGGACAGGGGACAGAGACTGGGGACAGAGACAGGGGACAGAGACAGGGGACAGAGACAGGGGACAGGGGACAGAGACTGGGGACAGAGACTGGGGACAGAGACAGGGGACAGAGACAGGGGACAGAGACAGGGGACAGGGGACAGGGGACAGGGGACAGGGGACAGGGGACAGGGGACAGGGGACAGGGGACAGAGACAGAGACTGGGGACAGGGGACAGAGACAGAGACAGGGGACAGAGACTGGGGACAGGGGACAGAGACAGAAACAGGGGACAGAGACAGGGGACAGAGACTGGGGACAGAGACTGGGGACAGGGGACAGAGACAGAGACAGGGGACAGAGACAGGGGACAGAGACTGGGGACAGAGACAGGGGACATAGACTGGGGACAGAGACTGGGGACAGGGGACAGAGACAGAGACTGGAGACAGAGACTGGAGACAGGGGACAGAGACAGGGGACAGAGACAGGGGACAGAGACAGGGGACAGAGACAGAGACTGGAGACAGAGACTGGAGACAGGGGACAGAGACAGGGGACAGAGACAGGGGACAGAGACAGGGGACAGAGACAGAGACAGAGACTGGGGACAGAGACAGGGGACAGAGACAGAGACAGAGACTGGGGACAGAGACAGGGGACAGAGACAGAGACTGGGGACAGAGACAGGGGACAGAGACAGAGGCAGGGTATAAATGGTAAAATAGATGTAAGAGAGAGACTTGAGTCTAATGGATTAACAAATAAATCAATCTCCACATTTTAAAGAAAGGGCCGATGAGACTGTCTGTGTTTCCTGGGTCATTATTTCCTGGGTCTGTGTTTCCTGGGTCATTATTTCCTGGGTCTGTGTTTCCTGGGTCATTATTTCCTGGGTCTGTGTTTCCTGGGTCATTATTTCCTGGGTCATTATTTCCTGGGTCATAAATCAGGCTCCCGGGATACACAGGTTCCTAATCAGGAAACTCATTTGGATGTAAAGCCGTCTGTGGTGCCCCAGTGATTGAACAAGTGGACATGTGTGGACAATTTAATCCCATTCAAAATCCTATTTTCCTAACCCTAACCTTAACCCCAAAACCTAAACCTAACTCTAGCTCCTAACCCTAACCCTAACCCTAACCTTAACCCCAAAACCTAAACCTAACTCTAGCTCCTAACCCTAACCCTAACCCTAACCCTAACCCCAAAACCTAAACCTAACTCTAGCTCCTAACCCTAACCCTAACCCTAACCCTAACCCCAAAACCTAAACCTAACTCTAGCTCCTAACCCTAACTTTAATCCTAAACCTAACTCTAGCTCCTAAACCTAACCCTAACCCTAAACCTAAACCTAACTCTAGCTCCTAAACCTAACCCTAACCCTAAACCTAACTCTAGCTCCTAAACCTAACCCTAAACCTAAACCTAACTCTAGCTCCTAAACCTAACTTTAATCCTAAACCTAACTCTAGCTCCTAAACCTAACCCTAACCCTAAACCTAACTCTAGCTCCTAAACCTAACCCTAACTCTAACCCTAAACCTAACTTTAGCTCCTAACCCTAACACTAAAACTAACCCTAACCCAAACACTAATTCTAACCTTAACCCTAGAAATAGCATTGGACCTTGTGGGGACCAACAAAATGTCCCCAGTTGGTCAAATGTTTGTTTGTTTATTATTCTGGTGGGGATTTCTGGTTCCCATAAGTATAGTTAAACACGTCCACACACACACATATACACACACGCACAGTAAGTCATTTGCTTAAAGAGATCAGCATTTGATGTGAGAGAGAGGAGAGGCCAGGTAAAAGAGGAGGTGGTGGTAGCGTTTTGTAACCCTTTTTCATCTAGCACATTGCCAACCTGTGGGCTTTTTAACCCTATTTCATCTAGCACACTGCCAACCTGTGGGCTTTTTAACCCTATTTCATCTAGCACACTGCCAACCTGTGGGAATTTTAACTCCTGACCATGCAGCGTATTATAATGGTATTGTAACGGAAACTCTTCACACGGATAATGATAATTTTATGAAAATTATACAAAAATGATACATGTTTTCAAGCCAAGTCAATAGTCTCCTGGTGTCTGTAGCCAACAAGAACAGTAGGCTGAGCAGACGGAGCCAGAAGACCGAGTGATGGAAGAGGAAAAGCCAACACAGCTCTGCTTCTTATCAAAGTCCCCTGCAGCCTCACAACGGTTTTAATGAGCAATCTATGTTACAAACAAACTATGATTCAGCCATTCAGTCATGACCCCTGCCCCATGGAAATAATAAACACACGTCAAATATCTAGAAGTCTTACGTTTCTTGTGCCACTGAGCTTGAGGTTTTTTTTGCCATTCTCTAAAGGTTTCTGCTCAGGCCGTTACACTTTCTCTCATAGATTGTTTTGGGTACCATTACTTTTTCTGTGCTTGACTGAGCCGTAGGGACGGCGTGTTCTTTGTCATTACAGTGCAGGGAGAGTATTTCCTTTGGCTCGTTAGTAAGCTTAGCGGGACACACATGCACGTACACAGACACACATACACAAGCGCACACACAGATAAGCGTGGGCTGGCTGCAAGGGCAGATCAACACTGGGTTCTGCCTACGGCCTCGTTCAACAAATGATTAGAGCCAGAGGAAAACAGACACACACACACACACACACACAGACAGACAACGGCCTTCAATTCCCTGTACACACACACACACACACACACATACACACACACACACGCAAACACACACACACATTGCACGTACCCATGTGCACACACAAAAACACATCTTCACAAATATCCACACAAAACACACAGACAAATCATCAGCTTTTTATATGTTGTCAGGAAACAACACACACCCTGCCCACAATCCTGTGTGCTTATTATGACAAGTGGTGACAGAAATGCAGGCTTTAGCTTGGACACATATACAGCACTGTACCCTTTACAATTCAACACATTGACATATTCTACTGGAAAATAAAGCATTCTACTGTATAGAAAATGAGGAGGTAGTACTATTGCCAAGCGAGGAGAAACCCCATCTTTCAATCGCTCTCTCTCTCTCTCCCTCTCTTTGTGATCATATTATCTTCATGGTCCCCTCAGAGCAGGAATGGAGGAGAGGAAGAGAGGAAGAGAGCCTGCGACCATTTGAGATACAGAGAGACCAGGGGAATAGTGCCTCACTCTAACACTACAAAAGTTTATTAGAAAAACAGGGGGCAGCATAAAGGCAGGTCAAGGGCAGACAGAGGTCAGTAACACAGATCAAAGTCCGAAAGGTACAGAACGGCAGGCAGTCTCAGGGTCGGGAGAGGCAGAGGTCAATAATCCAGGATGGTGTGATGAGGTACAAAAAGGCAGGCAGGCTCAGGGTCAGGGCGGGCAGGCTCGGGGTCAGGGCAGGCAGGGTCAGGGTCAGGGCAGGCAGGCTCGGGGTCAGGGCAGGCTCAGGGTCAGAGCAGGCAGGGTCAGGGCAGGCAGGCAGGCAGGCAGGGACAGGGTCAGGGCAGGCAGGTTCGGGGTCAGGGTCAGGGCCGGCAGGGTCAGGGTCAGGCCAGGCAGGCAGGCTATAGGTATAAATACACTGGGATAACAGGTATAAATACACTGGGATAACAGGTATAAATACACTGGGATAACAGGTATAAATACACTGGGATAACAGGTATAAATACACTGGGATAATGGGGAAGATGGGCGACAGCTGGAGGGGTGGAGACAATCACAGAAACAGATGGGTTGTGACAACTTCAGTGTTTGGGAGATCATATGAGAATGAGAGATCATAGAGATATCGTCTACTGCGGGAAAAGTTTATACTGATGTGTACAAGAGACCATCTATTGCTGTCAGTACCAGTTCAACAGTAACATCCGTGGTACAATGAATGTGCTTCAGATTCTGAAGAGATCATTATGGCAGTGGGATCATTTATGAAAATGTACTTAAAAGACATTGAAAATAGGTCTTATTGTTAGAAAACACTTTGAAAAGTCTTTACAATGTTTTGTGTTTACTGGGTTACATCTATAGAGTACAGTAAGTAACACATTTCCCTTTGTAGATCATTCACCAATGGATCATTATCAGAGTACAGCAAGATATTCAACGGGCAGATCAGATTAATTGACTTGACTCATTGTGAATGGCTGGACTCTTAGTATTTGTTGATCATCTGGGCTGTATCAAATTGTGTTGCGACTGCTCTCAGTGACACATGAGAGACCTGGGCCTCTCTGTGTCAGATACATAAGATCCTGGAACTCAGGATGTGGCTGAGCCGTACTGCGACGGTCAGCGATTCTATTGGAGCCTCAGGTCAGAATGGAACAAACAAACAAGTATCATATCTTTTTTCAAAAACGTAAAAATGTGATACATATAAACTGATACCAGGCTGTAAAATTAAACAGACCTCAATGTCATTCAGAAAGTAAGCGTAAGTAAGTTAAGTTAAACACTATCATAAAAATGCCTTTTCTTAATATACAGTACTTTCTTTATATCAATGGACATCCTCACTACTTATTATAATACAGAAAACAATGTTTCTGAATAAATAAAGACGGTTCACACTAGGATTACATCTCAGAGAAAGTTGGCAGTAAATATTGGGCCATTTGTGATTTGTTTTTCTTTGTCTGTGTTTCAGTTGTCTCTGTTGTGTTCAGTCTGTCTATTGAACAGACGGAAGCTTTGAATCTATTGTCTGCAAACCTACTGGGCCTGTTGTCTTAACCTTTATATCCTGTGATGTATGTATTACGCATTATGACACACACACACACACACACACACACACACACACACACACACACACACACACACACACACACACACACACACACACACACACACACACACACACACACACACACACACACACACACACACACACACACACATACACACACACACACACACACACACATGCACTAGCATGCTTTCACACAAGTGTGCACGCTCTCTCTCTCTCTCTCTCTCTCTCTCTCTCTCTCTCTCACCAGCCTTTCAAAACACTTCATGGCTACAGACGTGAGTGCTACAGGTCTGTAGTCATTTAAGCAGGTCACCTTAGTGTTCTTGGGCACAGGGACTATGGTGGTCTGCTTGAAACATGTTGGTATTACAGACTCAATCAGGGACAGTTGGTCAGCGCATGCTCGGAGTACACGTCCTGGTAATCCGCCTGGCCCTGCGGCCTTGTGAATGTTGACCAGTTTAAAGGTCTTACTCACATCGGCTGCGGAGAGCGTGATCGCACAGTCGTCCGGAACAGCTGATGCTCTCATGCATGCCTCAGTGTTGTTTGCCTCGAAGCGAGCATAGAAGTGATTTGAAGCCAGTGACTCATGTGGTGTACTCCTCAATGCCATCGGAAGAATCCCGGAACATATTCCAGTCTGTGCTAGCAAAACAGTCCTGTAGCTTAACATCTGCGTCATCTGACCACTTCTTTATTGACAGAGTCACTGGTGCTTCCTGCTTTTGTTTTTGCTTGTAAGCAGGAATCAGGAGGATGAAATTGTGGTCAGATAGAGGGTGAGGGAGAGCTTTGTACACATCTCTGTGTGTGGAGTAAAGGTGGTCTACAGTTTTTTTTTCTCTGGTAGAATGAGGTAGGACGGATTTAAGTTTCCCTGCATTAAAGTCCTCGGCCACTAGGAGCGCTGCCTCTGGATGGGAGTTTTCCTGTTTGCTTATTGCTTTATACCGCTGACTGAGTGCGGTCTTAATGCCAGCATCCGTTTTTGGAGGTAAATAGACAGCTACGAATAATATAGATGAAACTCTCTTGGTAAATAGTGTGGTCTACAGCTTATCATGAGATACTCTACCTCAGGCCAGCAAAACCTTGAGACTTCCTTAATATTAAACATTGTGCACCAGCTGTTATTTACAAATATACACAGACCACCACCCATTGTCTTACCGGAGTCTGCTGTTCTAACTAGCCGGTGCAGCTGAATGTTATCCATGTCGTCGTTCAGCCACGACTCGGTGAAACATAAGATATTACAGTTTCTAATGTCCCGTTGGTTGGATATTCATGATCGTACCTCGTCTAATTTATTATCCAATGTTGTATGTTGGCTAGTAATACTGATGGTAAAGGCAGATTACCCACTCGCCTTCGGATCCTTACAAGGCACCCCAACCTACGTCCCCGATATCTCCGTCTTTTTCTCCTGACAATGTCGGGTGTCTAAAGTACATCCTCTGGGACCGACTGGTTGATCACGAATTCCTTGTTTAGTCTGAGATGAGTAATCGCTGTCCTGATATCTGCCCATCCCTCCAGCGCCATTTTTCCTAAGACTAACACAGACACAGACTCTCTCTCTCTCTCTCTCTCTCTCTCTCTCTCTCTCTCTCTCTCTCTCTCTCTCTCTCTCTCTCTCTCTCTCTCTCTCTCTCTCTCTTTCTCTCCCTCTCGTACACACACACTTAGCCTGTTACCGCTGCGACTGGAGATATTTAGGTAACATGGACTAGATCCGGAGCTGGGTCACCCCGGTCCTGAGTAACGGCCCATTTACGTCCCATAGTTCTAGCCAATTAGAGCCCTACGGTCCATTTATGGCTAACTGGTTCCGGCCCAGCAGAGCCCTAGCAGCCTGTGTGGGTCAAGGCTGATGTGAGTGATATAGTCCGGGGACGGCCCAATGTAACTTTTCCTTCTGGTTGGCATGGCGCCAAGCAGCCTAAATATCTCCAGTCGCAGTGTGTACGAGAGAGAGAGAGAGACACTGTGTGAGTGTGTGTCTGTGTGTGTGTTGTACTTTATGTCTTTGTCCTGGCATCTCGCTGGGAGGGGATAAAGCAGGTGATTACATGGCTCAGCGCTCCCCTATGACTGGTGCCAGCACCAGGGGCAACCACTACCGTGCGCCCAGCGTTAATCACCGTGTTCCCTGCCATTACACTCACACATAGAGGTACGTACACACACACACACACACATTCGCACTCTCGCTCAGCGTCCACGGGGCGTCCATGGGGAACCAGGAAACGGGTTAATCTGACAGTGATCTAGTGACTGGGTTGTGAGAGTCACACAGTAGAGAGGAATGCTTCATTTCTAACAACTAGAGGGAATATCCCAAGGGTTTGTGTGTGTTTGCATACATGATCGTAAGTGTGTGATTTGGCTTGTGAATGTGTGCATGCGTGTGCTTGAATATGTATGACTTTTCCCGGTGTATGTGTGTAATGTATGTGTCTGCATGCATGCATGTGTGCGTGTGTGTGTGCGTGTGTGCGTGTGCGTGTGTGTGTGCGTGTGCGTGTGTGTGTGTGTGCGTGCGTGCGTGCGCGTGCGTGCGCGTGTGTGCGTGTGTGTGCGTGTGTGTGTGTGTGTGTGTGTGTAGGCACACGTTCATATACAGAACCAGTCAAAAGTTTGGACACAGCTACTCATTCAAGGGTTTTGCTTTATTTATACTAGTTTCCACATTGTAGAATAATAGTGAAGACATCAAAGCTATGAAATAATACATATGGAATCATGTAGTAACCAAAAAAGTGTTTTATATTTGAGATTCTTCAAATAGCCACCCTTTGCCTTGATGACAGCTTTACACACTCTTGGCATTCTCTCAACCACCTTCATGAGGTAGTCACCTGCAATGCATTTCAATTAACAGTTGTGCCTTGTTAAAAGTTAATTTGTGGAATTGATTTCCTTCTTAATGCATTTGAGCCAATCAGTTGTGTTGTGACAAGGTAAGGGTGGTATACAGAAGATAGCCCTATTTGGTAAAAGACAGTCCATATTATGGCAAGAACAGCTCAAATAAGCAAGACGGTAATGTGAAGAACAGAATGACCTGCACCAAAATCAAATTAGGCCAACGAGACAGTGTCCAAGTTCTAATCTATTTTCTGTAATTAGCTCGCCATTAACTTGTAAATACGAATATTGTTGTGAGTTTATCTTCCTGTAATAATTCATATAAATTAGCTAAATTTAAGACATTGTCAGCTATATGATATACAAGTCATTACTTGAACTGTCTAGAAAGCAAACTTAACGTTAGCTAACAAGCTAGAAACTAACCATGTTGAGAAAGTTGCTTTTAGTTGCCTGGTTTTGCTACATTGATATATACAGATGGGTTTACTTATGCTATTCTGGACCACCAGGTTGCTGATGTCATGTAGTCTGTCGTTTTTGTGTTTATGCTTTTTCATAACGACAACGACAAGTATGATATCAGACAATAGAATGTTCATGATGTCACTGCGACAACTGTCTAAAGACAAGCCGATAGACCTAGTATAAACCAGACTTTACTGTACTCACTCTGTTTAGCACATGGCTTCACATCTGAGTCCTTAAATAGACGGGGCTAAGGCTTAAGAGGGTGTGAACGATGATGAATGGATGTAGACTAAGAAGAGCTCTCCAAAAAAATATGTATGTAGTTCTGTCCTTGAACTGATCTTGTCTATTAATGTTCTGTATTATGTCCTGTTTCATGTTTTGTGTGGAACCCAGGAAGAATAGCTGCTACTCTTGAAACAGCAAATGGGGATCCTAATAAAATACCAATTACCA
This sequence comes from Thymallus thymallus, assembly GCA_023634145.1. Taxonomy (NCBI): domain Eukaryota; kingdom Metazoa; phylum Chordata; class Actinopteri; order Salmoniformes; family Salmonidae; genus Thymallus; species Thymallus thymallus. The sequence continues at coordinate 30,421,561 of CM042404.1, forward strand.
AAACTCATATATGTTACTACCCTGCATGAATCTGCAGGTAACTAACCAACTACTAGGTTCAATGTTAGCTTGCTAACATTAGGCTATAACTAGCAATGCAAATGGCTCTGAGATACGAATAATATTACTACACATAACGATAGCTAGAGAGCCAGCCAGCTAACGTTAGCTTGTTGTACGCTTTAACTTGCAATGAAAACGACTTTCTGAAAAAATGTGAAATGTGTAATATCTGAAAATGTAGCTAGCTAGACTATCTTACCCGTATACATGGATGGAGGCTTCTCCCTCTCTGTCACGGATGCCATGGTTGCCCTTAGTTTGAAGATGTAATCCGGAGACAGGTGTTTTATACAACAGCCTTCTGTGTGTTCTCTTTTCAACTCCCTCAGCATATTTGCAATCAAACGGTAGAATGTTCTCCATCTCCTTAGCTATCATACTCTGCTTCCACCGGGCATTCCACTGATTTCACCACCACCCATTATCTCAGCCAATCATGGCTAGCGGGGAAGGTTCCTGTCTTTTTCTGTGGCTAGACCAACTAGGCTAGAAATTTAACGATTTTATTTGTATTTACAGATGGCATACAAGTTTCTTATTAAGGCACATGAAAGTTCACATGTTCCATAAGGCATTTCTCCTGTGAAGTAGTGACGCGCGACATACGCCTAGTTTCCTGAAACTAGTAAAATATTTCCTTCTAAATCTTTGTATAGTGCTCTGACATAAAAGTACTCTCTGAACCTCTGAAACAAAAGCTTACGTACCAAGTATGTGAAAAATAAAAGGAAATTCTCAGAAAACATCTGTTCTCATACACAGAGAGAGAGAGAGAGAGAGAGAGAGAGAGAGATACTTTGTCAATGGTAGGTTACAGGGGGACTCTTTAGGAAGATTCACCTATTGCTCTCCTCTTGGCCAAAGCACAGTAGACTACATGATAACAGATATGGACCCTTTCTCCCTCAGCTCATTCACTGTTAAGCCACTAACACCTCTGTCTGATCACAGCCAAATTACCCTGTTCCTCAAAAGATCAGACATAGAAGCAACCACAAATTCACAGCCCAATAAGCTGTACAACATCAAACATTCATACAGATGGGCTCAAAACAGCACAGAGGAATACCAGAAAGCAATCAGTAACCAAAAAATCCAATCAACCCTAAACAACTTTCTGGATACAATGTACGCTCACAGTAAAGAAGGTGTCAATCTAGCTGTAAATAACATCAATTATATATTTAGGCAAACAGCAAAAACAGCACAATTAAAGCTAGGATCAAACAAACCAAAGAGAAATACAGAAGACAAATGGTTTGATACAGATTGTAAAAACATTAGGAAAAAACTTAGAACACTATCGAACCAAAAACACAGAGACCCAAACAACAGAGAACTACGCCTTCAGTACTGTGAGACATTAAAATCATATAAACGTACACTCAGAATCAAGAAATCCCAGTACAACAGAAAGCAATTGACACTAATTGAGGAGTCCATAAATAAAAACAACTTCTGGCAAAATTGGAAAAACCTAAACAAACCCAAACAACAGGAATTAGCGATACAAAATGGTGACATTTGGACAAATCACTTTAAAGCACTCTACAACACTGTTGACACTCAGGATAATACTGAACAGTGCCAAATTTATGAAAAGTTAAACAAACTGGAAAAATCTATAAAGGACTACCAAAATCCTTTAGACTCCCCAATTACTGAGCAGGAGCTCCTTAAAAAACTTCAAGCCCTCAAATCAAAAAAAGCATGCGGACCTGATGGGATCCTAAATGAGATGCTCAAATTCACTAGTGAAAAATATCAATTAGCTATATTAAAATTGTTTAACTTGATCCTGAGTGTAGGTTACTTCCCTGACATCTGGAACCAAGGACTCATAACACCAATCTTTAAAAACGGAGACAAATCTGACCCTAACAATTACAGAGGGATTTGTGTGAACAGTAACCTGGGGAAGGTTTTCTGTAGTATTATAAATGTAAGAGTCCTAAACTTCCTTAATAAGCACAACATCCTGAGTAAAAGCCAAATTGGATTTATACCAAAACATAGAACAACAGATCATATTTACACCCTACACACCCTAATAGATAAACACGTCCACAAAAATAAGACAAAACTCTATACTTGCTTTATTGACTTCCAAAAAGCATTTGATTCTATCTGGCATAAAGGACTGTTCTACAAAGTCATTGAAAGTGGTGTAGGGGGTAAAACATATGACATTATAAAATCAATGTATACAGGCAACATGTGTAGCATAAAAATTGGCAAGAAACAAACTGAATCATTTAACCAGGGGCGGGGCCTGCGCCAGGGTTGCAATCTCAGCCCTGTGCTATTTAACATTTACATCAATGAATTGGCCAATATTCTAGAGAAGTCCTCAGCCCCTGGTGTTAGTCTCCACAATTCGGAAGTTAGATGCCTGCTCTTTGCAGATGACCTGTGCCTGCTTTCACCCACAGCACATGGTCTACAGCAGAGCTTGGACCTGCTAGAGCAGTACTGTCAGACCTGGGCCCTGACAGTAAACCCCAAAAATACCAAAATAATGATTTTCCAGACAAATTCCAGATCCCAGGGAATAAAACCAAAGTTCTCAATTGGTGCAAAACATATAGAGTATTGCACACAATACAACTATTTAGGTTTAAAAATAAGTTCGACTGGACACCTAAATAATGCAGTGAATGAACTGAGAGACAAAGCACGCAGGGCATTCTACGCCATTAAAAAACAAATCCAAATTGAAATACCTATTACAATTTGGCAAAAACTAATTAAATGTGTGATTGAACCAATCGCACTCTATGGCAGCGAGGTGTGGGGTCCACTTACAAAACAAGATTTTACCCACTGGGACAAACATCCCATTGAGACCTTGCACGCGGAACTTTGTAAGATTCTCCTACATGTCCAGAGGAAAACTACAAACAATGCATGCAGGGCAGAATTAGGCCGATATCCACTAATATTAAAAACTCAAAAAAGAGCAATTAAGTTTTGGAAACACCTAAAACACAGTGACCCCCTCTCATATCATTACCAAGCCCTGCAATACCAAGAGTTGAGCAAAGATAAGAGTCCCTTCATCCAACTGGTCCAGGGGCTGAGTTCACAAACTTGTTCCACTAACACACTGAAGCCTCAGGACCAGAACATCCAATCAATAAGAATTAACCAAATTACAAAACATCTAAAACAAAACTACATTACCTATTGGAAAACACAAACACAAGCACAAAGCAAAATGCAGTGCTATTTGGCCCTAAATCGACAGTACACCATGGCAAACTATCTGACCATGGTGACTGATCAAAACCTCAGGAAAACCTTGACAAAGTACAGGCTCAGCGAGCACAGCCTTGCTATTGAGAAGGGTAGACACAGGAAAACCTGGCTCCCTGTAGAGGAAAGGCTGTGCAACCACTGCACCACAGCAGAACCAGAGACAGAGCTGCATTTCCTGACCAAATGTCAAAAATATAAAACTATCAGAGAGAGTCACTTCCCCAAATTTGAACAAGTAGTCCGGGGCTTTGAGGACCTCTCTGACATAGAAAGGCTGCCGATCCTTTTGGGGGAAGACATGACCAGCTGTGCGCTGGCAGCATGCTATGTTGCTGCCTGCCACAAGTTGAGGGACAGTGCCTGACATATTTAATGCATTTATTTTATTTTTTCCTGTTGTTATTTGTTCTTTGATGTAATTATATTTAAAAAAAATATATATATATATGTGTGTATGTATGTATGTATATACGTGTATATATATGTATGTGCGTGTGTATATGTATGTATATATATATATATATATATAAAATAGAAAAAAAAATATATATATAAATATATAGAAAAAAAAAAAATATTGATGTATGATACTTTGGCAATATGTACATTGTTGAATTGAATTGAATTGAGAGAGAGAGAGTAGTAGCAGAATCATACCTCTTTCTCTTAAAAATAAAGCACTTTCAAAGTTTGGAAAAGTAACATAGACTTTTATTATGAAAGCAACAAGAGCCCCCGGAGACTTCTGACCTTCCCAGACTCCTCTGCGCTTCTTATACACATTCGTGTATATACACATTATACACATTCGTGGTCACATAGCATACACAGCCCCTCCCTCACTGATAGACTGATTACCACAGTCCTCCACTATCGTTTCAAAACCTTTCAACTCTGGTTCGTCTACCTCCTCTTCCTGTCAGCAGTTAAACCTTCAAAATATAAAACACTCCCCGTTGGTGATAAAACTTCAAGATACCAAACTGTGAAACCATAGTTGCGACCCCCTAGTAATGGTAATGATGCAAAGATAAACACATTCACCCATGAAGCTCCATCTCCATCCTGTTGCTATCCTATGCCATTCTATAGTTTACTGAGTAACCTATTGTAGTTTCTAACATTCTAATTCTGTTCTTTAAATTATAGTCCTAGAAATATTAAACAAAAGCTTAAAATATTCATTAAGAGAGAGAGAGTCCTTCTGGATGAGGGGTTATTGGAGAGGAGGAGGGATACCCAAGCGTGACAGGGCCATTGACAACATAGAAAAACTAGATTCTGAGCCACATCACAAACACAGAGTCAACTCAATTAGTGGGCTAGTGTTGCTCATTGATTTGTCAGGAGAGCTGACAGAGAGAATATTCCCTATGTCTCTCAGAGTGTTGGGTAACACTGGAAAGGCCTTAATGGGGTCGAGACAGAGAGACAGAGAGAGAGAGAGAGAGAGAGAGAGAGAGAGAGAGAGAGAGAGAGAGAGAGAGAGAGAGAGAGAGAGAGAGAGAGAGGAGAGAGGAGAAAGAGAGAGAGAGAGAGAGAGAGAGAGAGAGAGAGAGAGAGAGAGAGAGAGAGAGAATGAAAAAGAGGGAAAGCTATAGAGATCTTACACAACAAGGGAAAGGTATTTTATATGTATATTTGTTACTTCACCTTTATTAATTGTAAGCCAGTTGAGAACTAGTTGTCATTTACACTGAGACCTGGCCAAGACAAAGCAAAGCAGTGCGACAATAAAACAAATAAAAACAACACAGAGTTACACATGGGATAAACAAACATACAGACTCTGACAGCTGACAGCTGATGCTTAAAGTTAGTGAGGGAGATAGGAACCTCTAGCTTCAAGGATTTTTGCAATTTGTTCCAGTCATTGGCAGCAGAGAACTGGAAGGAATGGCGGCCAAAGGAGGTGTTGGCTTTGGGGGTGACCAGTGAAATATACCTGCTGGAGCGCATGCTACGGGTGGGTGTTGCTATGGTGACCAGCGAGCTAAGATAAGTCAGGGATTTACCTAGTAAAGACTTATAGATGACCTGGAGCCAGTGGGTTTGCCGACAAATATGTAGTGAGGGTATGAGATACAATACAGTGAAAGTAAAATAGATTACAATTGTACTGTACAGAGGGAAAGACAGAGACAGAATAAAAAAGAGAATAAAAGAGAGAGGATTCCAGACTTGACTGGCCTGAGTTTTCCTCCTTATAGTTATGTGAGGTTGAGGAGGACAAACACTTCATGGTGTTTACATTAACAGACAAGTCCTAAGCTCCAGGAGGGGAGCCCAGCCAGGGAGCCCAGCCAGGGAGCCCAGCCAGGGAGCTGCAGTCCTGGGATCTCCATCACACAGAGCTGGGCTAATCCTGGTCCAGACCTCTACCCACTCCTTCCCTCTACTCTTCTCTCCATTCCCACCCTGAGTAGCAGACACTCAGAGGAGTAAGGGGAGAGAATTATTAGTATTATTTTTAAATTGAACCTTTATTCAACTAGGCAAGTCAGTTAAGAACTAATTCTTATTTACAATGACGGCCTACACCGGCCAAATACGGACAACGCCGGGCCAATTGTGCGCTGAATGATGGTTCAGATTTGGTCCGATCCGTACCAACCACATTTGGTCTTGCTTGGGGGGAAGCTCATTCAGATAATAGCCAATGTGTTGAATAATACTGGCCCGCGATGGCAAAAATATATTCTAATGTGGCCCTCCATGGAAAATAATTGCCCAGGCCTGCTATAGACTAACAAACTTCTGCAAACACCTCTGCTCTACTGCTCTATGCTACTACACACATGCAATGATATCCAGGAAATACTTGATTATAAAGTTGTGTTTTTTTCATGCTTTCCCGTACCACAGAGCCCCCCTCTCATGCTCATTTATTGTTCTGACAGCTCCCGATTTACAAAATCAGCACTGATGGTGAGCTATCCTGAAATACCCTCAGCATTCTTTATGTGTGAAGACCTTATTGGTGCCTTTTGTTTGAACAGGGAGGCTGGTTGTCAGGGTTTAACCTTAGCAGGGGACACAACCTCCTCTAACTGCATTATGACAGGGTAAGTACCTCAAAATGCCTGGCTGTCAATGCACTGTATACACAGTTCAGTGGAGTGAGTGTGTGTGTAACCTTCAGTGGAGACCGACGTGGTGTAGAGTCTAGAGAGCAGGAGAGTGTGTGAAAGGTACCTCAAGAGGACCTGCATCGATCACCAGATCACACAAGGCAGCTGAGGAGATTCACTCAAGCACAGGCCGCCGATGCAGAAAAGAGTCCACTACACACACACACACACACACACAGTAAATCATTCTCCTAACTCAATCTGTGTGAAGAAATGACTGTGCTAACGACGACTACTACTGGAATTCATTATCATCAACGCAATCCCGTTACAAATGATGAGCAGAATTAAAACCGCTTAGGCTTCATATGATTACTTCCACTCATTTCACTTTACCATTACAGGTCTCAATCTCTCCACTAACATGCAAAGGAGTGAAATCTCAAAGGAAGATCAGCCTACATAGTCCAAGGGACAGCCACCAAAAAACAAACTGGGCACAAACTACTTGAATCATAGTTGTTTCAACGTAATTTGTCAACGTATTGTGTCGTGGAATCTACGTGGGAAATGCATTGGATTCGAAAAAAGTAATTGAATTAAACTGTTGTTTTGAGGGTTAGATTTCAACCACAGGATTATGTCATCATAGTAACCAAATTTCAACATCGACAAACCTTGTACAAAATATATTGAATTTGTACCTTTAAAACAACATCAGCTCTTCAGAGTTATATCCACTATCAGAAAAAAATATATAGTCTGGGCAGCACCTCCGACTGGAGAATCTATCTACAGCTTCCCTTTGGTTTCACATCCAGGGTTTTAACCAAGCCCAGCCCTGCTTAGCTTTGTCACTGACTATTAGCAATGTGTTATCAAATCAAATCAACATGTGTTTGTCACACACGCCGAATACAACAGGTGTAGACCTTACTGTGAAATGCTTACTTACAAGACCTTAACCAATAATGCAGTTTTAAGAAAATAGAGTTACGAAAATATTTACTAAATAAACTAAATAAAACTAGCGTGTAAAGGAAAGGTTGGCTACTTTGAAGAAAACAATATATATGTTTTGATTACTACAGAATTCCATATGTATTATTTCATAGTTATGATGTCTTCACTATTATTCTACAATGTAGAAAATAGTACAAATAAAGAAAAACCCTTGAATGAGTTGGTGTGTCCAAACTTTTGACTGGTACTGTATATTTAATATATATATATATATATTTCTATATATTTTCTGTTATTATTTTCCCCTACTTTCCCTCCCCTGATTGGAGGACCACAAATCTTAGGCTTCTACTTCCAGCTTATACATACTATATATTTACAATAGTTATCCTTTGTTTGTTTTTAGTTCCATCCTTCAGCACCACTCAACCCCTCCCATCTATCATCAACCCCTCCCATCTATCATCAACCCATCCCATCTATCATCAACCCCTCCCATCTATCATCAACCCCTCCCATCTATCATCAACCCCTCCCATCTATCATCAACCCCTCCCATCTATCATCAACCCCTCCCATCTATCATCAACCCCTCCCATCTATCATCAACCCCTCCCATCTATCTCTGAACCATCCATTTCTGATTTCTATTTGCCATATATTTTTCAACTGTGCTGTGGTGATTCACACAAGTTCTGAACCTTTCTATTCTCATAGATTCTACAGATTGTAAATGAAAGATTAAACACTAAAAGTATTATTATATTATTAATCGATTGACTATGACTTTTTAAATCACCCAGCAGTGCTATCTGCAGCGTTAGCTCCAGGTAAATGTTGCAATTCTTCAGCCATTCCTGGACCTGCGACCAAAAACAAGCTACATATGGACAATACCAAAACAAATGATCTAATGATTCTGTCTCTTCGCAGCTAAATCTGCAGCCCTGGGACGGTTGTGTCCCCCATATTTATCACATTCTATTGGTTGCAAAAAAGAGTTTTATTTAGCCAATATTGGTCTTTAATGCAGGACTGACAGACAAGTTCCTTACTTTCTCCATCTTCCACCTGCCTCATTAATACTGCCATCAGGTGTTTGTAATTTTGAGTAGAGGAGACATTTCTGTATATTTTTGTTAGCTGCATGTGTGTCATAATTCCACCAGTCCTATTTATGATATCATTTACAAATACTATACTTTTTTATCCATATATATGTATATATATATATATATATATATATATATATACATATATATACAGTATATATATTTTTTGTATCAGTGAGTATATTTGAGTTGAACCATAATATTATTTGTTCTGTCTTTTCTGGAGGATTGAAACTGAAATTACAAACAACTTTCTATGGTTTGTTTAAAAAATAAAGATATTTTGGAGATGATTTCGTTTTCAAATAACCGAAAGTGAGAGGTTGTAATCTGAATAAAGGGAAAAGCCATTCTTGAACACGGGGTCAGATATTCTCACTAATCTGATAGAGAACCAGTTGGGATTTAAGTATAACTTTTGAATGACTGAAGCCTTTAGTGAGAGGTCTAATGCTTTAATATTGAATCATTTCTGCCCTTCCAAAATAATATTCATTATTTAAATAGGCCTGATTTAATTTTGTCTGGCTTGACGTTCCATTATAATGTAATATTGTTTGCTCATATAATTAAAAAGTTGCTAGGTGTCGGCAAAACCATAGCAAGGACTTATAGATGACCTGGAGCCAGTGGGTTCGTAATGAGGGCCAGCCAACGAGAGCATACAGGTCGCAGTGGTGGGTAGTATATGGGGCTTTGGTAACAAAACGGATGGCACTGTGATAGACTACATTCAATTTGCTGAGTAGAGTATTGGAGGCTAGTTTGTAAATGACATCGCCGAAGTCAAGGATCGGTAGGATAGTCAGTTTTTCGAGGGCGTGTTTGGCAGCATGAGTGAAGGAGGCTTTGTTGCGAAATAGGAAGCTGATTCTAGATTTAATTTTGGATTGGAGATGCTTAATGTGAGTCTGGAAGGAGAGTTTACAGTCTAACCAGACACCTAGGTATTTGTAGGTGTCCACATATTCTAAGTCAGACCCGTCCAGAGTAGTGATGATAGTCCGGTGGGCGGGTGCAGGCAGCGATTGGTTGAAGAGCATGCATTTAGTTTTACTAGCATTTAAGAGCAGTTGGAGCCACGGAAGGAGTGTTGTACGGTATTGAAGCTTGTTTGGAGGTTTGTTAACACAGTGTCCAATAAACATTCCTTCAGATTAGTGTGTATTGTTGTGACTTTGTTAGATATTACTTGTTAGATATTACTGCACTGCTGGAGCTAGAAACACAAGCATTTCGCTACATCTGCAATAACATCTGTTAAACATGTGTATATGACCAATACCATTTGATTTGGTTTCATTGTCAACCAAACACGATTCAATACAACCTAAATTCTGTGGTTGAAATTTCATCCTCAAAACAACAGGGGCTCAAACCCACATCTGTAGCATGCAGTGCAACGCGATGCTACAGATGCAGGTCAGTGCCTTAGACCACTGTGCCACTCGGCAGGCCCCAAAGCATGTTATATTAACTGTGAAAACCACTGTATAAGGTTGACAAATATTTCTTTGTTTCGGGGTTTATCTGGAGCAGTAAGGTAACTTGTTGCTTGAGCTGACGCAAGGTCGAACACTGAACGCACAAAATAGTTCTGTACACCAGTGAACAACAAAAGTCTCAAAGATGAAACATAGCAACATTGGAACGTTGTTGGGAAATTACCCAAGATGAGCTGGCTGTGATTTTGATGCTAAATATCAACAACTTTGATTTAAAGTATATGCAGCTTTTACAAGTTTTGAATCACACAGTATTCATGTTCATAACATTATCTACATAATGTTGCTGACATTTTGTAGTCCCATTTTCTGGGTCACAGAACAACACATTTTTGGTGGGTGGCTTTTGCAATTTCACTTCACTTCCTGTATGGTAGAGAAATGCAAGAGAGAGAGAAAAAGACAAAGTTAACAACTTTCTTGGGATGACCAGGTAAAGGGTCAAAGGTCACCGTGTGTGTTTTTTTGGGGGGAGTATGTGTTTTCAGGTTCAGCAGGGGGTCATTCCCTGTTTCCTGGTGAGTGAACAGAACACCTGATGAAGGAGGTGAAAAGAGCACTGCTCTGTGGGTTGCTAGGAGAACCAAGCTGAGGTAACTGTGTATGGGGGTGAGGAGGGGTGTGTGTGTGTGTGTGTGTGTGTGTGTGTGTGTGTGTGTGTGTGTGTGTGTGTGTGTGTGTGTGTGTGTGTGTGTGTGTGTGTGTGTGTGTGTGTGTGTGTGTGTGTGTAAACCCAAGCTTGACTCCAATGCTTCCCACAGTTGTGTCAAGTTGGCAGGATGTCCTTTGGGTGGTGGACCATTCTTGATAAACACGGGAAACTGTTGAGCGTGAAAATCCCAGAGCGTTGCAGTTCTTGACAAACTCAAACCGGTGCGCCTGGTACCTACTAGCATACCCTGTTCCAAGGCACTTAAATATTCACCATCTGAATGGCACACATACCATGTCTCAATTGTCTCAAGGCTTAAGGCATTCCTTTTAGTAGAAAAGGCTTGAGCTCCTTTTTTTTCAAATTACGTGCCTACAGCTTCTGTGACACCGGTCACAGCTAAGTTTGTTACTAGCCTATGTGAGATTTCATAGCTTTTAAAACCATGACCAGAGAGAGAATGTCAAAGAATACAGCAAAGAGCTGCTGTTTTTATGAGTGAGTTAATGTCTACGTTTTTATTCAGCACTGTCAACACTGTTTTTATTCAGCGCTGTCAACACTGTATTTATTCAACACTGTCAACACTGTTTTTATTCAGCACTGTCAACACTGTTTTTATTCATCACTGTCAACACTGTTTTTATTCATCACTGTCAACACTGTTTTTATTCATCACTGTCAACACTGTTTTTATTCATCACTGTCAACACTGTTTTTATTCAACACTGTCAACACTGTTTTTATTCAGCACTGTCAACACTGTTTTTATTCATCACTGTCAACACTGTTTTTATTCAGCACTGTCAACACTGTTTTTATTCAACACTGTCAACACTGTTTTATTCAACACTGTCAACACTGATTTTATTCAGCACTGTCAACACTATTTTTATTCAACACTGTCAACACTGTTTTTATTCAACACTGTCATCACTGTTTTTATTCAGCACTGTCAACACTGTTTTTATTCAGCACTGTCAACACTGTTTTTATTCAGCACTGTCAACACTGTTTTTATTCAGCACTGTCAACACTGTTTTTATTAAACACTGTCAACACTGTTTTTATTCAGCACTGTCAACACTATTTTTATTCAACACTGTCAACACTGTTTTTATTCAACACTGTCAACACTATTTTTATTCATCATTGTCAACACTGTTTTTATTCAGCACTGTCAACACTGTTTTTATTCAACACTGTCAACACTGTTTTTATTCAACACTGTCAACACTGTTTTTATTCAGCACTGTCAACACTATTTTTATTCAACACTGTCAACACTGTTTTTATTCAGCACTGTCAACACTATTTTTATTCAACACTGTCAACACTGTTTTTATTCAGCACTGTCAACACTGTTTTTATTCAACACTGTCAACACTGTTTTTATTCAGCACTGTCAACACTATTTTTATTCAACACTGTCAACACTATTTTTATTCAACACTGTCAACACTGTTTTTATTCAACACTATTACAAACATAACACGCGCTTCTCATACTTCCTCTCGCGCTGCAGCTGCAATAAATAAGTTGCAAAGTGTATCGATTATTAGCAGCTCGTCGTGTTAATTTGAATCAATCAAGGAATATTTCACTTTCTCTGGTCATAGGAACAACATGAATTTGTGCATGAGCCAGATGAGGTGCGACGACGGTGTCCCCTCTCTCTGGTCAGTCTCACTGGAGGAAAGGAAGGAGAGAGCAGGGACTGTGAGAGCCGGACACTCTGCTGCTCTCTCCCTCCCTCCACTGAGACTAATGCAGTGTTCAAAACAACTGGGATCTCCGATTTCCGACTTCAGTGCGTTCAATACAACTTTGAACTCTGAAAAAAACGAGATCCGACTGGGAAAAATCGTTCTAGAGCTCCGACTTTCCGACCTGAAAATCACTGATGTCATAATTTTTCCCAGCTTTCTTGAAAGCTCTATTTTTTGTCTTGAAAGCTCTATTTTTTGTCTTGAAAGCTCTAACCTAATTTTTTTCCTGAGTTCCCAGTTGTCTTGAAAGCACCATGACAATCATATGCAGGTACCATCAGTCTAGTAAAATAAAAAAAGCAAATTATTTAAATTCATGCTCAGCTGTGCCTCACAAGTGCTACAAAAGTCGAGTTTTGAAATATAATATGGTCTGAGACGAGCAATATTGGCAGGCCAGGCATACACCCAGTATACTGCACAAACCTCATTCCTAGGTTAATGTTACATTTCTAAGTAATGTTTTTAAATAATTCTGAGGGGTAGATCTCGGCTTGCTTTTTGACTGCGAAAGAAATCTTGACTTAGAAAAGGTTGGTGACCACTGATCTACACTGATTGAAGTGGATCTAACAGGTGACATCAATTTGGGACCATAGCTTTCACCTGGATTCACCTGGTCAGTCTATTTATGTCATGGAAACAGCAGGTGTTCCTAATGTTTTGTGCACTAAGTGTATAGTCTTGGTCACAAACTGAAGAAGGTTTACATGTGCCTTACTGCCCTAAATCACTATACAGCGCTACACTATAGCGTAGAAGTGAAATAGGCAAGACGGACAGCATCCCTAGCCGCGTCCTCAGAGCATGCGCAGACCAGCTGGCTGGAGTGTTTACGGACATATTCAATCTCTTCCTATCCCAGTTTAGGGGGAAGCGCTGACTAGTCCTTGGGCCTGCTCTTTTAATGAGGTAACATTTTAAATGCTACCATACCTGCTATGCCTGTGAGATAGGATGTAATGTGAGTTATATTGTGCTTACTAGATAAATGTAAAAGTAAACTACATAAAATAAAATAAATAATCACAGTACATTTATGTTTCAGCCATTTGGTAGACGCCCTTATCCAGAGCATACAGGTTCGTCATGGGAATCGAACCCACAACCCTGGCATTGCAAGCACCATGCTCTACCATCTGAGCTACACAGGACAGTAAACAGACTACACACACTTCTGCTTTATAAATAAAACACTGCAGTATTTCAGTCATTGATTAACTTGTGATACCACAGTTTTGACACGTGCACCCTAATCCATCATGAGACCTGGGACCGTTGGGAAAATTATAGCCAATTCACTACAACTCAGTGAACTAAGATCGTTTCTCTATGGTCTGTCAGGCCTCTGTCTTCTTTCTCCCCCGAGGATCCTCACCTGAACCCTGGCCACGACAAGACCGTCCCTGGGGTCCCTCTGATTGTTTACGGACCAAACACAGCAACCGCAGTGTGTGTGTGTCCACGGACCGTGGTGAACAGCTACATTACATTGCAGATCATGCAACACTTTTTTGGGGCCATACCAAATTTCCAGACTGATTTCTGCATGAGCACAACTCCCACACAAGTTGACTTTTGCTTTTGCGTCATCATAAACTGAGAGGGGGGAGCGAGAGGCAAAGAAAGAAAGAAAGAAAGAAAGAAAGAAAGAAAGAAAGAAAGAAAGAAAGAAAGAAAGAAAGAAAGAAAGAAAGAAAGAAAGAAAGAAAGAAAGAAAGAAAGAAAGAAAGAAAGAAAGAAAGAAAGAACCAAAAACAGAGTATTCGTTTTTAAACTCAGCACACTTCTATGATGTCATGGAAATCAAACTACTGGAGGGGGTTGGGTTCTTTAGAGAGAAATGGAGAGAGATGGGAAAAAACTGTGAAAGAGAGGAGACCTAGATAAGAGAAAGAGGGACAGAGAGAGAGAGACTGTGAGTGCGTGTGTGTGCGTACGTGTGTGTGTGTGTGTACGAGTGTGAGCACCATCCTGAACACAGTCCAAACTCTGCATGCCGCCACGATGAACAGTATATCTTTTTATCAAGGTCTGCCAACCAGGCTACTCAGGCACCCCAACCCCTCTGCCAAACATATGGACACACAGAAGCTACATCCCAAATGGACTCCTATTCCCTACTTAGTGCACTAACTTTGACAAGGGCCCACAGGGAATAGGGTGCCATTTGGGACACAGCCAGAGACAGAGTACTCACCTGCCCTCAACACGTTTTCAAACTCAGCATTTTGCACACTTCTATGATGTCATGGAAATCAAACTACTGGAGGGGGTTTGGGTTCTTTTCACCACTACGTGTGTTTCTCACCTCCTCATCTCAGATAACGTTCTTTCTTTTAGTTTATACTGAACATGACCTAAGTAGTTGACAATGACCCAAACGACAAAACAATTTGTGTAGGTTTTTTAGCCCAGTACATCCAGAATTGGCCTATATGAAGTAGGTTCAGTATGTTCGGACCAATGAGAACACTGTATTAGTAGATTCATACACCAATACTATGATTAAATTGTGACTTTTTTACATGCCAAGCTCAATCTCAAGTGTAAATAAAGTATAGTAAGTAATGCCAGAGAGGTGTGGCATTATATGTTAATCAAATGTTAGTTCCCTATATGTTAATTTTGGCTAGAGCCATACAGTGACTTAGGAAAGTATTCAGAGCCCTTGACTTTTTCCACATTTTGTTATGTTACAGCCTTATTCTAAAATGGGTTAAATAAATAAAAAAATCTCATCAACACAATACCCCATAATGACAAAGCGAAAACAGGTTTTTAGACATTTTAGCAAATGTATTAACCATAAAACACAGAAATACCTTATTTACATAACTATTCAGACCCTTTGCTATGAGACTTGAAATTGAGCTCAGGTGCACCCTGCTTCCAATCTACAACTTGATTTGAGTCCACCTGTGGTAGATTTAACTGACTGGACATGATTTGGAAAGGCACACACCTGTCTATATAAGGTCCCACAGTTGACAGTGCAAGTCAGAGCAAAAACCAAGCATTGAGGTCGAAGGAATTGTACGTAGAGCTCCGACATTGTGTCGAGGCACAGATCTGGTGAAGTATACCAAAACGTTTCTGCAGCATTGAAGGTCCCCAAGAACACTGTGGCCTCCAAGACTCTTCCTAGAGCTGGACGCCCGGCCAAACTGAGCAATCGGGAGAGAAAGGCCTTGGTCAGGTAGGTGACGAGAACCCGATGGTCACTCTGACAGAGCTCCAGAGTTTCTCTGTGGAGATGGGAGAACCTTCCAGAAGGACAACCATCTCTGCAGCACTCCGGCAATCAGGCCTTTATGGTAGAGTGGCCAGATGGAAGCCACTCCTCAGTAAAAGGCACAAGACAGCCCGCTTGGAGTTTGCCAAAAGGCACCTAAAGATTCTCAGAAAAGATTCCCTGGTCTGATGAAACCAAGATGGAACTCTTTGGCCTGAATGCCAAGCGTCACATCTGGAGGAAACCTGGAACCATCCCAACGGGGAAGCATGGTGGTTGCAGCATCATGGTGTGGGGATGTTTTTCAGCTGCAGGGACTGGGAGACTAGTCAGGACTGAGGGAAAGATGAACGAAGCAAAGTACAGAGAGTTCCTTGATGAAAACCTGCTACAGAGCACTCAGGACCTCAGACTGGGGCGACAACAGGACAACGACCCTAAGCACACAGCCAAGAAAATGCAAGAGTGGCTTTGGGACAAGTCTCTGAATGTCCTTGAGTTGCCCAGCCAGAGCCCGGACCCGAACTAACATCTCTGGAGAGACCTGAAAATAGCTGTGCAGAGACGCTCCACATCAGAGTTTGTGAGGATCTGCAGATAAGAATGGGAGAAACTCCCCAAATACAGGTGTGCCAAGCTTGTAGCATCATACCCAAGAAGACTTGAGGCTGTAATCACTGCCAAAGATGCTTCATCAAAGTACTGAGTAAAGGGTCTGAATACTTTCAGTTTTAAATATTTTATACATTTGCAAAAATATCTAAAAAACAGTTTTTGCTTTGTCATTATGGTGTATTGTGTGTTGATTGATTCATTGAATACTTTCCGAATGCACTGTATGTAGGGCCCTGTGTTTTGGTAAATCATTTTTGAACTAGGCAAATCAGTTAAGAACAAATTCTTATTTACAATGACGGCCTACCCCGCCTCCCTATGGGACTCCCAATCATGGCCGAATTGTGATACAGCCTGGAATTGAACCAGGGTCTGTAGTGACGCCTCTAGCTCTGAGATGCAGTGTCTTAGACCGCTGCGCCAACAAAAGCCCTATTCGGACAGGATGAGTTTTACTGGGGGAGGTCTGGTAATGTAATTATGTGCACAAGCACAAAACACATCTGTCATTTTTGTCCCGTTCGAATCTGCCATGTCAGTAATTTTTACATGGCAAGAGAATTGAATAAATTGCTGCACACATGTATCAACTTTCACAGTGAATGCTTTTGTTTATACGTTATGTTCAAATGAATTGAACATCGTCAAATGCATCATTATAAAATATTTTGCCTATTTAATGCAACCCTTGCTGTTAATAGATCGCAAAGCAGCGTTCAACTGAGCTACACATTTGGAAATGACAAGTTCACTTTCTCATTCATAGCCTGAAAAACATCTGAAGGCTGGGGGGCATTAAGGACGTCTTCTACTGCGGATCGCTAAGATATCCGAATGATTATGATCACACTTCCTAAATTCCAATATTATGGCGACACAGTACCAAAGATGGTTTGGTATGGTTTAGAGAAACTTGGAAACCAAGCTCAAGTTATCAGTGTAGCTAGCCTGTTATCGCCAGGACTTCTTGAAATATCTTCACGCCCAGAGTTCTGTCATAACTGGCAATTTATTGAATAAAAGAAAGAATTGCAGGGAGCAGTTCGGAAAAAAACTAATCACGTCCGAGTCGTATGGGATTATAATGATGACAGAAATACGTACATTTGTATTTTGAATTTCATGGTTGCACGTTGAGATTCGTGGCTGCAAGTGCAATTCGCAAATGTGTAATTTAATTTTGTAAGCTTGTATCATTTGAATACATTCAATAAGAATGTAATACGTCCATTTACGAGAATCAAAAATACAGGCGCTCTGATTTCTGTTGCTGTTGTCACATTACCAAGAGATTCGTAAACTTGTACAAAGTTTTGTAAGATTGTAGATAGAGATTTGCAATTTAAAATGTGATTTGCTCTCTGGGGGCAGGACCTTTTACTCCTGGCCAATCAGTTCCCTCTGCCAAAACCACAGCAGCCTAACCATTGGATGAGGTAAATTAAATGAAAACGATCTACTTGAAAGTAATCATCTCCTTTGTCTGTGTTCATAAATGTTTTGGTGAAAATGTTGCTTATCATGTGAAATATAGTGGTACATTTCAGATGAACCCCAGACCAGCCATTGCATTGACAGCCACTATTGCGTTAGCTAGCTGGACTCTGGCGTTCATCCTATCTTTAATATCAACATGCTAGCTATATCAGGCAGCTTCAGATGTGAGAGGAAAACACATGGATCTGCCAGTTAGTTAACCATCTGATTGATGAAGATAAATGCCATTATCTAGCTAGATAGCTAACTCCTACCATCACTGCAGTGTAGCAAATGTTAGTTAGGTTTCTAGAAAATAAAATATACTGTATATATTTGAAGCTATATTTTAAAGACTTCTTACTGACTTTTGAACACTTGTCAAACAACTTTATTCCAATTTCCTGCTTATTGATTAATTGATGACTGAAAAAAAAAGTTGGCAAGAAAAATGCCCCTCCCAATTTCATTGCAAATATACTATTAGGCTGGTTGGGTATCATTTGGCCGATGTGCACATTTACATGAGTGTTTAATTAGCCTAGTTAGCCAAGTTACTGACTGAGTAGGATTATTGTTATTCATGTTGTTATTGCATTTCAGGTGGAGAGGGAGTAAGATGCTGCCAGACCACCAAAGGACCCTAGCGGTATTACAGTCAATGCTTAGGAACTTGATATTGTACATGGATTGTCCATTTATATCAAAGACACTAAGAAAAGAGTAGAGAGAGTAGAGTATTGTTTTATTGATATTGGGAAATTGTTGTATCACCTCCAAGCATCATCAATGATTACAAGGACAAGTCAAGTATCAAGGAAAAACACATGATAAAGAACCTATTAGACACATATGAAGGCACCTCTAAGCTGCACCTTAGTAGCCAGAAAGATAGAGACCAATAGTTTAGCATATTTTAATTAGTAATACAAAAGTCCAATAAGTTGACTACAACCAGAAAGTTTAATGCAAGTACATACATGTCAGTAATATCCAAAGTGAGATCATTAATAGAGGTGTTAATGAAATGCTGAAATGTTCTGATGCCAAGTCTCGTTTCAAGTGAACTGGATTAAATGTGACCATACTAGCTAATATCAGTGACAGTTCTGACATCAGAAAAATAACCACTCAACTGACCAAATATAAATCATGTGTGGGCCTTTGAGAAAGACGTCAGGACTCATATAATATGGACAGCTTTTCTAACTTTGATGAATGCCACATACTAATGCATGTTATGTGACTCCAAGCTATCACGGCCAATTTAGCATGTTTATTGACTTATTTTCTCAACTGACATCGGCATTATAGAGTGTTTATCTGAAGACTTCATTAGAGAGTCAAAGATATATTAGTAGATGGGTGAAGGGGGCTCAGTTGGGCACTGCAAGGGTTAAGAAGAATCTGAAAGATGTGAGAAGGACAGAGGAGACGCGGCAAGGACAAACTATCGATTGACGCCATGCTGTACTGTCAGTGTCCCCAGATAAAGGTTCAGAGTTCGCTTCCGAATCACACACCTCTCTCTTTCTCTCTCTCTCCCTCGCTTGCTATCCAAAATCCCCATAAAAAAGCACGGTAAACCAGAAAACCCCATGACGTTGTTATGACACCATAGCCTACTGTAGCTTCGGGTTCTTCTTCTGTAATAGATGTCACAGCTTTTAAATGTTTGAAGTGCAACGCAGCTGTCACCAGCTGGTCTCATGTAGACCCTGCGTATGAGACGTGTTGTGAAAGTAAAACGGTCAGTCCTCTTTAGCACCATGGATAGCACCTTTAGAATGGCTGGAGATGCGCTAACCATGGTCCTGAAATAAGATCATGAGCGACATACAGATGTCCTCAAAGCTGGAAATAAGTTAAATTACCACAGATTCTCACATGGCCCTGATATTGTATTACTGGGCAATATCAGCCAATATGCTAGATGTTGTTTGAAGAGAGCAGAGATGGAGAGACTTGCACTTTCTCTTGAGCTATTTTATATACCTTTTAGGAGTGGGAAGATTTTCAGACAGATAAATATGGGAGATCAATATTTAGGCTTATTTCTAGGCAATGTAGTAAACTATAGCCTAACCATAGGCCTATATAGGAAGTACATCTCCTTGTAAAGATAACTGTTCCACGCCCATGCATAGGCTAATAGCCTACTCTATTTAATAGAGACCACATGGCCACCTGTTCTCACAGGTATGGCTGCTGAACTGGAAGCAGCAAGAATGATGACAGCGACCCTTACTATGTTTTGTATAGTTCTATAGGACCATTTCCAAATACTCTGTGGGACAACAAAAATATTTTTAGGCCAAAGTCGTCTGTCTGACCGCCCGCTCCCGCCCACAGCATGAAAAATGCTGAATGCAGCCCTCTAGTGCAGTCAGTACACAACACTATGCTCATCAAGTCTTAGCAGGATCAAATGGTGACAGGGGTCCCAGCAGTGTCAGACAACCAGGGAAGACCAGTCTATTGCGCTCAGGTGAATTTTGCAGGATATTAACAATGTCAGTGAATGATGCAAAGTTTATTTCCAAACTGTATCAAGGGTTGATAGAGGCTTTTCCCGATGACACATAACATGTGAAACAAAAACGTGAGGAAGACCTGTTAGAAGCTATTGATGATGATGATGGTTATATGACTTGTTTGAATGCCCAGTCATGTTCATATCATTTCAGACATACAGTAAATTACTGCAGTTTAAGGCCGTCCATAGAACATACTATATGCCAGTGAAACTGAATTACATTCACTCAGGAAATGTCATTCCTCTGCTGGAGGTGTAAAACACAAAAGTGGATATTTTTGCATATGTTATGGTCTTGTGAAGGCTGGCTGAATTCTGGCAAAGAGTATGTTGTTTTATCTCAGCATGTCTACAGATTCTCCCTTCTTCCTGTTTTCTTTTGCCATGAAATGTTGATACTGGAGACTGTTATCTAAAGAAACGGTGTAACCTAGCATGTATCCTTCTACTATGTCAAGTTATGCATCACTTGATTTGATTTATTACCAGATTAATTGTATACTGGGCAACTTTCATCATGTCTGGATGATTTACAGTAATATTGAAAACTGTTCGACAAAATTAGTCTTTATTGAAAACATGCCCACGTCAGGGGAGATACCTATTTAGGCAATCCCTAGCTACTGGGCTGCTCAGTCCTGGCCCTCGGGGTTCTGCCGTCCTGTGGGTTGTCACTATAGCCTTCGCCTAACACACTCGAAAACCAATAATTATCACGTTTAAGGTAAGACACAGGTGCAGACAGTGTCGAAGTAACAGTTTATTAATCCAACAGGGGTAGGCAAGAGGACAGGTCAAGGGCAGGCAGAGGTCAATAATCCAGATAGGTGGGGCAAAGGTACAGGACTGCAGAGGTCAATAATCCAGAATGTTTTATTTATTTAACCAGGCAAGTCAGTCAAGAACTAATTCTTATTTACAATGACGGCCTACCTACAGGGTCAGGTGCAAATTAGTGCTAAGTGCCTTGCTCAAGGACACATTGACAGGTTTTTCACCTTGTCGGCTCGGCTATTAGAACCAGTGACTTTTAGGTTACCAGCCCAACACTCTAACCGCTAGGCTACCTGCCACTCCTGGAGTAGTGGGGCAAAGGTACAGGACGGCAGGCAGGTTCAGGGTCAGGTCAGGCAAAATGGTCAAAACCGTGAAAACTAGAAAATAGGAACTTTAGAAAAAATAGAAGCAAGGGGGAAAATGCTGGAACGCTTGACGAACAAAACAAACTGGCAACAGCCAAACACAGGGATAAATACACTGGGGATAATGGGGAGGTCCAACCTTCAGGAGACGCCTCACTGTGTACACCAGTTGACCGTCGATGAGACGGGGAAGAGGGGTGGGCATGGAAACAGGAGACAAAGGGCTGTGAGACATGGGTTTAATTTTAGAAACACATGAAAAGTGGGATGTATACAGAGGGTACGGGGCAACAGAAGATGAACAGCAGAGGGGTTAATGACCTTGGAGATGGGGAACGGCCCAATAAACCGAGTGGACCTGCTTCCCTATTCTACAGCTAAGTGCCGTCTCCAGGCATGAGGTGGGAAGTATGGTCTTGGGTTCTGGGGGTAGTAGTCGTGGGGTTATAGCGGCGTGACAGTGCATCCGGATTGACATTCTTGGATCCCGGCCGGTACGAGAGGGAGAAGTTGAACCGTGTGAACAGCAGGGCCCATCTAGCTTGCCTGGAATTTAGTTGCTTAGCGGTGCGGAGATACTCCAGGTTCTTGTGATTGGTTCACACAATTAACGGATGTTCCGCCCCCTCCAGCCAGTGCCTCCATTCCTCCAATGCCATATTCACCGCGAGAAGTTCACCACATTGTAGTTCTCCTCCGTGGTGTTGAGGCGATGGGAGAAGAAGGCGCAGGGATGTAGCTTGAGGTCCAGGGCAGAACGCTGGGACAGGACAGCCCCCATTCCGACATCCAAAGCATCGGCCTCCACCACGAGCTGACGGGATGGGTCAGGATGAACCAAGATGGGAGCTGTGGTGAAGTGGTGTTTGAGGTCCCGGAACACTCAGTCAGCAACTGGGGACCACGTGAACGGAACTTTGGGAGAGGTAAGTGCTGACAGGGGGGAAGCCAGGGTGCTGTAACCCCGGATGAAGCGGCGATAAAAGATGGCAAACCACAGGAAACGGTGAACCCTGGACGTAGGCTGTGGCCAATCCACCACCGCTCTCACCTTCCCGGGATCCATTTGTACACTCCCTGCAGCGAGGATGTAACCCAGAAAAGGGATGGTGGAGCGATGGAACTCGCACTTCTCTGCTTTTACAAACAGCTGGTTCTCCCAGAGACGTTGGAGAACCTGTCAGACATGCAGCACATGTTCTTGGGTGGAGTGGGAGAAGACGAGGATGTCATCGAGGTAGATGAAGACGAACTGGTTCAACATGTCGCGGAGAACATCATTAACCAGAGCCTGGAACACAGAAGGGGCATTGGTAAGGCCAAATGGCATGACCAGATACTCATAGTGGCCGCTGGCCGTGTTGAAGCCAGTCTTCCACTCGTCCCCTTCCCGTATCCGCACCAGTTGGTAGGCGTTCCGTAGATCCAGCTTAGAAAACAAGGTGGCCTCCTGGAGTGGCTCGAAGGCCGAGGAGATGAGAGGTAGCGGGTAGCAGTTCTTCACCGTTATGTCGTTGAGACCCTGGTAGTCGATGCACGGGCGCCGCCTGGAGAGGAAGAAGGACGGAAGAATCCTGCAGCTAGGGAGTCCCCAATGTAGGCTTCATTGCATTGGTCTCTAGTCCCGACAGAGAGTACAGTCGTTCCCGGGGCGGAGTAGTGCTAGGGAGAAGGTCAATCCGCTTGTGGCGGAAGCGAAGTGGCCCGGGCCTTGCTGAACACCTCCCGGAGGTCTTGGTACTCCACGGGAATGGTGGAGAGGTCCGGGGCAACTTCCGAGCCCCCAGGAAGATGTCCCGGAGCAGGTTGCGCTGACTTCAGGCAATGGGCGTGGCAGAACGGGCTCCAGCCCATGATGGCACCAGTAGACCAGTTAATGAGGGGATTGTGACGCTGGAGCCAGGAGAATCCCAATACCACAGAAATCTGAGGAGACTTAATGAGCAGGAACTGGAGAGCCTCGCTGTGGTTCCCTGACACACGTAGGTTGATGGGAGTGGTGTTGTGGGTGACCCGGCCTATAGAGCGCCCATCCAGCGCTCTAACGTCCATGGGAATGGAGAGGGGCTGAGTTGGAATGCCCAGCTCGGAAGCCAGGGTAGAGTCCAAAAAACTCTCATCTGCCCCAGAGTCGATGAGGACCAGAAGAGATTTCGACAGGTTCCCCCACCGCAAAATGGCATGAAACAGGGTGCGAGTAAGAGAAGAAGAAAAGTTCTCCATATGGCCCACCAGAGTACTCGCTCCTACCGGTGACCCTGGTCTTTTAGTGGACAAGAGGATACAAAATGAACACCAGTCCCGCAATACAGGCAACTCTTGGTGTGGAGCCTGTATAGCCGTTCAGCTGGAGACAACCCAGCTCTGCCTGGTTGCATAGACTCGGGAAGAGGTGAATCGCCCGTCTTCGGCGACTCTCGGGGGAACTCGAGTAGCCTCGGGTTCTCTCGGCAACGGGCCGTCGGGATGCCTCGGAGGCGAGTGAAATCAAATCTCCTCTCCCTCCTACGTTCCTGTAGTCGCCCATCGATCCTGATGGTCAAGGCAATGAGGGAATCAAGATCTGTTGGTAGTTCCTGGGCTGCAAGCTCGTCCTTAACTTCCTCCGAAACTCTGTGCAGGAACATGTCGAACAGCGCTTCCGTGTTCCAGGCACTCTCAGCTTCCAACGTGTGGAAATCCACTGCATAGTCAGCCACACTGCGGGAGTCCTGTCGAAGCTGGAGCAGCTTCCGGGCAGCCTCACTCCAAGGTCTTGAACCCTTCCATAAGTCCACGAAGCAACTCCTCGTGCCTCACAATGGTAGCTCCTTGGGAGGAGATAGCGTTGCGAAGCTGGTCTGAGTCCGCTGGATCAGTCATGGACAGTTCGTACTATCATGTTTTAAGGTAAGATCCAGGTGCAGACAGTAAGTAACAACAGTTTAATCCAACAGGGGCAGGCAAAGGGACAGGCAGAGGTCAATAATCCAGAGTAGTGGGGCAAAGGTACAGGACGGCAGGCAGGCTCAGGGTCAGGTCAGGCAGAATGGTCAAAACCGGGAAAACTAGAAAACAGGAACTTTAGAAAAGACAGGCGCAAGGGGGGAAACGCTGATAGGCTTGACGAACAAAACGAACTGGCAAGAGCGAAACACAGAACACATTGATAAATACACTGGGGATAATGGGGACGATGGCCAACACCTGGAGTGGGGTGAAGACAATCACAAAGACAGGTGAAACAGATCAGGGTGTGACAATAATGAATGTTTCACTAAGATCCTAAATCTGAGTGGGGTGTGTTGGGTTGGGGCTCTGCAGGTTGGGGACAGGACGGGGACCCAGCTATGTTGTGTGCTTAAAAGAGTTAAAAGAGCTCTACAGTACTATTAGTCACATGAGATTAATTATATGGAGGATTTACTGTTTCTATGTGTTAATGTATATTTGAGGTGTATGTGGGTTTTTGTGTTCTGTTATTTAATAATGATCTCTTACCTAGCTTGATGACTGTGGGCATTTTTTCTTTCTTTTTGTTCTAAATAGAGACCGCATATTGGATTCTGTAAAAATGAGCTTTCGACCACCAGCCACTAAAACCAAAGTGGCACCGCTGCAATTTGTTAAATGAAATTAATAGATTCAGGTGTCATGTATCAAATTACAAAACTTTTATAGGCAGCGCTGCACTTGATCCAACGTGCTACAGCTGAATGTAATACCCGTTTTTGCATTCTCTTTTACCCAAACACACAACTTTAATTCCCACCAAATATGGCTCTTTAAACCCGAGCAGTGTTTTGTCCCGCATCTAAACCGCCATCTATCTAACACGTCCTTCAACACGTCCTTCAAACTCTGGCTTATGTGCTGCTAGCAATCTCCCGGTGCAACTCTCGTACCGCTCGGACGCACAGGATGAATCGCTGACACAGATAGCAGAACGATACAACATAGGTTATAGCTCCACTTATCCGCTGGTCCTTTAAGCAGCGCGTGCTGATCAGCCTGTGGGACGGTTCAGTTTGGTGCAGGTCAGCCCACGCGAGAGAGCGTCGGAGCCTAGCAGATAAAAGCCCTGAAAGTGATTGTAAGTGCTGGTGAAAAGGATTTAGCCCAGGCATTAACACAGAGAGAGAGAGAGACAGAGAGAGAGAGAGAGAAGGGTTAGTGATTACATGCGAGGGAGAGATAAGGGGTGAGAGAGAGAGAGAGAGATTTTCCACCAAGCTTTTTTTTCATTCTGCCCTTGAGCATCCCGGGTAAACCCGAGCTTATAAAGTGGAAGGAGAAGAAGTACGGGCACCAGCCCTTCCTCAAAGTCAATATTGATACTCCTTCACGCTGGAAATCACGATCTCTTTTTTCCCACCACCAGTTACCAGATCTAGGACACCGTTCTACCCTGTGCAGTCATCCGCGGTGTAATACAAAAGTTACGGACAGGAGAAGAAAACAAAGAAGGAGACCAGATCAGATAACGGGATTGGAGTACAGTAGCTTACACCTCGACAGGAGCACGGTAGTGTGGATGGAGCCGTGCAAGGCTTACGGCAGAGGGCCGGTCGCATAAAGGGACACAGAGCAGCTCTCCCGGATCAGATGAATGTTCTAAGTAAGTCGCAAATCGGACACGTGTCAAAATGTTTGATTTCTAAAAATAAATTATGAGGAGATTACGAATCTGAAACGCACCGCTCACTTCGAGTTATGAAGACTATTAAATTGTCACTCACTATTCTAGATATTATACTATGCAATAAATAACACAAGTTGTCACTTCATATTATGTTTAGGAATAATATTTATTAGGCTACCAAATTAAATGCAGCCTGAACGGTTGCTACTTTCGATTCGCGCTGTTGAAGCGAGCAGAAGCACTAGTCAGACACACCCCTATACCGTATCTCGAGCCGGAGAACCGCTTTGGCGACTTTAAAATAGAAAGCTGAACTTAGCTTCACCTAATTTTCGTGGAAAAAATATTTGTGGGACTCTGGCCACAGCGTAGCCCAACTGTGAACAGGGTCATTCCAATTAAAACGCATTTTGTTCACTCTGGTCATCTAGCATTTGGAAAGGCGATGTCGATTCAAACTCTCTCGCGCATAGGCGGCACCGGCAAGTGTGTTTACGCAGAGGCGCAATCAGGACAGCGGAGTGAAGGTGTATGTAATAATTTACTAAGCGCCATGTCAGATATAATGCATGTTTAAATAAATGCATGGTGATGCAGGTTAAGTTATTATGCTTCATATTTTATGGAACAAATGCACTAAGTGGTGGAGTGACCTTTTCACTTTGCTTTACCCCTCCTTCCAAGACAAAATGCATATGCTACATCATAAGTTAGGTTCTAGCTCATATATCTTTCATTGACAGTCCACCCCCACCCCCCAAAGCACACCACCCACACACGCCCAACTTTTGAAAATTGGCACGAAGCCCTACATATGACTTAAAAGCTTGTGCATAACTCTGGAAATATTGTCTCTGAAATATGTCACATGCACGATCACGATGACATACAGTGTTACATAAAAATACCTGTTTGCTTAAAATATCCTCTGTGCCAGCCGGCATGGTTTTGTCCAATTAGCCTACATGTCCGATATTGGGAAATAAGATAAGCGAAACGTGATGAACAAGATACATTATGCTATGTAGTTCTCTCTCTCTCTCGCTCTCTCTCCATCCCTCTATCAGTCTAATATCTTCATAATGTCCCTCTTCTTTCCAGGAAATCACTGAGGCAAGGCGCAGGACCGCTGCGTCACGACTTGATGGCTGTATCGAAAGATGTAGTCAACTCTCCCTTATCATCCCTAGCGGGCAGCTCTCATCTCTCCCAGTCGAAAAGGACCTCTGAAGTATGGATTTGTTCTGCTGATTCTCCATCGGCCCAGCACTGGTGCCACTATGGTTGAAGTAGATGTGGAGTTTATCTGATTTCTGACGCTCCTGCTCTATTATTTGTCACTCTTTTTCCAAACCCGACATCAAAACAAGTAAGTGTAATTTCCTAAGGGTGCTGTGATTATTTGTAGGCCCTCGTTTGTTGAACAACTGTAAATTGACGTAGCCAACTCAAACACTTGTATTTCTCTTAATGCATTTGTATTTTCTCCATCATCCCCAAAACGTCCCTTTAAGCTCTGGTGAGCGTACAGACGCACCATGGTGACAACAAAGTTACTTTTTGTGTCCATATGATCCTCCGTCACATTCTATGCTCTTCGCCCAACTCTGACTACTGTGGCCCACCTCGCCCTTTGCCGCCAGACCCCACTCCTCCTCGGACCACTCTCGTGCCATGCTCCGCCAGGCCGTGTTGCTCCTCCTGCACTGCTTGGCCTCCTTGACACTGGGCCAGTACGACCTGTGCAAGTCCCTGGTGAGCACGGACGATGGCGCGGTGTGGGAGCAGTATGCGTGCCAGCCCAAGGCCCAGTCCATGAAGGACTACATGCGGGTGAAGGTGGACCCGCCGGGAATCACCTGCGGGAACCCGCCCGAGAGATTCTGCACTCTGGTAAGTTGAAAAGGTGGTTGGTTTATTGTAGTGTACTGAAATTGATGTCGGAAGTTGCTACAGTGAGGGGAACTAATTTAAGTATGAGTTGAATTGACGGGTCTGAACTGTAGTCCAGGGAACATCCGGGCAAGCAGTAACCTATAGGAATTCCTATTTGCAATCAACACTATTTGTTTGCGAACTTAAATAACACAGTAAGAGGTGAAATGCGGTGTTTTCGCTCAACAAAGGACATTTGAGAACAACAGAAGCAGAGCTGGATAAAAAAAAACCATACCAGGTTATTGGGCTTAGTCAGGTCGGAACCTCCTGATGCAGCGTGAATTCGAGCGGGCTCGAGCAGGCCAAGTTTTGGCGGGCTCCAAAAGCCAAGGATATCAGTGAAATGACTTGGCCATGGGCTGGAGCTCACTGAGAGCCGTGCAGAGGTGTTGTTTGCATTCGCATTGTGTTGGCAGACAGTCAACCGGCTTGATTGGGTTTTTGGGGGGACTTCAAATTTCGCCTCGTAAACGGCATCAAGACGAGAGAGAGGGGGGAGGACCTTTCGTTTCAAGGGCACTCGCAGGGCGAGAGTGGAGAACGTTGGGAAAATACTAGGCATTAGTATGCAAGGCTCAACATTATAGTTCCTGCTTTAATAGGTTAGTGAGTCGAATTAAACTCTAAAGTAGGACGTTTGGATAGTTTGAGACGTTGTAGAATAGGCTACCTCTGTTTTAGCTACAGCATACTGCTTGCTTTTTAATTGTCACAACTTGACACAATCTGAGTGTCTACTTAATGTGTTTGGCGCAGTATCCCTATCACTTGGCTGGACAATCCCTGTAACAGCTATCCAGTCAATGAGTCAGCGGGGTAATCAGATGAGGGAGGACTTACAGTCAAGGACAGAGATACAGAACTCTAATAGAGTTGAAGTGATTTTACTCGTTATCCACTGATGCCTCAGAAACACAACTTCACATACACGTACTGTGTATTGTACACGCTTACAAAAAAAGGTGCTGTGTAGAATCCTTTGCAGAGGGTTCAAGGCTACTTCAAATAACCCCCTGTATATGGTTCTACCTAGAACCCTCTATAAAGGGTTCTGTTTAGAATCCTCTATGAAGGGTTATACCAGAACCATTTTATAATCTAAAGGTTCTACCGAGAACCCTTTTATCTTTGAAGGGTTCTTCCTAGAACCCCTTATGAACGGTTCCACCATGCCTTATTAGCCTTTAATATGTAATTATTTATTTATTAATATCCTGGTTTACTGGCCACATCAGGTCTGCAAGTCACATTATGCTGGCTTACAAAGTGATGTGTTATTCCTATTGGAATCCAGCCAGAGTTAGGATATCCCAAAAGTTACATTTTTAAACACCACAACCTGCATTCAGAATGAATGCGAGGGTAGGGAATATTGAATACTGAGACTACCTCAATCATCTAAAATGGAACAATAATCTCAGTAACGGGTGCAGATTGGATTAGTTTAGAAAACTGTATGTAATTTATCTTTGTGTAGCATAACATTTATCAACCAATCAATGTACATGCAAAACAGATATTAATGTAAAACAAACAATTCTGAAAATCTCCCTGCAATAGACCACGATGGGAAATATTATACTGAAAAAATATATTTATTTAACCTTTATTTAACTAGTCAAGTCAGTTAAGAACAAATTCTTATTTACAATGACGGCTTACCTACAGGGTTAGCCCCTGGAGCAAATTAGGGTTAAGTCCCTTGCTCAAGGACACATCGACAGGTTTTTCTCGTTGTCGGATACATGTGGTTAGCAGAGTGTAGTGAAATGGTGCAGTGTAGGTGTAGTGAAATGCTTGTGACTGGGCAGGGGTGCAGCCATGGGATGGGCCTTGGAGGGCATAGGCGGTGGAGGTCCTGGGCTGGCGTTGTTACACGTGGTCTGCGGTTGTGAGGCCGGTTGGACGTACTGCCAAATTCTCTAAAATGATGTTGGAGGCGGCTTATGATAGAGAAATTAACATTACATTATCTGTAAACAGCTCTGGTGGACATTCCTGCAGTCAGCATGCCAATTGCACACTCCCTCAAAACTTGAGACACCTGTGGCATTGTGTTGTGTGACAAAACTGCACATTTTAAAGTGGCATTTTATTGTCCCCAGCACAAGGTGCCCCTGTGTAATGATCAGCTTTTTGATATGCCACACCTGTCAGGCAAAGGAGAAATGCTCACTAACAGGGATGTAAACAAATATGTGCACACCATTTGAGAGAAATACGTTTTATAGGCGTCATTTCAGCTCATGAAACATGGAACCAACAATTTGCATTTTGCGTTTATATTTTTGTTCAGTGTATATATGGTTCTACGTCGAACTCTTCTTGCCTTCCGTGTATGACTACCTTAATCCTGCATTCTACAAATGTATCTGCACACACACAAACACCTCATTGAGACTAATAACAGAGAGAGAGAGAGAGAGAGACTCTTGTGAAATATTGATGCTCTCCTTAATGGGCTTCTTCCTTACAAGGAGCCCCGGACGCTAGCCACCATGGTACGTTCCGTTCCAGATCCCAGTCATAGGCTCCCTCCATCCTCCCAGAATGTTCCATAGGGGAGGGGTTGTGGGTGGGACCTGGGACAGCAGGCTTGTCTTAGTCATCACTTTCTATACCAGCTGGGCTTTATAGGCTTGAGTAGAGCAGACTGGTCGCTTCCTCTTAGATCATCCAAGGCTGTGTGTTGTCACCATTCTACATACTTCCTTCCTTCACTGAAGTGTGCACTCGTTAACTCCCCCCAAAATCATCTATTTAGAAAAGTTAAAACATGATTGAAGTTTTAACCATCTACGTGTTCATCGGAATAAGTAACAAACAGAGAAAGTCTGTGCGTGTGTGTGAGGTCAGTTCAGCACCTGTGTAAAATATGCATTGGTGGACAGCACCATGGTGCTGAAATGGTTTGAGCCACATAGAGTGAGCAGCACTTGGCGGACACCGACATGGTGTCAGACCCAATACTTTTTTCTATTACGTTATGCAATAGTAGAACAAAAGTTCTAGAACACCTACTCATTCAAGGGTTTTTCTTTATTTTTACTATTTTCTACATTGTAGAATAATAGTGAAGACATCAAAACTATAAAATAACACATATGGAATCATTTAGTAACCAAAAAAGTGTTAAACAAATCAAAATATATTTTAGATTCTTCAAAGTAGCCACCCTTTGCATTGATGACAGCTTTGGACACTCTTGGCATTCTCTCAACCAGCTTCACCTGGAATGCTTTTCCAACAGTTTGGAAGGAGTTCCCACATATGCTGAGCACTTGTTGGCTGCGGTCCAACTCATCCCAAACCATCTCAATAGGTTTGAGGTCGGATGATTGTGGAGGCCAGGTCATCTGATGCAACACTCCATCACTCTCCTTCTTGGTCAAAGAGCCCAAACACAGCCTGGAGGTGTGTTGGGTCATTGTCCTGTTGAAAAACAAATGACAGTCCCACTAAGCGCAAACCAGATGGGATGGCATATCGCTGCAGAATGCGGTGGTAGCCATGATGGTTAAGTGTGCCTTGAATTCTAAATAAATCACTGACAGTTTCACCAGCAAAGCATCCCCACACCATCACACCTCCTCCATGCTTCACGGTGGGAACCACACACGTGGAGATCATCCTCTGCATCTCACAAAGACACGGCGGTTGGAACCAAAAATCTCCAATTTGGACTCATCATACCAAAGGACAGATTTCCACTGGTCTAATGTCCATTGCTCGTGTTTCTTGGCCCAAGCAAGTCTCTTCTTCTTATTGGTGTCCTTTAGTAGTGGTTTCTTTTGCAGCAATTCGACCATGAAGGCCTGATTCACACAGTCTCTTCTGAACAGTTGATATTGAGATGTGTCTGTTACTTTAACTTTGTGAAACTTTTATTTGGGCTACAATCTGAGGTGCAGTTAACACTAATGAACTTATCCTCTGCAGCAGAGGGAACTCTGGGAGCCAGTTTCATCATAGCGCTTGATGCGACTGCACTTGAAGAAATCGGATTGACTGACCTTCATGTCCTAAAGCGAATAATGGACTGTTGTTTCTCTTTGCTTATTTGAGCTGTTCTTGCCATTATATGGACTTGGTCTTTTACCAAATAGGGCTATCTTCTGTATACCAACCCTACCTTGTCACAACACAAATGATTGGCTCAAACGCATAAAGAAGGAAAAACATTTCACAAATTATCTTCGAACAAGGCACACCTGTTAATTGAAATGCATTCCAGGTGACTACCTCATGAAGCTGGTTGAGAGAATGCAGAGTTTGCAAAGGTGTCATCAATGCAAAGGGTGGCTTCTTTAAAGAATCTCACATTAAAAATATATTTTGATTTGTTTAACACTTTGTTGGTTACTACATGATTCCATATGTGTTATTTCATAGTTTTGATGTCTTCACTATTATTGTACAATGTAGAAAATAGTAAAATACAGAAAAACCCTTCAATGATTAGGTGTGTCCAAACTTTTGACTGGTAAAAGTATGTATGTCCCCACTGTAACTGAATTATTTTTCACATGAATACTCTGTTCCCCCAAAACGAAGGCTGTGAAATTCAGCGGATGCTAATTTGGTGTTGAGGCACAGATTTAGCCCTCTGGGATACACTATTATACTTTGTTTATTCATCTCCTGTTCATGGGGAGCGGAGGTAGCTATAGCTAGCGTCCTTCTCTGCCAACTGGGGCAGTATGGTAGCTCCTATAAACATGGCGGCCCTCTTTCTTTTGAAAGACTACTGTACTGTAGCGAGCTCTCTCTACATGGTAGTTGTACTGTTCTGATGGTGTGTAAACCCTGAGGATGGTGGTGTGTGTGTGTGTGTGTGTGTGTGTGTGTGTGTGTGTGTGTGTGTGTGTGTGTGTGTTGCAGGGAGGGAGGGAGGGAGGGAGGGAGAGGGGGAGGGGGAGGGAGAAAGAGATAATGATGAGGGAGTGGTGGGGAAGATCACAGCTTAGCTAAGCAGAAAGATTAAACCAGACCAGCACTGTGTGCGCCCATGCACACACACAAACACAGACAACAAGCCTGTGTTAGTGTACAGTATGTCTTTCATGTGGCTTGGTTTGAACCAAAACCTTCAATCAAGTCCCATAGGTAAAGTACCCCCATGCAAATTGATTCCTCGTCGTGTATGAGCGTGTGTAGTGACAGATGAGGGATGAACAGAGTGTGTGTGTGTACAGTATATTCATGTGTGAAAGAAGGGGAAAAACCCTTCCTTTTCCACAACAGATTTTGCCCGTTTTAAAAGGTAGAAATCAGCCAGCTCTAAAAATAGACATGAGAGAGCGGGGGGGGTGAGGGGGAGTGAGGGAGTGAGGGAGTTGTCATGGCGGAGACATGAGCGTCTCGTTGTTATATACAGATCTATGAGAACAGTCAGTAGATCACTGCTGTCCCAGACTGGGCCCAAGGCCATGCCACCTCCCCCTGCTAAGGCCAGGCTAACCCTGCCCAGACGGCCCCCTTTGCACCACCCCAGGCTAACCCTTATCTGGCTACATCCACTCTGGCTACCCTCGTTGCCCTTCTCTGGCTACCTCTGCATTTGATGCCCCTTTTCTGGCTTCCCTGCCTGCCCTGTCCCAGCAGACAGGTCCATGCAGGGCCACCCAAGTCCAGCAGGCCTTGGCATTGATGCCAATCCCTAGGGAGAGTTAGGTCAGTGTTCTGCTATCCTGATTTATCCTAGTGCTGGAAAACCAGCCAGTAGTAACACATCTTATTTATCACCTGAAGTGACCAACTAATCACCAAGCCCTTGATTAGATGAATCAGATGTGTTAGTCCTGGACTGGGAAAAAGAGTCTGCATACCTTCTATGAGGAATACAAATATAAATGTTTAGGTCATGATAAAGATGGAACATAGAACAACTAGCTTTTAACAAAGTTGCATGTCAGTGCAGTTACAGTGTATTGATAGGAACATCATAAGGGTTCAACATAAGCAACAAAGGAATTATTAAATCATTACCAACAGTCCTGTTAAAGTGGTTGAATCAACGTTGTTTCAAATACATTTGTCAATATTCAGATCCCTTTACTTTTTCCACATTTTGTTACATTCCAGCCTTATTCTAAAATGGATTAAATAAATAAAAAATCCTCATCAATCTACCCACAATACCCCATAATGACACAATACCCCATAATGACACAATACCCCATAATGACCCAATACCCCATAATGACCCAATACCCCATAATGACCCAATACCCCATAATGACCCAATACCCCATAATAACACAATAACCCATAATGATACAATACCCCATAATGACACAATACCCCATAATGATACAATACCCCATAATGACCCAATACCCCATAATGACACAATACCCCATAATGACACAATACCCCATAATGACACAATACCCCATAATGACACAATACACCATAATGACCCAATACCCCATAATGACACAATACCCCATAATGATACAATACCCCATACTGACACAATACCCCATAATGACCCAATACCCCATACTGACACAATACCCCATAATGACACAATACCCCATAATGACACAATACCCCATAATGACACAATACCCCATAATGACACATTTTTGCACATTTATAAACAATTAAAAACAGGAATACCTTATTTACATAAGTATTCAGACCCTTGATCTCAGGTGCATCATGTTTCCATTGATCATCCTTGAGATGTTTCTACAACGTGATTGGAGTCCACCTGTGGTAAATTCTATTGATTGGACATTTGTAAAACATTTCTTCACCATTGAAGGTTCCCAAGAACACAGTGGCCTCCATCATTCTTAAATGGAAGAAGTTTGGAACCACCAAGACTCTTCCTAGAGCTGGCAGCCCGGCAAACTGAGCAATAAGGTGAGAAGGGCCTTGGTCAGGGAGGTGACCAACAACCCGATGGTCACTCTGACTGAGCTCTAGAGTTCCTCTGTGGAGATGGGAGAACCTTCCAGAAGGACAACCATCTTTGCAGCACTCCACCATTCAGGCCTTTATGGTAGAGAGGCCAGTAAAAGGCACATGACAGCCCGCTTGGACTTTGCAAAAAGACGCCTAAAGACTCTCAGACCATGAGAACCAAGATTCTCTGGTCTGATGAAACCAAGATTGAACTATATTGAATGCTCAAAAAACTTTGGAAATTATATTATTTTAAAGTAATAGAATTAGTATAGAGAAAGATAATTTGTTTAACAAGTATTTGGGGATCCCAAGTAGCGCAGCAGTCTAAGGCACTGCATCCCAGTGCTAGAGGCGTCACTATAGACACCCTGGTTCGATTCCAGGCTGTATCACACCCAGCCATGATTGGGAGTCCCATAGGGCGGCGCACAATTGGCCTGGCGTTGTCCGGTGTAGGCCGTCATTGTAAATAAGAATTTCTTCTTAAATGACTTGCCTAGTTAAAATAAAGGTTCAATAAAAATAATAATAAATGTTTCTCCTGAAAAGGTAGGAGTCAAAATTATTGACACCCCTGTTTTCAATACCTTTCAATACCTCACCTTAACGGCACTGAGCCTTTTTCTAAAATGTTTTCAGAGTTGGGAGAATTCTTATATATTCCACCATAAAGAATCCTTTGAGATACTTGAAATAATCTGTCTGCGCTTCAGGTTTTCAATGGGTTTTGAATCCGGAGAATGAGATGGCCATTACAAAATGTTGATTTTGTGGCCAATTAACCTTTTCTTTATGGATTTTGATGTGTGTTTGGGGTTATTGTCTTGCTGGAAGATCCACTGGCAGAGGCTGAAATGATCCTGGTACAGGGTAAAGTTCATGATGCTGTTCATGATGCTGTTCATCTGAACAAGATCCCCAGGACCAGTGGAACCAAAATAGGCCCCTAACATCACAGATCCACCACCATATTTTACAGTAGGCTGAGAACACCATACGTACTGTAAGATATGGTGGTGGATCTTTTCATAGTTTATAATTCAAATTCTTTTAGGTGCAATGTTTCATACGTGTGTGCATATGAGAGAGAGAGAGTGTGTGTGTGTGTGTGTGTACATGATGTACATGAATGCTGAGACTGTTTAGGTACACATGGTGTGTTGGTGGATTGATATCTATAAAGTCTTTGGCGGGTCAAAGTGGGACCAAGGAGGATCTGTTACGGGGCTCAGACAGCATGAGGTGAAGAACTCACACCACCTCTAAGCCTCTCGATGATACTACTTCACCTCTCTGCCTCTTAGATTCTTGGATTGAGTACAATATTGGGAACATAGCCTAGTTAGTTAGAATTTCCTGTCTTTAGCCATGGGATACTTAGCCTAGTAAGTTAGAATTTCCTGTCTTTAGCCATGGGATACTTAGTAAAAATATAGCAGAATATTCCATGTCCCTTGAAATATTTCCCCAAAGCTGCTAACCTCCAGGCTGTGTAAGGGCTATTTGACCAAGAAGGAAAGTGATGGAGTGCTGCATCAGATGACCTGGCCTCATATACATATGTGGGAACTCCTTCAAGACTGTTGAAAAAGCATTCCAGCTGAAGCTGGTTGAGAGAATGCCAAGAGTGTGCAAAGCTGTCATCAAGGCAAAGGGTGGCTACTTTGAAGAATCTCAAATATAAAATATATTTGTTTAATACTTTGGTTACTACATGATTCCAAAAGAGGGTTAGCAACACCCTCTCCCTCTCACACACACACACACACACACACACACACACACACACACACACACACACATACACACACACACACACACACACACACACACACACACACACACACACACACACACACACACACACACACACACACACACAATACTCACATACAATACTCACACCGATGCTCACATGTGCACGCACACACACAAACACACACACACACATTTCATCACTCATCCTACTATATCACACTGCTAGTCCCACTATCGATCATATTCACCAGCATAACAACTGACACTAAGTAACACCAATAACAGACACACACACATTTGTCTGTATAGGACAATCACATTTCCTAACAAGGCGATGGAGACAGAGAGTGCTCTAGTGACCTAAACAAGGGAGACAGAGAGTCCTCTAGTGACCTAAACAAGGGAGACAGAGAGTCCTCTAGTGACCTAAACAAGGGAGACAGAGAGTGCTCTAGTGACCTAAACAAGGGAGACAGAGAGTCCTCTAGTGACCTAAACAAGGGAGACAGAGAGTGCTCTAGTGACCTAAACAAGGGAGACAGAGAGTCCTCTAGTGACCTAAACAAGGGAGACAGAGAGTGCTCTAGTGACCTAAACAAGGGAGACAGAGAGTGCTCTAGTGACCTAAACAAGGGAGACAGAGAGTGCTCTAGTGACCTAAACAAGGGAGACAGAGAGTCCTCTAGTGACCTAAACAAGGGAGACAGAGAGTCCTCTAGTGACCTAAACAAGAATGCAATATCCTGTGTTTTTAATGGGAGGCTCATTTCATTTTGTGACTGTTCCATACACTACATTGTGTACTTTGGCTGTCATGGACTTTATTCCCCTTGTTGGAAATACCTGGAAAGTACTATATTAGAGAGAGAGAGAGAGAGAGAGAGAGAGAGAGAGAGAGAGAGAGAGAGAGAGAGAGAGAGAGAGAGAGAGAGAGAGAGAGAGAGAGAGAGAGAGAGAGAGAGAGAGAGAGAGAGAGAGAGAGAGAGAGAGAGAGAGAGAGAGAGAGAGAGAGAGAGAGAGAGAGAGAGAGAGAGAGAGAGAGAGAGAGAGAGAGAGACTAATGAAGAGATAGAGAACAGGAGGGAGGTCTCCCCTGCTGTGTGTCTGCCATCCCAGTTAGAGAAGCTTCCATGCGGACTGTCCTGGTGTTCCATGGGCCAGCATCCCTGTGGAATGCTTTCAACACCTTGTAGAGTCCATGACCGATGAATTGAGGCTGTTCTGAGGACAAAAGGTGGTGCAACTCAATATTAGGAAGGTGTTCCTAATGTTTTGTACACTCAGTGTATATTACAGTCTGCTACATACATTCTCCAAATCAAATAACAAAATGTATTGTATCTCTGAGTATCATACTTAGATTTTATCTGGTATCTGGTTGATTTTATTTGGTATCCAAATCTAGGTCCCTCAGGTGTAGGGATTGAGGGCTCAAGCAAGCGTCTGTTCCAATTGAATACTTTGAGAGGTATTAGACCACGGTTATTGAGTGTTCCGAGACAGATTTATGTTCCTAAGGAATGAGCAAACTTCTGTTTTGATTGGGACGCGTCCTGCCCAAAACGGGAGCCCACTTATCACCGTGGCCTGCTGCTTGTAGACACTAAAACAGAGTTCCATCGCGCTGGTTGTCACGGCGACAAGATCCCAGCGAGGATAATTACTGGAGGGGCTTAGCGGTGCGGGCCACCTGCCGTAGCAGTTGGTCAGGATCTGTGTGTGTGTGTGTGTGTGTACACGCTGCTGGCAGAAGGTAGCTATGTGGGCCATACAAAATGAAATACATCCCCTCGCTGATTATCTGAGAGACACACAATCAGGTCATGTGCAGCTTTCAGTGAAACATTTAGTGCATCATCACTCAGTACCTCATACTCAACAAACACACACACTTGCACACACAGTAATCACACACACCAGATCCAGATGTACAACACCAGATCCAGATGTACAACACCAGATCCAGATGTACAACACCAGATCCAGATGTACAATGCTGTCTGACATTATTGTCACCCTTGATAAAGATAATAATATAAATACATTATTGTCACCCTTGATAAAGATAATAATATAAATACTTGCATATTGTATGCTAATTTATTATATTATTTTATACTAATACAATTTCTCAGATTTTTCGTTTAATTAGTAATATAATTTTTTCTCAAAAAGATTGGGGTCAAAATGATTGACACCCCTGTTTTCAATACCTTTCAATACTTCACCTTGAGTGTGAGCCTTTTTCTAAAATGTGACAACAATGCCTGCCATGGGCGTTCCCCAGTTACTTTGAATGTTCAAATCATAGTGTTAGAACACTTTTAAAGTCTCAAAGGATATGATGATCCAACTATCAAAACTAGTCCTTTTTACTAGCCACAGCAGTCAACTAGCTAGCTAGCTAGCTGCTTAGCTTACTAACACTTTCACTAATTTGTTTGTTATAAAGCTACTACATGTTCTTGTCAAACTGTAAACAGAGTAGCTATGCCAAATAACAGTCTTATTTGATGACAAATAAATCAGATTTGGCCCATAACATAAAAGATCCAACAGCATATTTGACAGTAGGCATGGGGTTTGTAGGCATGGGGTTTGTAGGTATGGGGTTTGTAGGTATGGGATTTGTAGGTATGGGGTTTGTAGGTATGGAGTTTGTAGGTATGGGGTTTGTAGGTATGGGGTTTGTAGGTATGGGGTTTGTAGGTATGGGGTTTGTAGGCATGGGGTTTGTAGGTATGGGGTTTGTAGGTATGGGGTTTGTATGTATGGGGTTTGTAGGTATGGGGTTTTTAGGTATGGGGTTTGTATGTATGGGGTTTGTATGTATGGGGTTTGTAGGTATGGGGTTTGTAGGTATGGGGTTTGTAGGTATGGGGTTTGTAGGTATGGGGTTTGTAGGTATGGGGTTTGTATGTATGGGGTTTGTAGGTATGGGGTTTGTAGGTATGGGGTTTGTAGGTATGGGATTTGTAGGTATGGGGTTTGTAGGTGTGGGGTTTGTAGGTATGGGGTTTGTATGTATGGGGTTTGTAGGTATGGGGTTTGTAGGTATGGGGTTTGTATGTATGGGGTTTGTATGTATGGGGTTTGTATGTATGGGGTTTGTAGGTATGGGGTTTGTAGGTATGGGGTTTGTAGGTATGGGGTTTGTTTTCTGCTAATATATCATTATTTCTACACCAACCCCACTACTGGTGTACGTGGCCAAAGAGCTCTATTTTCATGACCATAGCACCGGTTCCAATCCAAGTTCCAGGTGTTTACATTTCTTGGATGAAGTGAAATTAGAGCTCTTTGGACACACGCACCAGTGGTGGATTTGAATCCAAAACAGGAATCAACCCCATACCTACTGTAAAACAGGAATCAACCCCATACCTACTGTAAAACAGGAATCAACCCCATACCTACTGTAAAACAGGAATCAACCCCATACCTACTGTAAAACAGGAATCAACCCCATACCTACTGTAAAACAGGAATCAACCCCATACCTACTGTAAAACAGGGATCAACCCCATACCTACTGTAAAATATGGTGGTGGATCTTTGATGTTATGGGGCCGTTTTGCTTCCACTGGTCCTGTGGCCCTTTGTTAAGGTCAATGACATAATTGAGGCTTAGTCTCCGGAACTTGTGGTTGAATTGAAGTGGGTAGTGCATAAGCACAGACAAATTATATCAAGGGTCTGGATATATTCTGAATGGAGGACTGGCCTGTGATGGGAATGTTACACTTGTGCTTTTCTATTAACTAATTTCTGTGTTCTATTCATGTGCTGTTCTAATAACCAATTTCTGTGTTCATGCAAGTGACTGATTGGACGAATCCTAATTTTTCAGTATGTGCAATTTGGCAGTACGCCCAGACTTTGTTTTGAGAACGAGAGATATCTCAGTTTCTAGGTCTCAGCTTAGATAGAAGAAGCCTCGTGAGGTATTGTCACATGTTGTGAACCAGTATTGGTCTGTCACATGTTATGAACCAGTATTGGTCTGTCACATGTTATGAACCAGTATTGGTCTGTCACATGTTATGAACCAGTATTGGTCTGTCACATGTTATGAACCAGTATTGGTCTGTCACATGTTATGAACCAGTATTGGTCTGTCACATGTTATGAACCAGTATTGGTCTGTCACATGTTATGAACCAGTATTGGTCTGTCACATGTTATGAACCAGTATTGGTCGGTCACATGAATGAAACAAAACGGTAATGATGAATGAATTATTCTAAATCATGCAAATATAACTTGTCTGGCCGAGGAGAGCTCCTGATTGACATGTGTACATATGGTATATTGAGTTGGTTGGAACCTCTCCAGCGCTGACAA
Organism: Thymallus thymallus; assembly: GCA_023634145.1. Lineage (NCBI taxonomy): Eukaryota > Metazoa > Chordata > Actinopteri > Salmoniformes > Salmonidae > Thymallus > Thymallus thymallus. The sequence goes on from CM042404.1 coordinate 30,462,537, forward strand.
TAAACAATGATTCATTTAACTTTGAGTGTCCTTGTGTAAGAATGTCCACAACAATCCCTCCCAATGTGTTTTAGAAAAAGTTTCTGTGCCGTTAAGTGTTGCGGGCTAACGCATGATGTAATCAGATTACTTTTATGAGTAAGAGAGTAACAACTTGGGCATTACTTTCAGAATCATATCTCTACTGGGGACGTATTTCCATAATCCAATCTTGATTTGTTTCCTCATTTAGTTGTCGAGCGAGCATAGAAAGGGTGTTTGGAGAAATGTGATGACAGCTGCTCTCCATAGAAATGTACAGAGGGCGCAGTCCATAGAAATGTATAGAGTGTGCAACTCTGATCTTTGCCATTGATTGCTTCTGTGATAGCAAAGCCCATAGAGGGCTTTCCCGTCTAGTGGCAAGTGTGCCCTTGATAAATCTCTATGGGTCTATATCCAGAACTGGCGGCTCGATAGAAAGATTTTGAATGAAAAAAAAGGAAACCTGTACAGATGTTTGGCTTACATTATATATGGCTAATTAAGCAGCCCTTATGATAGCACAGCACAGGAAAACAGCACTACATATGAATGGAGAAACTAGTGATCAAGCCTGACAGTCAAACAAGCGATGGGATTTATTTTATTTTTTTCATGAAAGTAACACAAAGTAATATTGTAAAGTAACATGCTAAATGTAACAAATAATATTATACACTGAGTGTAGAAAATATTAAAGTCACCTTCCTGATATTGAGTTGGACCCACTTTTTCCCTCAGATCAGCCTCAATCGTCGGGGCTTGGACTCTACAAGGTGCTAAAAGTGTTCCACAGGGATGCTGGCCCATGTTGACTCCAATGCTTTCCACAGTTGTGTCAAGTTGGCTGGATGTCATTTGAGTTGTGGACCATTCTTGAAACTCACTGTTGAGTGTAAAAAACCCATCAGAGTTGCATTTTCTTGACACAAAATGTTGCATCTGGCACATATTATCATACCCCGTTCAAAGGTCAGGGTTCCATAGCTGCAGGCAGAACAGTTGAAACTGGAGCAGGAGTACTACCAGGTGGACTGGGGACAGCCAGGAGTCATCAGGACAGGTAGTCCTGAGGCATGGTCCTAGGGCTCAGGTCCTCCGGAAGGGGAGGGAAAGAGAGAATTAGAGGGACCATACATAAATTCACACAGGACACCAGATGAGACAGAAGAATTACACCAGTTCAAAGATGAATGCCAGTAGTTAAACGATGAATGCCAGTAGTTTAAAGATGAATGCCATAGTTTAAAGATGAATACCAGTAGTTTAAAGATTAATTTCTAATTTTGCATCATACATTCCATGATGTATTTTTGTGATATTTGTGGACAAAAATGCTTGATTTTGCTGTATCAGTTTTGCATGGCAAAATGCAATAATTTAGTCCAATTTGTTGCTCAAATTAGCTGACGAGGGAAAAGGATTGTTGAACCTTATTATGCGGTAAATATGCCGTGACTGATTGAAATTGCATGTCCTCTATGTACTGCGGTGATGGGTCAGTTTTATGTGATAATATTGTGATGAGTTTATGTGGAAATATGTGATTGGTCAAATTTGCGGGGAATTGTTGATTTTGCAAAAGTAAATGGTGATTTCAGAATCCTGGAGTGACTGATCATATTCTATATTCCATTTTACCTGAGACCATGATCCATTTACTGTCTGTCCACTGACTCGGTTGTGTTGTTTTGACTCTGCAGGAGAACCCGTACCTGTGCAGTGACGAGTGTGATGCCTCCAACCCGGACCTGGCCCACCCTCCTCAACTGATGCAGGACCGCGAGCGTACCGGCCGCATCACCTACTGGCAGACAGTCACATGGTCCCGTTACCCAGAACCCCTCTTGGCCAACATCTCCCTAGCCTGGAACAAGAGCCTGGAGCTGACGGACGACATCGCCATTACCTTTGAGTATGGCCGCCCCACTGTAATGGTGCTGGACAAGTCCATGGACCACGGCCGCACCTGGCAACCCTACCAGTTCTACGCCGACGATTGTCTCGACTCCTTTAACATGGCACCAAAGCGTGTCCCCGACCTATCGCCTGCGAATATTACCCGTGTCATCTGCACTGAGCAGTTCTCACGCTGGGTGGGATCGAAGAACGATAAGAACGTGAAGTTTGAGGTTCGGGAGCGTTTTGCGGTGTTCGCCGGGCCGAGGTTGCTCAACATGGACAGCTTGTACACCCGTATGGAGAGTATGAAAGGTCTGAGGGACTTCTTTACCTTCACTAACCTCAGGCTGAGGCTGCTCAGGCCGGCCCAGGGGGGAACCTACGTGCAGAGGGACAACCTGCTCAAGTACTTTTACGCTATCTCCAACATCGAGGTGCTTGCAAGGTAAGACTGAGTTACTATTAAATGCTATAGAGAACAGCATCTTGTTCAATATGGTGGAGACGTTGAAAACTACCTGATCTAGTCCATTAACTTGTCTATTTTATGATACAAATGTTCTGATACGTTCTGCTACGGTGTGCTCTATACTGAGCACGACCAAGGTGTTTTACAGAGACAAGTGTTGGCTGCTGGGTAAATGTATTTACTTCAAGGTTCACACGCTGAGAAGAGGTCAAACACCTGAAACATATGTTAGTTGTTCTGTTTCAACGCTACTCCTATTGTTTGTTTAGAAAGCTATAATTAAATCACTGTTACATTCACATACACACTCTCACACTCCCCAACATACATAACCACACTAATCCTAACGCTAGTCCTCTGTTACTCACTCTGCATGAATCCTACTGCTCTCGCTGTCATTGGTCTACTACGGCATGATGATGAACGACACTAACACATGGCCTCGGTGGTAAACCTGAGTCCACATCTACCATGGTGCCGGGCAGGAACTGGGAACCTCTTATACAGCAACTTTGTGTCAGTGAGGGATGGCTTTCGCCGTTGCACCGCCTGCTTAGCATCAACAAGCCATTTCTCCCACCTATTATTATTCCAATCAATATGGCAGGGTGACATTTGAATGGTATTTAACAGCCACGTTGGAATGGAGGAAGGAGAGGAGGAGAGGAGAGGGGGATGGAGGTGTGTAGCATGAAAAGTGAGGATTGTGTTGAGGAGGTGTTGGTCGACAGAGGAGGAGAGGAGGAGAGGAGGAGAGGAGGAGAGGAGTAAAGTGGGTGTTTGATGTCTTGAGTGGATGCTGACACAGCACTCCAGCCCTCCAGGCAGCTCTTCTAGCCCCCAGCCTGTGGTTAGAAGCAGGAGCAGGCCTGGAGGTATTGATCACAGACACTTTTCAGGCTTAGCACGGAGAGGCCGAGGGAGAAGCCGAGCGAGCGAGAGAAAGAAAGAAAGGGGAGGGATATAACATTTCACATGGTAGGGCCTAGAGTTTTTCCTGACCACATATAGCCTAGATGTAGAGCCTAGATTATCCTGGTTACTTGCTGGTCACTTGGTCAGGAATAACTCCTGATCTGAACCTAACCCAATCTCCCAAACCCAGCAACCCTACCCAACAGCTCTCTGTCCAATACCTAACTTACCAACATTCCCCAATTTCCCCTAATCAAATACAATAACTCTATCAGTCGTTTTGTGAGTTCCTGTAAGGGCCACATATAGCTGCTGAACAAACGTATTGACTAAGTTGCTTTGCATAAAAGTGTCTACTAGCTACAGTAAATGACTATATAATATTATAATTTCCTTACCTACAGAACATACCTTATCTCTCAGTCTCTCCTGACATCCAGATCAAGCAAGGAAGCTATAACAGTACAATACTGTCCATGCCGTCTTCCTCCATCACCGCCCACACTGTAACATAATCACTGATCAATGCTGTTATTCTGGGATGCCTGGGGGGTGAGGGAGGGAGGGAGGGAGGGAATATTGGTTGATGGGGGTTGGTCGGTCAATGGGCCGGTGGGGGGTCTCCGGACACTACGGTATAATGGAACGGTGTCTGATGATCACCGTTGGATATCAGTTTCCGAAGGCCAGTTGATTAGTCAATGTTCCCTCGGGACAATAGAGCCATCTCATCTAGCACGGAACATATTGGGATTTCCAAACTGTTCAGGAGAACATTTTAATAATTAATAATAATGAATATTCACCCCCGTTGCGAAGGCACCACTGGGACCACTCGCGGTGAAATGGGTTTTATATTATAAAAGAAGACCAGATGGCGTGCTTCTTAGTCCAGGTCGCCGCAGTAATGACATAGGGTGGTGATATCGGCGGTGTCCCCGTGTGTCCCCTGCACTCCCCGCTCCCCGCTCCCCGCCTCCCTCTCCCCGCTCCCCGCCTCCCGCTCCCCACTCCCCACTCCCAACTCCCCACTCCCAACTCCCCACTCCTCACTCCCCACTCCCAACTCCCCACTCCTCACTCCCCACTCCTCACTCCCCACTCCTCACTCCCCACTCCCCACTCCTCACTCCCCACTCCTCACTCCCCACTCCTCACTCCCACTCCTCACTCCCCACTCCCTGGCCCCTTCAGCAGTAGCTCAGTGACTGAACACTAAACAGTGAAAGGTAATAATCAGTCATTTAACTTGAGTGAAAGAAACACACACAACACGGTGCTGGAAGCTTAGAACCATTTAGCGACCTGGATAGAAGACAAGGTTATTGAAGTAGAGGACAGGACAGGACAGGGAGGAAGAGGACAGGACAGGGAGGAAGAGGACAGGACAGGGAGGAAGAGGACAGGGCAGGGAGGAAGAGGACAGGGCAGGGAGGAAGAGGACAGGACAGGGAGGAAGAGGACAGGACAGGGAGGAAGAGGACAGGGCAGGGAGGAAGAGGACAGGACAGGGAGGAAGAGGACAGGACAGGGAGGAAGAGGACAGGACAGGGAGGAGGAGGACAGGACAGGGAGGAAGAGGACAGGACAGGGAGGAAGAGGACAGGACAGGGAGGAAGAGGACAGGACAGGGGGGAAGAGGACAGGACAGGGAGGAAGAGGACAGGACAGGGAGGAAGAGGACAGGACAGGGAGGAAGGGATGAAGAAGAGGGAGAAAGAGGAGAGAGAATAGGGTGGAGAAGTTGGAGAGAGGGTGAGCAAGGTGGTGGTGGTGGTGGATTCTGATTCGTTTTCCACTCAGGATTAAAGAAGTGTCTGTTTATCTATGTATTTTTCTGTTCTGTGAGCATAAATGATGGTTCTCCTAGTTGATGTTCATAGTTGATGCCTATTACAGGCCCATAAGGACATTTAGTCCTCTCCAGGTACTGTACATACACCTTGCTTGGTCCTACTGTATTTATCAGCTCCTATAAAAACTGCTCTATCCCTCAATTTCAAGGAGAGATTCTACATCATCATTTAGATTTGATTAGGATCCCAAGGCAGCAGCTACTCTTCCTGCACAGCTACTCTTCCTGTACAGCTACTCTTCCTGCACAGCTACTCTTCCTGCACAGCTACTCTTCTTGCACAGCTAATCTTCCGGCACAGCTACTCTTCCTGCACAGCTACTCTTCCTGTACAGCTACTCTTCCTGCACAGCTAATCTTCCGGCACAGCTACTCTTCCTGCACAGCTACTCTTTCTGCACAGCTACCCTTCCTGCACAGCTACCCTTCCTGCACAGCTACTCTTCCTGCACAGCTACCCTTCCTGCACAGCTACCCTTCCTGCACAGCTACTCTTCCTGCACAGCTACTCTTCCTGCACAGCTACCCTTCCTGCACAGCTACTCTTCCTGCACAGCTACCCTTTCTGCACAGCTGCTCTTCCTGCACAGCTACCCTTTCTGCACAGCTGCTCTTCCTGCACAGCTACCCTTTCTGCACAGCTACCCTTCTTGCACAGCTACTCTTCCTGCACAGCTGCTCTTCCTGCACAGCTACCCTTTCTGCACAGCTGCTCTTCCTGCACAGCTACCCTTTCTGCACAGCTAATCTTCCTGCACAGCTACTCTTCCTGCACAGCTACTCTTCTTGCACAGCCTACATAATAAATAAAACAATACATCATACAATACATTGTTACTTTATAACCCTATTACAAATGTACAATATAAAATGTCCAACACTACAATAATACAATATTACAATGTGTGTGTGTCTAGAGTGTGTGTCCGTATGCGTATTTGTTCTTCACCCCATCTGTCAGTGGAGAGGGGAGGAGCTAAGGAGTGGAGAGGGGAGGGGACCGCTCCTATCAGCGACCATTCTAGACTGTATAATGTATTTGGATTAGGACTGCGCACAGACGTGGATTGGGATCTTTCTACTGGAATAGGCAGCAGGTCGTTGAGTGGGTCTGCATAATGGAATCAATGTCCTGGCTTAGTGCCATACAGGAAGAATAGAAATAATCACCTAAATGGATTATAGGCCCAAGACAGAAAGCCGTGCTGGGGCCAGAGATGGAGGAGGATGAGGGCAACGAGGGTGAAGACCTACATTTGTCTCCCTGGTAATCTGACATAGGGCAGAAAGCATAAGAGAGGCAGGCTATAGGCGGCATCAAGACGTCTGTTAAAAGGCACACAGACGGTGACATTTTTCTGTCACAAAGACACCTGCGCTGTGAGCTAACACACAGGGTAAATTAAATTATATCTGTAGCGCGATTTATGTTGTAACATTTATTTTTATCAATTACAATGAGGAGAAACACCATGCAAGCAGCACTCGCCCTAGCCACGCTAGCATCGCCCTCATGTGGGTGCTAACAAGCTAGCAAGAAAGCTAGTGCTACGTATCAACAGCCATTGTCGGCCAATCTGTCACGATCGCGGTTAGACAGGACCCGAAGCGCAGAGCTGTGGTGCGAATACATTCGTTTTATTAGTAAAAATCCCAAAACCAACAAAAGGAGAGCCAGCGACCATGAAACAGGCGTGAACAAAAGGAACACACACAAAAACCCACAACGCAGGTGCCTCTAATTGGGGACCAATCCAAAACTGAACATAGAATTTCTAGAGAGGTCTCTGGACACTAAACCTGAAAAACATAAAGGTTTCCAGAGAACATAAATCCTTACCCAATCCAGTAGGGGGTGGAAGCTATGGTGAGCATCGATTGGTCACTTGCGTCATGTTATTGTAGAGTATTTGAATAAAGTTCAGCTTTCCCCAACTTAAGGTAAATTCTGTTTAGCTCCCTTGCCCATGCTAGCATCGCTCAACGGCCCACTCCGCTTCTCTCACTTTCCTTTCCTTGTGAGTGAATGGTTTCCGATATTTCACAGCGCAATGCCCTTCCTAGTTTAAATGGCCAATTAGTTACAGCGCGGTACACGTGCCACAAGCAATGCAATAGCGGGGTACAGTATTCAACCGTTATTTTGAATGTTCCAGCTGTTTAAGCAAGATGAAAATGTCCCAAGTTGAGGGACCCACTATTCTTTCAGTTATTATTTTCTTAACTTTCTCACCTCAAACTACATCAAACCATATGGCCATACAATGTTAATGCTAATGACTGAGCGCTGTGAGTGGGAGTAGTGTTTTTCAGATGAACATGTTCGTGCCTGTTTGGCGTGTTTCTCTCTTGGCCATGTGTATCTCCCTGTGATGCCTGGGCCCCCTGCTGAGTGAGATAATGTGATGCCTGGGCCCCCTGCTCAGTGAGATAATGTGATGCCTGGGCCCCCTGCTCAGTGAGATAATGTGATGCCTGGGCCCCCTGCTCAGTGAGATAATGTGATACCTGGGCCCCCTGCTGAGTGAGATAATGTGATGCCTGGGCCCCCTGCTGAGTGAGATAATGTGATGCCTGGGCCCCCTGCTGAGTGAGATAATGTGATGCCTGGGCCCCCTGCTGAGTGAGATAATGTGATGCCTGGGCCCCCTGCTGAGTGAGATAATGTGATACCTGGGCCCCCTGCTGAGTGAGATAATGTGATGCCTGGGCCCCCTGCTGAGTGAGATAATGTGATGCCTGGGCCCCCTGCTGAGTGAGATAATGTGATGCCTGGGCCCCCTGCTGAGTGAGATAATGTGATACCTGGGCCCCCTGCTCAGTGAGATAATGTGATGCCTGGGCCCCCTGCTGAGTGAGATAATGTGATGCCTGGGACCCCTGCTGAGTGAGATAATGTGATGCCTGGGCCCCCTGCTGAGTGAGATAATGTGATGCCTGGGCCCCCTGCTGAGTGAGATAATGTGATACCTGGGCCCCCTGCTCAGTGAGATAATGTGATGCCTGGGCCCCCTGCTGAGTGAGATAATGTGATACCTGGGCCCCCTGCTGAGTGAGATAATGTGATACCTGGGCCCCCTGCTGAGTGAGATAATGTGATACCTGGGCCCCCTGCTGAGTGAGATAATGTGATACCTGGGCCCCCTGCTGAGTGAGACAATGCGATACCTGGGCCCCCTGCTGAGTGAGATAATGTGATACCTGGGCCCCCTGCTGAGTGAGGTAATGTGATACCCGGGCCCCCTGCTAAATGTGAGATAATGAAGTACCTGGGCCCCCTGCTGAGTGAGATAATGTGCTGAGAACTCTTGGCTCCCTCAGTCTCCTTCTACCCAGCTGTTGGGGCTGGTAGGGCGGAAACGGGTCAAATCAAATCAAATCACGTGTTTAGGAGATGTTATTGCGAGTGTAGCGAAATGCGTGTGCTTCTAGCTCCGACAGTGCAGTAATATCTAACAAGTAATATCTAACAGTTTCACAACATATACCCAAATACACATAAATCTAAGTAAGGAATGAATTAAGAATATATACATATATGGATGAGCGGCATTGAACTAAGATACAGTAGAATAGTATAGATTACAGTATATACATATGAGATGAGTAATGCCAGAACCGGAAACATTCTTAAAGTGGCCAGTGATTTCTAGTCTATAGGTACAGCCTCTAATGTGGTAGTGATGGCTGTTTAACAGTCTGATGGCCTTGAGATAGAAGCTGTTTTTCAGTCTCTCGGTCCCAGCTTTGATGCATGATAGCGGGGTGAACAGGCAGTGGCTCGGGTCCTGTAGGTGTCCTGGAGGGAAGTTTCCTTGATTTTAGGGGTATTTCTTGTTTTATTTTTTGTTATTTTTATTTTTTACAATTCACTATTGTTTATGCTGATTTAAAATGAGACATAAATCTGCAATGCTTTAGGCTGGAAACAAGCGGTAAAATGCTTTAGGCTGGAAACAAGCGGTAAAATGTTTTAGGCTGGAAACAAGCAGTAAAATGCTTTAAGCTGGAAACAAGCGGTAAAATGCTTTAAGCTGGAAACAAGCAGTAAAATGCTTTAAGCTGGAAACAAGCAGCAAAATGCTTTAGGCTGGAAACAAGCGGTAAAATGCTTTAGGCTGGAAACAAGCGGTAAAATGTTTTAGGCTGGAAACAAGCGGTAAAATGTTTTAGGCTGGAAACAAGCGGTAAAATGTTTTAGGCTGGAAACAAGCGGTAAAATGTTTTAGGCTGGAAACAAGCGGTAAAATGCTTTAGGCTGGAAACAAGCGGTACCACTGTTACACCACAATAAAGAATGCGTATCACTCCGTCCCTCGGGCAGCTTTGGGGCTCTCTGATCACTGTTTGGTTCATCTTATACCGACCTACAGGTAGAAACTGAAATTAGCTAAACCTGTAATAAGGATTGCACTGATTGGACTGTTTTTGAAGCTGCTACCACCGATCTGGATGAGCTCACAGATACTGTAACATCATATATCAGTTTCTGTGAGGATACATGCATTCCTACCAGGACATTTTTATCATTCACTAATGATAAACCATGGTTTACTGGGAAACTCAAACAGCTTCGTCATGCCAAAGAGGATGCTTACAGAAACAGACTGACAAAGGAGATCAGAGTTGCTAAAAGAAGCTACTCTGAAAAGCTGAAAAAACAGTTTTCAGCCAACGACCCGGCATCAGTCTGGAGAGGCCTGAGGAACATCACCAACTACAAGTCACCATCCCCACGATCTGTGGAGAATCAACAACTTGCTGATGATTTAAATTCATTCTACTGCAGGTTTGAAAAGCCCAGTCTCACACCCCACACCCGCTCTGATCTGCACTTCATACATTCACAATCACCTCCTGCACCCCCTCTCCTCCACCCTCCTGCCATCCAACCTGAGCTCAAGGTCTGTGTGGAGGACGTGAGCCGAGTCTTCAAAAAACAGAAGACTAGGAAAGCTTCAGGCCCAGACGGCATCTCATCTGCTTGTTTAAAAGCCTGCACTGACCAACTGGCCCCAGTCTTCACGCAGATCTTCAACAGATCATTGGAGCAGTGTGAAGTTCCCTGCTGCTTCAAACGCTCCACTATCATTCCGGTCCCCAAAAAACCCAAAATCACTGGACTTAATGACTACAGACCTGTTGCACTCACGTCTGTGGTCATGAAGTCGTTTGAAAGACTGGTGTTGGCCCACCTGAAGGACATCACTGGACCCCTGCTGGATCCCTTTCAGTTTGCTTACAGAGCAAACAGGTCTGTGGATGATGCAGTCAATATGGGACTGCAATTTATCCTGCAACATCTCGACAGACCTGGGACTTATGCAAGGATCTTATTTGTGGACTTCAGTTCAGCCTTCAATACCATCATGCCTGATCTTCTCACAGCCAAACTGTGGATTTGTCAGTGGATTTCCAGCTTCCTGACGGACCGGCAGCAGCCTTTGAGACTGGGGAAACTCACATCCAGGACTCTCAAAATCAGCACTGGCGCCCCCCAAGGGTGCGTTCTCTCCCTACTGCTCTTCTCCCTGTACACTAATGACTGCACTTCTAAAGACCCCTCTGTCAAGCTCCATAATTTGCTGACGACACCACTGTCATCGGTCTCATCCAAAACGGTGATGAGTCTGCTTACAGACTGGAGGTTGAACAGCTGGCTGTCTGGAGCAGTTATAACAACCTGGAGCTGAACATGCTCAAAACAGTGGAGATGATAGTGGACTTCAGGAGAACCCCCCTGCACACCCCCCACTCACCATCATGAACAGCACTGTGGAAGCAGTGGAGTCATTCAGGTTCCTGGGCACTACCATCTCTCAGGACCTGAAGTGGGACAATCACATTGACTCCATTGTGAAAAAGGCCCAGCAGAGACTGTACTTCCTTCGCCAGCTGAGGAAGTTCAACCTGCCACAGGAGCTGCTGATTCAGTTCTATTCAGCCGTCATTGAGTCTGTTTTATGCACTTCCATCACTGTCTGGTCTGGTTCAGCTACCAAATCAGATATCAGGAGACTACAACGGACAGTCCGGACTGCGGAGAGGATTATTGGTGCTCCCCTGCCAACCCTCCAGGACCTGTACTCTTCCAGAGTGAGGAAGAGAGCAGGTAAAATCATCACAGACTCCACTCACCCTGGACACCACCTGTTTGAACTGTTACCGTCAAGACGGCGACTCAGATCACTGGCAAGAAGAACATCTAGGCACAGGAACAGTTTCTTCCCACAGGCCATTTCCCTTCTGAACAGTTAACATACCTCCCAAGGCATATGCCTGTAAGTGCAATACTCACACTGTTTGGTGCAATATCTCTAAACTCAGGTGATATTTATATTTATATGTATTCATACTAGTCACTTAAAATACTGTAAATATGTTCATAATCTGTAAATGTTATTCTGACTAAACCCAACTGTGGCCTTAGACTTTTTTTTTTTTTTCATATTTTTATATTTATATTTTATTCTTAGAATTTGTATTAATATGTTTCTTGTTGTATTTGTATTTGTGCACTGGAAGCTTCAGTACCAAGAAAAATTCCTTGTGTGCACACTTGGCAATAAAGCTCTTTCTATTCTATTCTATTCTAAAATGCTTTAGGCTGGAAACAAGCGGTAAAATGCTTTAGGCTGGAAACAAGCGGTAAAATGCTTTAGGCTGGAAACAAGCGGTAAAATGCTTTAGGCTGGAAACAAGCGGTAAAATGCTTTAGGCTGGAAACAAGCGGTAAAATGGCAGAGGAAGATGCGACACTCAGAAGCTTAGGTACGACCTTCTAAAGTTGAAGTCAAAGTAATTGGGCTTTGCTTGGGAAGAAATCTTATACAATGTGTAACTGTTGCTATCAATTGGTGGGGGACGACGACAACGACTGTGTTTGTTTAACAGGCAAGGTCCGTGTAAAGTAGGAAGTTCTGTGTGACATTCAAGAGCTCTGTGTGAGGTATGTGGGTGACAGATAAGACTGTGTGGCAGGTAAGGCTATGGGACAGAATGGTAGGTCTGCATGTCTTATGTGAAGATAGTTAGGCCCAAGTAGTGAGATATTTTGGGTCTCAAAGCTCTGTCTACTTTACCTCCTGTGGAGAATGAAGGATTGCTACTAGGCCTTTGTTGTATCTCTGTTTTTTCACAGTACTCTTTTTTGGGACTTGATTATCGATGTTATTGGGACTTTGACCTTGGAAACTGCCACACTGACTGGGTTTTGAATTATGCCAAAGTTTTCTTTGGTGTCCTTAACCTTGTGAGGGTGAGGGGAGAGGAGGTAGAAACCCATACCAGGAGAGAGAGGGAGAAGGAGAAGGAGAGAGACAGAGAAAGAGGGGATGATAAATGATGAACCTCCAGTATAGTAGCATGGGACTGAGCTGGGTGATTTTTTGTTTGTGTGTGAAGCTCTGTAAGTGTTATCCAACACACTGCTGCCTACATGGTGAGAAAGTAGAATTCCACCTCCAAACTGATATTGAGGTTGTACATGACGGCAGTTCCACCAAAAATATGTTGACATATCAGGTAATAAATTGAAGTTATTACAATGATTTCTGGATATCTGATCTTATATCATAACAAAAAACATTTTATTTCTATTGATATATTTTTTGCATTTCCATCCAACCAGGAAATGGAAACATACTGTATATTATGTGTGAGAATAAGAAGTGTCTTGGGAAGATACATTATACACATGCATTAATGCAGGCGTCAATCGGGATGAATCTTGTCCTGGAGGCAAAGCGGAGCATTTTCCACTAGATGGGCCAGCTGCTAAGTCAAAATTGTCTAGATCAAGGCTTTTATATTAGATTGACAAGATAGTTGAGTGACCGCTCTAACAATGGAAATACATGTCCTCAAAGACGGAAGGCAAGCGGGAGGAGGTGAGACAAGGTAGGACCATTCTATCCAATGAGAGGGCAGATACGTGTGTGAACCACAGGCACAAATCCGATATAAAGTCTTTTCAAAGTTGCCGAAATGCCACGTCTCCATTTATATCAGTGCATTCCTAACAACCTAACAACCTAACCACCTAACCACCGTGGCCAACGCGAGTAAAACATTTAAACATGTTAGCCCTCGCAAGGCTGTAAGAATGCTTTTTATTGACTACAGCTCAGCATTGAACACCATAGTACCCTCCAAGCTCATCATTAAGCTTGAGGCCCTGGGTCTTAACGTTAACCTGTGCAACTGGGTCCTGGACTTCCTGACGGGCCTGCCCCCAGGTGGTGAAGGTAGGAAACAACACCTCCACTTCGTTGATCCTCAACACTGGGGCCCCACAAGGGTGCGTGCTCAGCCCACTCCTGTACTTCCTGTTCAAGCACGCCTCCAACTCAATCATCAAGTTTGCAGACGACACAACAGTAGTAGGCTTGATTACCAACAATGACGAGACAGCCTACAGGGAGGAGGTGAGGGCTCTGGGAGTGTGGTGCCAGGAAAACAACCTCTCACTCAACGTCAACAAAACAAAGGAGACGAAACAACGTTCCGTCAAAAACATAATCTAACATAAATCATGTAGCATATATAGTATGTGGCCTTTTCTGTAGCCTAGACTGACACTCTTTACATCATGCAGGTTTCTCCAATCAAATAGCCTCACCTAAACGGCACCCAATCAAATAACATTCGCTGTCATGTTAATAAACAACATATCCTGAAAACAGGACAGGTCAGAGTAAAATGGACCATCACAACTGTTGTCCAGGAGTTTCACCCCATTGTCATGATCAGTGGTTTCAAGTTTGTATCCATTCATTTTTGACAAGCTGATCATAGTGAAAATCTAAATACTTCTGCATTTCCCGCTGTGTAAACACATTACAAATAGGCTGGCGGTAACTCCTGATAAGGTTGGGTAGCTGATTTTCAGAGGTTAAATAGACAAATTCATTAGTCACAGGAATCAGGACTAATAAAGCCAATGCAATGTGTTTTTTTCTGGTCTTGCCAATGGTGGCAGAACGGCAAGGACCGGCCCTGAGTAAACCCTTTGGCTTTCCACGTTTTCCAGAAGCTAACTTACAGCTAGAGAGACAGCTTTCTCTCAGAAAACAGGTCGCTCTTTAAATGATTCATGATCCGGGAAAATAAAGAAATTCAGAAAGAAGGAGAGGAGAGGAAGAAGAGCGAAGCGGCAATGAGGTGTCATTGTTCCTCTCATATGCAGTGATTTATGACACAGCGGCTGTAACTGATTTGATAATCACTGTTTATTTCCCCCTCTAAGGCAGGAGAAAGTAAGAAGTCAGCATTTTTATTTATTTATTTTTTCACTGGTGTGCTTTCTTCTCCTGCAACACACACACGCACACACACAATGCATCATGTTCACACATATGTACACACTTATACACACACACACACACACACACACACACGCACACACACAATGCATCATGTTCACACATATGTACACACTTATACACACACACACACACGCACACACACAATGCATCATGTTCAAACATATGTACACACTTATACATGCATACACACACGCACGCACGCACGCACGCACACGCACACACCACACACGCACACACCACACACACACACACACACACACACCTTCTTCCATAAATATCCTTTTAAATTCACAAACACAATAAATAATAATCTTCTTCGAGACAATTTGTTCAAAAGAAGTGAAAGTGAAATAATGCACATTGAAACTTTTTTGTTCAAAGAACTTATTTTTCACTTTCGGTTCTTATCCTTGCGATGACAATTTTTCTTCCTTCAACTAATCTTTTCTCTGCACAGAGTTTTGGTACGGTCAAGGACGTCCCAAGGACCCGGACGCGGTTGGGGGGGATGGAAGTGTTTCTCCTGTTAATAAAGGTCATGGCGATGTGCTTTGTGGGAACAACTTCCTGTTTTTAGCCATTGGTCGCCTGTATTTCTCTCTGGTCCTTCTTCTAGTCGTGCATATACAGATGCACGACATCAGGCTGTACCACAACAAAATGTGAAATAAATAATATATTACTTATTCCACATTTTGTTGTGGTACAGCCTGAATAATTTTTTTTTTTTTAAATGATGTACTCACTCATCTACACGCAATACCCCATAATGATAAAGTGAAAACATGTTTTTAGATATTTTTTGCAAAATTCTTGAAAATTAAATACAGAAATATCTAATTTACATAAGTATTCACAGCTTGATTCAGTACTTTGTAGAAGCACCTTTGGCAGCGATTAAAGCTGTGAGTCTTTTTGGGTCTCTAAGAGCTTTTCACAACTGAACTGTACTTGATTGATGAATTAAGGTCACTAATTATTAGTAAGTAAGGAGCTCCCCTCACCTGGTTGTCTAGGTGTTAATTTAAATACATGTTTTGGAATATTTTTATTCTGTACAGGCTTCCTTATTTTCACTCTGTCATTTAGGTTAGTATTTTGGACTAACTACAAAGTTGTTGAGCTGTCCTCAGTTATCTCCTATCACAGCCATTAAACTGTAACTGTTTTAAAGTCACCATTGGTGAAATCTCTGAACCGAACAATTCAAGCTTCTGCAAAGAACAACAGAAAACACACCTCTTTTATCAGGGAAATCAAAATGAGTAATACGCCACACCTGAGTGTCATTAATGTCTCTAGGATGTTCTCTGCTGCCCTCTAGTGACAGGTGGAACCATGACGGTACCCGTCTTCTCTGAGCTTAGCCAGGGCGACCACCACATAGTTGGTTGAAGTCCCGCACAAGCCCCGGACCCGACGAGCCTCCAACGGACGCAAACCCAAACTGACATTTGAACGGTGACAGTCCAGTGGTTGAGTTCGGCAGTGTGTTAGGAGCATATTCCGCCCAGACGCGGAACTTTATCCAGTTGATGGCCTGAGTGGAGACGAAACAGCAGAGGAACTTCTCCAGCTCCTGGTTGGCCAGCTCAGTTTGCCCATTCAACTGTGGGTGGAACCCAGAGGAGAGACTCACTGACGCCCCCAACAGGGAGCAGAAGGCTTTCCTGTACCGTGCGACGAACTGAGGCACACGATCCGATAGTGGTAAGCCTTTGGGTTGGAGGTAACCCTGTGATAAAGTCTACGAACAGGTGGGACCAGGGCCGGCTGGGGATGGGCAGAGGTTGGAGCAACCCAGTCGGTCGCTGTCGTGAGGACTTGCTTTGGGCACAGGTGGAACAAGCCGCAGCGAAGGATCTCACATCCTCAATCATGTTGGGCCACCAGAATTTTTCCGCCAGTGTCTGATTAACCCCAGGGATGCCCAGTTAATTTAGAGGAGTGTCCCCATTGTTGTACTCGAGAACGGGCTGATCGCAGAACATAAAGTCTGTTAGTGGGACCCCCCCCCCCGGGCTTGTCTAACCGTGGTCTCAATACTCCATACCAGAAGTTGAACCTGTTAAAACAGCGCCCACCTAGCCTGGCGAGTGTTCAACCTCTTGGCTTCTTGAATGGAGACCAAGTTCTTAAGGTCCGTCCAGATCACTAAAGGATGAGGTGCCCCTCCAACCAGTGTCTCCACCCATCAAGGGCCCACTTCACTGCCAAGAGCTCCCGGTTTCCTACATCGTAGTTGCGTTCCGTATTTTAGTGATTGTACATTGTGTTCACTACATATTGAAGTGACATTTCTATTCCAAACACACACACACACACACACACACACACACACACACACACACACACACACACAGATACTATTACAATTAATATATTTTTTTTAAATAAATATATGAATATACAATACATTGAACTATAACTTAGGTGTTCTTGAATCCAACAATATCAAACAATAGCAGATGCACAGACGGCACAGTCCCATGACTGTTAAAAAAATCAATTTCATTTCATAATTTTAAATATAATTCATACAAATATTAAATTGGCTCTTACATCTATACTAGAATCACTTTGTAAATGAACCAATAATCAACAAGAAATTACTTCAATTCAATTTAAGGGCTTCACACATTGTAGGGCTGCAGTTCGGCTGAAACAGATTTAGTGCTGTGGATTCACAGACAAGTACTTCTGCATGTACACGTTGAAGTAACTGGAGTCTGCCTTCTCGCTGATCACCCCTGTGACATCCGGGTCAAGATGCAGTCGCTGCACAAGCACATCTTCCTGGGCAAAGACAACGCGACTGTAGCCCAGTAATGAGTTGTTGGCCCTGCACCTGCCAATAGTATGCATGGCGTTGCATTTGCAGATATTTGCTATACACATAATGTTTACGTTGGGGCACTTTATTTCAGCCAACCCAAAAGGTGGCCTCTCCATGGGAAACAAACACGCACTGCGTTGGGCCCAGCTGGTAGTTGACTAGAGGTAAGGATGGATTTGATGGAGCATCTTGGTAGAGTTTGATGTGCTTAGTAGTAAGTTTTGGCTGCTGGTAAAAATAACACTCCCCTTCTGCACCAACTCGGAAGCAGATTCCACTAAAGGCCTGTCAACAGTCATGCCTATGGTGGTCACCAGTGGTTTGTCCAACGTGGAAGTCCCTGTCGGTCTCCTCCATCATCACCACAGAGAGATCCTCCAGCAGTCCAACCATTCCTTTGTAGAATGTGCTATATGGTAAAATACCAGGTCCATATTATGGCAAGAACAGCTCAAATAAGCAAAGAGAAATGACAGTCCATCATTACTTTAAGACATGAAGGTCAGTCAATCTGGAACATTTTAAGAACTTTTAAAGTTTCTACAAGTGCAGTCGCAAAAATCATCAAGTGCTATGATGAAACTGTCTCTCATGAGAACCGCCACAGGAAAGGAAGACCCAGCGTTACCTCTGCTGCAGAGGATAAGTTCATTAGAGTTACCAGCTTCAGAAATTTCAGCCCAAATAAATGCGTCACAGAGTTCAAGTAACAGACATCTCAACATCAACTGTTCAGAGGAGACTGTGTGAATCAGGCCTTCATGGTCGAATTGCTGCAAAGACACCACTACTAAAGGACACCAATAAGAAGAAGAGACTTGCTTGGGACAAGAAACACGATCAATGGACATTAGACCGGTGGAAATCAGTCCTTTGGTCTGATGAGTCCAAATTTGAGATTTTTTCATATTGTCTTTGTCAGACGCAGAGTAGGTGAACGGAAGATCTCTGCATGTGTGGTTCCAACCGTGAAGCATGGAGGAGGGGGTGTGATGGTGCTTTTCTGGTGACACTGTCAGTGATTTATTTAGAATTCAAGGCACACTTAACCATCATGGCTACCACAGCATTCTGCAGCGATACGCCATCCCATCTGGTTTGCGCTTAGTTGGACTATCATTTGTTTTTCAACAGGACAATGACCCAACCCACCTCCAGGCTGTGTAAGGGCTATTTGACCAAGCAGGAGAGGGATGGAGTGCTGCATCAGATGACCTGACCTCCACAATCACCCGACCTCAACCCAATTAAGATGGTTTAGGATGAGTTGGACCGTAGAGTGAAGGAAAAGCAGCCAAGAAGTGCTCAGCATATGTGGGAACTCCTTTAAGACTATTGGGAAAGCATTCCAGGTGAACCTCGTTGAGAGAATGCCAAGAGTGTGCAAAGCTGTGATCAAGGCACAGGGTGGCTACTTTGAAGAATATAAAAAAAAAATTGATAGTCATCGCAAGGACAAGAACCAAGAGTGAAAATGAGTTTGACCAAAGAAACTTTAAGATTGGATGCAAACATCAACTGAATGCTTTAAAAAATAATGTTCAATAGATTTGAATTCAATTTTTTCTTTCCTTTATACAATTCAGTTATTACATTTCCAGTTTCAACTTTCACGTACAATGTTTTTTTGGGGGGGCGGGGCCCACCTGCACTGCGCCTCACCTAGCATCTGTTGAGAAGTGGGGATTACCTTGATACCACGATGCGTGCCTTTAAAGCTGAGATGTATGCTGGGAATTGGAAGAGGGGGAACATGAGGAGGAGTGGAGGTTGTTTTACTATCATCAGCTTGTCATCAGAAACATGACGAGGAATAAAACAACAACAAAATAGATGACAGAGAGAAAGGAAGAGAGAGATGGGAAATGACACACTAGTGTCAGCAAACACCAGAACACACGTGTAGTATGTCCGTGGACACAGACATACACAACTACACACAGACACATGACTACACACACACACACACACACACAGTCATGGCCTCCGATTTAAAACAAACCCAGACTACCAAAACCAGTTTAAAACAAATCCAGAACACCAAAACCAATGTAAAACAAATCCAAACCACCAAAACCAATTTAAAACAAACCCAGACCACCAAAACCAATTTAAAAGAAATCCAGACCACCAAAACCAATTTAAAAGAAATCCATACCACCAGATCAGATTTTAAACAAAACACACTACTGAATCTGCTGCCACCTCCTTTTGGAACAGTAAGAGACTAACGGAAGTTTTCAGAATCAAACTGAAGTCATCGTTCAGCCCTCCATCAGTCAACCCGGCCACACATGGTAAGGTAAGCATGACCAATCACAAGGTAAGGTAAGCATGACCAATCACAAGGTAAGGTAAGCATGACCAATCACATGGTAAGGTAAGCATGACCAATCACAAGGTAAGGTAAGCATGACCAATCACATGGTAAGGTAAGCATGACCAATCACAAGGTAAGGTAAGCATGACCAATCATAAGGTAAGGTAAGCATGACCAATCATAAGCAAAGTCTTATAGGCCAGACTTAGGCATCACAGTCATCAATATACTCGTATAGTAGACTAATAATAATACAAATAGAGACAATATGAATATTTAAACAGAACAATAAGAACGAAGTCAAGAAGTAGGACTTATCGCCTGTGTGCTTTCACATCCCCAAAACATTTTCTAGATCACCAGTAAACATTCCTCTCTGCAGTTTTTAGCAAAACACCTCCAATAATTAGGCCTTGTTGCCTTGTTAACTATGGCCGACTTTTGAGACTCTCTCTCTCTTTTTTGAAGCACTCTCTCCCTCTCTTTCATACGGAAACACACTCACACACTCTCCCTCCATCTCTCTCTCGCCCTCCCTGCCTCCCTTCCTCTCCCAGGCCTGAGGCTGGGATAGCTCTGTGCTCTCCATCTCTTCTATGACTAATGATGTTCCCTCTCAATGTTTTAGCAGGAAAGTTATATTAACCCCTGTCCTCTGGCTGATCTCAGCTCGTCTTACCACACCAGTCAATTACCTGAATTATGCACCAATACACACACACACACACACACACACACACGTATATAGGCATATACACACACAACAGGGATTAGTATGGTGCACTATAAGCCTCCTTGTAATTATACTACAACTGATGGATAACAAGGTCAACCTTTGTCACCCCGTACAGCTAGAACCCCACTGTCCTTTATAGTTCATGCTTTTATGCCTCACTTATTCAGAACTTACTGTATGTCACTTAGAGTGGTGTAAAGTGTGACAAGGTGCCATACAGTACTGTGTGTGTGTGTGTGTGTGTGTGTGTGTGTGTGTGTGTGTGTGTGTGTGTGTGTGTGTGTGTGTGTGTGTGTGTGTGTGTGTGTGTGTGTGTGTGTGTGTGTGTGTGTGTGCGCGTGTGCATCTGGCTTGGTGCACTATATGTGTTAGTGTGTGAATACTCTCTTAACACATTAGTGATTTCATTTTGGTGCAATTCAAATGTATATTCAAAGTTTGTGGGACGGATATAACGTCTCGAAGGGAAGGCTGGGAAGTTTACCCTGCTTGTTCCTTATTCAACCCATCCTTCTACACACACACACACACACACACACACACACACACACACACACACACACACACACACACACACACACACACACACACACACACACAGTAGGTACAGTCTGGTCCCATTGCTGCAACTCCCGTACGGACTCGGGAGAGGCGGAGGTCGAGAGCCGTGCATCATCCGAAACACGACCCCGCCAATCCGCACTGCTTCTTGACACAATGCACGTCAACCCGGAAGCCAGCCGCACCAATGTGTTGGAGGAAACACCGTACACCTGGCGACCGGCCCGCCACAGGAGTCGCTAGAGCGTGATGGGACAAGGACATAACAGCCGGCCAAACCCTCCCCTACCCCGGATGACGCTGGGCCAATTGTGCGTCGCCTCATGGGTCTCCCAGTCGCGGCCGGCTGCGACACAGCCCGGTATCGAACCGGGATCTGTAGGGACACAGCTGGCATTGCGATGCAGTGCCTTAGACCGCTGTGCCACTCGGGAGGCCCCAGCTATTTGACTTTAAATGTTAGGATCTGAGAAAATATAGATTTTGGCCTTTACTAACTAAACCCATAGAAACACATTGGATAACACATTGATAAATGTAAAAAAGGACATCATAAGAAACAAGCTTTTGAAGTGTCTGTCCTAAATCTAGGAGTTGTGTGTATAAAATATAAAAAATGGAAGTGACACTTGTGGGGCTCCTAGAGCAAAATGGAGAACACCATCACATTTTTTGCCCAAACGGTTCAGACACAGAACATCCATATTTCTAAACTAACTCTTCTGTGCATGAGAAGAGTCCTGGCCTAGCATGTTTCATCATTTATATATTCCCAGTAGGGCTGCTCAGCATTCATTCATTGTAGAGCGGCCCTGTATTACTGTAGTCTGTACTCTCCATTGGTCTCTCTTGCTCTCTCTGAGTCTCTCTCTTTCACCACATAGCTCAGTGCCCAAGCCATTTACTGCATCCGGTGTGAATTATTGACACAGGTATACGCACAGAGCAGTACACACACACACACACACACACTTATACCAAAACACTGGGCAAACGTCCTCATGCATGTTCACATGCAGACATAGATACACACCTTCACAGCATGTACTTATGTAACAACCCTGCTTGCCCATTTCTACTGTACACACACACACACACAGACACACACACACAGACACACACACACACACACACACACACACACACACAGACACACAGACACACACACACACACACACAGACACACACACACAGAGAGAGCTTTCTAAGGCAATCAAGGTCATTTTGAAGTGTCCTAGTGTTGTTCTGTATTGGGTCTAACTCTCAACCCCAAATGCTTGTGTGTGTGTGTGTGTGTGTGTGTGTGTGTGTGTGTGTGTGTGTGTGTGTGTGTGTGTGTGTGTGTGTGTGTGTGTGTGTGTGTGTGTGTGTGTGTGTGTGTGTGTGTGTGTGTGTGTGTGTGTGTGGGTGTGTGGGTGCGTGTGTGTGGGTGCATGTGTGGGTGCATGTGTGGGTGCATGTGTGGGTGCATGTGAGCGTCCGTGTATGGGAGTGGGGGAGTGGGCTTGTTTTGCTACCCTAAAAGCACAGTCCCTTTGGCATATCCCATGCTCCCTCAGATGTTACAGCAGAGAGTTTCCATCTGATGTGATCTGGAACAACCGAGGAAATGGGTGGGAATTAGTTAGAATGTACATTACACTCTTCAGAAGCTTTTACTGTTACATTCATGATTTTGGTAACAATGAAGAGATCTAAAGAAGGTTAGTGTTTTTTGTCATTCATCTTTTTCTGGAGGCAGCTCCACAGTGATCACTAGCTTGCACAGCCACAAAATAAAGCTAACCCTAACCTTAACCACACTTCTAACCCTAATGCCTAACCCTAACAGCAAAAAGGTACTTTTTTGTTTTCATACATTTTTTGAATATAGCCAATTTTGACTTTACAAATCACTCAGTTCTGCCTCCAGGACAAGACTCATGACAATAAGCTTCAACCTGCGTCCGATGAGTCAAATTTTCTCTTTGGTTTGAACGAGTGAAGGGATGTGAATAGGCTGACAATTATCCCGGTCAACAGATCAAGGAAGGGGAGTTCCGTTGTAGATGAACTGAGTCCAATAAAGAGAAAGAGACACACACACACACACACACACACACACACACACACACACACACACGAGCGCTCCGGAAGACTGCACTGCACTCCAGGAAAATCGATCCTCCTCCTTCAGAGTAAAGACATTTATGAAGCGGGAACATAAAGGTAGTCATGTCCAATTAGCTCTGCTGAATTTACAATGGGAGGAGGGAGGAGGAGAAAGGGGGAGGGGCAGGTTGGCCTCGCCAGCAACCACTCGGCTACCTGCCGCCCCACATGGTAACCTCTGGAACGGTAGTGGTATCAAATACATCAAACACATGGTAATGGCTACAACGCACGCACGTACAATACACCCACTGAACGCACAGCACATACAATACACCCACCGAACGCACCGCACATACAATACACCCACCGAACGCATCACACATATAATACACCCACCGAACGCATCACACATACAATACACCCACCGAACGCATCACACATATAATACACCCACCGAACGCACCGCACATACAAAGCACCCCCCTCTCCCCTAACATCCCCCCTAACATCCCCCCAACATCCCCCCTAACATCCCCCCAACATCCCCCCTAACATCCCCCCTAATATCCCCCTAACATCCTCCTAACATCCCCCTAACATCCCCCCTAACATCCCCCTAACATCCCCCCTAATATCCCCCTAACATCCCCCCTAATATCCCCCTAACATCCTCCTAACATCCCCCTAACATCCTCCTAACATCCCCCTAACATCCTCCCCTAACATCCCCCTAACATCCCCCCTAATATCCCCCTAACATCCCCCCTAATATCCCCCTAACATCTCCCCCTAACATCCCCCTAACATCCTCCTAACATCCCCCTAACATCCCCCCTAACATCCCCCCTAACATCCCCCTAACATCCCCCCCTAATATCCCCCTAACATCCTCCTAACATCCCCCTAACATCCTCCTAACATCCCCCTAACATCCCCCCTAACATCCCCCTAACATCCCCCCTAATGTCCCCCTAACATCCCCCTAACATCCCCCCCTAACATCCCCCTAACATCCCCCCTAATATCCCCCTAACATCCCCCCTAACATCCCCCAACATCCCCCCCTAACATCCCCCTAACATCCTCCTAACATCCCCCCCTAACATCCCCCCCTATCATCCCCCTAACATCCCCCCTAACATCCCCCAACATCCCCCCCTAACATCCCCCTAACATCCTCCTAACATCCCCCCCTAACATCCCCCCCTAACATCCCCCCTAACATCCCCCTAACATCCCCCCCTAACATCCCCCCTAACATCCCTGGTCTGGACTTATTAATTTCTTAATGTAATGATTCACCCTCACAGCCAGAAGGATTTTAAACAATTTTCCATCACAATTTATCAAAGAAATTAGACGGTTTCTCCCAGAGTCATTGGAATACTTTCCCTTCTTGAGGATTAGGATGGTGACTGTATCACTAATAGAAGGTGAGAGGAGCTCGCTGTGTCAATCGATGTGGTAAATGTTTTCAATATTTCTGGGCTAAGCTGCTCTGCAAACCTTTTATAGAAATCACTGGGTATCCCATTCAACCCTGGAGTTTTACCACTGAGTGCTTGTCTTATAGTTTCAGTCAATTCCTCCAAAGTAATGGGGCGGTCGAGCCAATTCCTGTCTTCCTCTGTTAGTTGAGGAAGGTTCAAATTCTCAAAGAATGCCTCTGCTTTCTGCATATCTAAAGGACTGTCTGAAGTATAAAGTTCCTGATAGAAGTCTTGAAATATATTGTTTATTTCTTTATGACTGGTAATCAGCTTGCCTGCCTTATTTCGTAAATATTGTAGTTTGTGTTTTAAGGAATTCACAAAACACCTTTTCCTGTAAGAGGCTGGTGTTCATTCGCCCATATTTACATTTTTCTCTCTCTTCTCAAATTCCAACAGGCAGATCAATCGGTGCGTGATCTGTCATAGCAATCGTGCCCAACCTGCAAGCACCCACTTTATCTATGAGAGAGTGTGAGATCAGAAAGTAGTCGATGCGTGAATAAACCGTGTGCCTATTTGAAAAGAATGTGTAATCACGAGTGGTTGGATTGATCAATCTCCATATATCATAAAGACCAGCATCTTTACACAGTGTTTTAATTGCTTCTTGAATTTTTGAGGTCCTGGTTAGACAAGTTTTGGATTTATCTAAAAAAGCTTCAGGGACCTCATTATAATCCTCCGCTAGTACCAGAAGAAAATCACCGAAATACGCAATTATTTTGTTAAGTTAAAGTCTGGGTCCTCCTCATTTGGAGCATAAATATTTCCCAATATTATATTTTGTCCTCAAACATTTACAAGTAAAATCAAGATTCACCCTCTTTGTCCTTAAACTCTTTGTCCACTTGAACATGGACAATAGAATGGAGACATCTCTGCCCACCCATCTGTCTCCCACCCGAGGAGCATCCTTTTCCAACATGTGGGTCTCTTGGAGTGTTTTTGTTTAAAATAATTCAATACCTTACGTCTTTTTAAATATGAACCTAATCCGTTCACATTCCACAACGTAACTTTAATCACATTGGTCATTATATCTGAAAGGTTGTAAATATATTATTACCAAAACATGACGAGTGCTAGAATATTTTAAATCACTGCGTTTCTGATAGCCACTGCTTAGCGAATCAATGAAAGTGATCGACTGGTAGTGCCTACCACCTAGAACTGGTAGTGCCCCCCACCTAGAACTGGTAGTGCCCCCCACCTAGAACAAACATGTCATAAACATATCCCAACCCCACAAGGTACATATATATAAAAATGCTAAATAAGTGTGTTTCTCCGACTGTAATTTTCTTTGTACTGAAGTCGTTCTTCGAGTTTTTCGATCATTGTCTCCATTTTTTCCACGGTGTCATTTAGGTGTGTGTTCGTGTCCTCCAGGAAAATCCAGAAAATCACATTGTATGATTTTTAAATAATTAATTTGTATTTTATTGCATGACATAAGTATTTGATCACCTACCAACCAGTAAGAATTCCGGCTCTCACAGACCTGTTAGTTTTTCTTTAAGAAGCCCTCCTGTTCTCCACTCATTACCTGTATTAACTGCACCTGTTTGAACTCGTTACCTGTATAAAAGACACCTGTCCACACACTCAATCAAACAGACTCCAACCTCTCCACAATGGCCAAGGCCAGAGAGCTGTTTAAGGACATCAGGGATAAAATTGTAGACCTGCACAAGGCTGGGATGGGCTATAGGACAATAGGCAAGTAGCTTGGTGAGAAGGCAACAACTGTTGGCGCAATTATTAGAAAATGGAAGAAGTTCAAGATGACGGTCAATCTCCCTCGGTCTGGGGCACCATGCAAGATCTCACCTCTGGGATCAGCCCAGAACTACACGCCAGGACCTGGTCAATGACCTGAAGAGAGCTGGGACCACAGTCTCAAAGAAAACCATTAGTAACACACTACGCCGTCATGGATTTAAATCCTGCAGCGCACGCAAGGTCCCCCTGCTCAAGCCAGCGCATGTCCAGGCCCGTCTAAAGTTTGCCAATGACCATCTGGATGATCCAGAGGAGGAATGGGAGAAGGTCATGTGGTCTGATGAGACAAAAATAGAGCTTTTTGGTCTAAACTCCACTTGTTTGGAGGAAGAAGAAGGATGAGTACAACCCCAAGAACACCATCCCAACCGTGAAGCATGGAGGTGGAAACATCATTCTTTGGGGATGCTTTTCTGCAAAGGGGACAGGACGACTGCACCGTATTGAGGGGAGGATGGATGGGGCCATGTATCGCGAGATCTTGGCCAACAACCTCATTCCCTCAGTAAGAGCATTGAAGATGGGTTGTGGCTGGATCTTCCAGCATGACAACGACCCGAAACACACAGCCAGGACAACTAAGGAGTGGCTCCGTAAGAAGCATCTCAAGGTCCTGGAGTGGCCTAGCCAGTCTCCAGACCTGAACCCAATAGAAAATCTTTGGAGGGAGCTGAAAGTCCGTATTGCCCAGCGACAGCCCCGAAACCTGAAGGATCTGTATGGAGGAGTGGGCCAAAATCCCTGCTGCAGTGTGTGCAAACCTGGTCAAGAACTACAGGAAACGTATGATCTCTGTAATTGCAAACAAAGGTTTCTCTACCAAATATTAAGTTCTGCATTTTCTGATGTATCAAATACTTATGTCATGCAATAAAATGCAAATTAATTACTTAAAAATCATACAATGTGATTTTCTGGATTTTTGTTTTAGATTCCGTCACTCGCAGTTGAAGAGTACCTATGATAAAAATGACAGACTTCTACATGCTTTGTAAGTGGGAAAACCTGCAAAATCGGCAGTGTATCAAATACTTGTTCTCCCCACTGTATATATATATATATATACACACACACACATATATATATACTGTAGGATACAGTTTCTGTGTCATAAATGGTACCCTACTCCATACATAGTGTTATTCCAAACAGAAGCCATGTAGATATACTGTATAAATTAAATTCTGTATCTCCACACAGTTTAAACAAATAATTATTTTTTACCTCCTTCTTATAAGCCATATTTAGATTTAGAGTGTTATACAATAACACTGTCGATATCTGATTTTGCATATGGTTTATGAGTCGGCCCCACATATTTAGGAAGGGCTTTGCCTGATGTCCTTTGTGGTGGGCTATCTCATGAATTGATATGATTTATTTACATGAGCGGATACCTGGGGGCGATTGATTTGTGAGTTGCCCTTCATGCCCGCTCCCATACCCTACAATTCTGTATTTCTTTGTGACAAATTTGCATACAGGTAGACCAGAAAAGCCACGTTCCTGATCGGCTGATGAGTACCAACCCTGATTAGAAGCACCAGCTGCTCATCTGTTGTTCTTTACAAATGCTGTTTTGAATTAAAATAAAATTGTACCTATACACTGAAGAAGACTGTAAAGCCGAAACGTCTGTGTACAGTCGTGGTCAAAAGTTTTGAGAATGACACAAGTATTGGTCTCCACAAAGTTTGCTGCTTCAGTGTTCTTAGATCTTTATGTCAGTAGTTACTATGGTAACACTGAAGTATAATTACAAGTATTCCATAAGTGTCAAAGGCTTTCATTGACAATGACATTCAGTTTATGCAAAGAGTCAATATTTGCAGTGTTGACCCTTCTTTTTCAAGACCTCTGCAATCCGCCCTGGCATGCTGTCAATTAATTTCTGGGCCACATCCTGACTGATGGCAGGCCATTCTTGCATAATCAATGCTTGGAGTTTGTCAGAAGTTGTGGGTTTTTGTTTGTCCACCCACCTCTTGAGGATTGACCACAAGTTCTCAATGGGATTAAGGTCTGGGGAGTTTCCTGGCCATGGACCCAAAATGTTGATGTTTTGTTCCCCGAGCCACTTAGTTATCACTTTTGCCTTATGGCAAGATGCTCCATCATGCTGGAAAAGGCATTGGTCGTCACCAAACTGTTCTTGGATGGTTGGGAGAAGTTGCTCTCGGAGGATGTGTTGGTACCATTCTTTATTCATGGCTGTGTTCTTAGGCAAAATTGTGAGTGAGCCCACTCCCTTGGCTGAGAAGCAACCCCACATATGAATGGTCTGAGGATGCTTTACTGTTGGCATGACACAGGACTGATGGTAGCGCTCACCTTGTCTTTTCCGGACAAGGTGTTTTCCGGATGGCCCAAACAATCGGAAAAGGGATTCATCAGAGAAAATGACTCCTCAGCAGTCCAATCCCTGTACCTTTTGCAGAATATCAGTCTGTCCCTGATGTTTTTCCTGGAGGGAAGTGGCTTCTTTGCTGCCCTTCTTGACACCAGGCCATCATCCAAAAGTCTTCGCCTCACTGTGCGTGCAGATGCACTCACACCTGCCTGCTGCCATTCCTGAGCAAGCTCTGCACTGGTGGTGCCCCGATCCCGCAGCTGAATCAACTTTAAGAGACGGTCCTGGCGCTTGCTGGACTTTCTTGGACGCCCTGACGCCTTCTTCACAACAATTGAACCTCTCTCCTTGAAGTTCTTGATGATCCGATAAATGGTTGATTTAGGTGCAATCTTACCAGCAGCAATATCCTTGCCTGTGAAGCCCTGTTTGTGCAAAGCAATGATGACGGCATGTGTTTCCTTGCAAGTAACCATGGTTGACAGAGGAAGAACAATGATTTCAAGCACCACCCTCCTTTTTCAGTCTGTTATTCTGACTCAATCATCATGACAGAGTGATCTCCAGCCTTGTCCTCGTCAACACTCTCACCTGTGTTAACGAGACAATCACTGACATGATGGCAGCTGGTCCTTTTGTGGCAGGGCTGAAATGCAGTGGAAATGTTTTTTGGGGGTTAAGTTCATTTTCATGGCAAAGAGGGACTATGCAATTAATTGCAATTCATCTGATCACTCTTCATAACATTCTGGAGTATATGCAAATTGCCATCATCAAAACTGAGAAAGCAAACTTTGTGGAGACCAATACTTGTGTCATTCTCAAACCTTTTGACCACGACTGTACGCTATCCCTGATGCAGTAAAAATAACGAAAAACATTGAATAATGAAGTAAGCTTTATGCGACATCTCTTTGTTTTTTAGCTCTGCATGCATTGTGAGAGAGAGAGAGAGAGAGAGAGAGACTAAGAAAGAGAACAGGAGGGAGAAGCAAAGAGAGAGAGAGAGAGAGAGAGAGAGGGTGATCCAACAGACTAATGAAGGGATGGAGAACAGGAGGGAGGTCTCCCCTGCTGTGTGTCTGCCATCCCAGTTAGAGAAGCTTCCATGCGGACTGTCCTGGTGTTCCCCTGTAGTCAGTGAGCAAGGCTGATTGGCAGCGCTTTGATGCCCCCCTGGCAGAGTAGTAAACCCTCCTCCTCTTCTCCTACATCCTCCCTTCATCTCCGAGGAAGGGATTTTCTCATCCTCTCCGTGCCCCCGCAACCCAATAACTCTACATTCTATGGTCCATTGGGTGGGAGTGAGAGAGAGAGAGAGAGAGAGAGAGAGAGAGGCAGGGAAAGTGAGGAAAGACAGAGAGGGGAAGAGTAGGAGGGGCAGTAAGAGATTCAGGAAGTCACTCTAAAGGAGGAGAAGAGAAGAAGAGTTCCACACCAGGAAAGAGGAAACTATTGGGCCAGCGATAGAGAGAGAATGATCGAGGGAAAAAGAGAGGGAGAGGGAGAGGGAGAGAGGGAAAGAGAGAGGGAGTGATGGTTGAGTCCCTGGAGAAGGAGAGAGAGAGGGAGAAGGAGAGAGAGAGGGAGAGGGAGAGGGAGAGATGGTTGAGTCCCTGGAGAAAGAGAGAGAGGGAGAGGGAGAGAGGGAAAGAGAGAGGGAGTGATGGTTGAGTCCCTGGAGAAGGAGAGAGAGAGGGAGAGGGAGAGAGGGAAAGAGAGAGGGAAAGAGAGAGGAACAGGCATTAAAGACAGTGAGATAAAGGCCTATTAACGGCTGCTTCCCTAGTCTTTCCCTCCTCCTCTCCTCTCCTCCATCCTTCCCTCGCTCCTTCCCTCTGCCACAACGCTCCCTTGATGTTTGTTTATGTTTTATTCGTATTTATTCCCCTAATTGCTGCATCTCTCCAACTGGCTCTTCATCCTCCATCCTCCCCGCATCACACACACACACACACACACACACACACACACACACACACACACACACACACATACTCTTACACACACACACACACACGCGCGCGCACACGCACACACACACACACACACACACACTGTATTTTACTGCCACAGGAGAGAGAGAGAGAGAGAGAGGTGCACAGCTTAATTCAGACAAACAGTCTGCTCGAGTGGGGCTACTAACTATAGGACAGAGGGATGCGTTTGCATCTCTTCTCTCTCTCTCTCTCTCTCTCTCTCTCTCTCTAATGGATCCTGCTGTCCTGTCTTCACGTCCGTTGGCTAAGAGCTTACTCCTTCTACGCTTCACTTACTTCACTTAAACACATTAACATATGATTGTGGCCCATGTATTATTTGTCTGCGGAGGGACTGTGAGTAGAGAGACAGAGAAATCCTACCATCAGCAGGAGAGCAGAGGAGAGAGAGAGAGACACTCTTCAAAATCCCCAGTGTCACCATCACTCATCCAGAAAAAGAAAGTTGTGTAAGGTTGGAGATGGAAGAGGTGTGTGTCAGGAGTTGGGGAAGCAGGTGTGTGTCAGGAGTTGGGGAAGCAGGTGTGTGTCAGGAGTTGGGGAAGCAGGTGTGTGTCAGGAGTTGGGGAAGCAGGTGTGTGCACAGGGTTGGTGAGTAAAGGAATACATGTAATCTGTTACATGTAAGGGATTACAAAAAACAGTAACTTTAATCGGTTACATTACCAGCTAAAATATTCAAATCAGATTACAGATACTTTTGAAAAACTAGATGATTACTTTTAAATTCAGAAAGGATGTTTGCTGAAAAAAAATCTTTGACGCTTCTCTGTTTTCTCAATGACATTCAAATCAGCGTTGAAAAAAGGTTGTTCCACCTGAGCGAGTCTGAACACAAGTCAGAGGCCACTATGATGACACACCAAATGTGTTTGATGGATTGTGGGAAAAGAGCAGGAATAAGATTTTGTAGGCTACAGTCCAAACTGTCTTCCAATGGTGCGACTGCTGATGGCATCCAAAGATTATCTAACTTGAATAAACGCTTGGAGGTAAGGATGACAGCGGTGGTGTAGTCTACGGCGATACAGATATCACTTATTATTGACATCTACATAGCTCATTGATGTGAATCACACTGCTGGTCTCTCATTTATCTATTTGCACCTTATGGATTGTGGTTGTTGTGGATGGCTGTTCACAAATCTAAATGTGTTTTTGAACACAATAATGGTTCAATTCAAGAAGTTTAAGCTGCCTTTCAATCGTTGTTTTTGAAACCAGTGGACAGCCAGGGAAAAATGTGCTCTTGCAACAGCTGCATAGTGCGGATCCAAGCCTGTGGAATAAAAGTGGGGCTTTAAAGGGGGAATCTGTAGTTGCTACATCCATTTTTGGACTTATAAATTATATATACAGTTCCAGTCAAAAGTTTGGACACAGCTACTCATTCAATGTTTTTTCTTTATTTTTACTATTTTCTACATTGTAGAATAATAGTGAAGACATCAAAACTATTAAATAACACATATAGAATCATGTAGTAACCAAAAAAGTGTTAAACAAATCAAAATATATTTTATATTTGAGATTCTTCAAATAGCCACCCTTTGCCTTGATGACATCTTTGCACACTCTTGGCAAAGCATGCCATTCCATGAGAGCAGCATTTATTTTCCGACTGGAATCAATGAGTCCAATCAGTCCTCCATGACAACAACATCATAAACAACAGAGTAGGGCTGGATGATAAGTCCTTAGTTTTGAAGTCATGCTCAGGTGAAACAATTAGGATAATCTATACTTCCATATTTCCAAGTCCTATTCTTGAAGATCAAGGGTATAACATTTAATAGAATGACTGGAATTCTGATAGACTTTGGTTTTTAATGTAAAGATATTATTTAATGGTATTATTATATGTAGTAGAAAGCGATGGGTTAGAAGAAGCCTCCATAACCAACCCATGAAGTAGAATGTAACATCCATATATGGCCAGCTATGTAAACTTTAACATTGATTTATTTATTGATTTAGTAACTGTAAGGGATTACATTTAGAAAGTAACATACCCACTTTGTTTTACTAAGTGGACGTGTGGATTCAGTGTGGCATCTCCCTGTCAACTTCTCAATGTGATCAGAGGAAAGTTTCTGTCATTGTGAAACTGTTTACTGACTCAACTATGCTATGTTAACAACTGGTATTACCACCATGATTACTGTACTGTGGTACTGCATTGACACTGCATCGGTATCATGGTGATATATAGCTCTGGTCCAGGGCCTTATCATGGTGTTATATAGCTCTGGTCCAGGGCCTTATCATGGTGTTATATAGCTCTGGTCCAGGGCCTTATCATGGTGTTATATAGCTCTGGTCCAGGGCCTTATCATGGTGTTATATAGCTCTGGTCCAGGGCCTTATCATGGTGTTATATAGCTCTGGTCCAGGGCCTTATCATGGTGTTATATAGCTCTGGTCCAAGGCCTTATCATGGTGTTATATAGCTCTGGTCCAGGGCCTTATCATGGTGTTATATAGCTCTGGTCCAGGGCCTTATCATGATGTTATATAGCTCTGGTACAGGGCCTTATCATGATGTTATATAGCTCTGGTACAGGGCCTTATCATGATGTTATATAGCTCTGGTACAGGGCCTTATCATGGTGTTATATAGCTCTGGTCCAGGGCCTTATCATAGTGTTATATAGCTCTGGTCCAGGGTGTTATCATGGTGCTATATAGCTCTGGTCCAGGGTGTTATCATGGTGCTATATAGCTCTGGTCCAGGGTGTTATCATGGTGCTATATAGCTCTGGTCCAGGGCGTTATCATGGTGTTTGTCGCTTTTCAGGGTCCAGCTCCAGCTCCAACTGACAGGTTGAATACCATGTGCCTTTATTGTTGTTTTCTGAAGGTGTAAGGAGGTGTGGGCTCTAGACCATCTAATCGGCCAATCAGGCTGTGTATGTCTCTTTTATGTTTTTTCCTAACGCCCACACGATCAGCCTGAGCATTTCAGGCCCAAGGAGGCACTGGGAAATAAATGATAAAATAATTTATTTGGGAGTTATATAAAAAAAAACACAAACAGAGCTGGAGCTGTATAAAGGTTTGGCTCTAGGACCCACAGGCCTCACAAGACTAATCTGAAGGTCCCTTGGTAGTAGTTGAAAAAAGGTATGGAAGTATACAGTACCAGTGAGAAGTTTGGACACACCTACTCATTCCAGGGTTTTTCTTTATTTTTACTATCATGAAACCGGCTCTCATGAGAACCGCCATAGGAATGGAAGTACCAGAGTTACCTCTGCTGCAGAGGACAAGTTCATTAAAGTTACCAGCCTCAGAAAATTGCAGCCCAAATAAATGTTTCACAGAGTTCAAGTAACAGACACATCTCAACACTAACTGTTCAGAGGAGACTGTGTGAATCAGGCCTTCATGGTGGAATTGCTGCAAAGAAACCACTACTAAAGGACACCAATAAGAAGAAGAGACTTGCTTGGGCCAAGAAACGAAACGAGCAATGGACATTAGACTGGTGGAAATCAGTCCTTTGGTCTGATGAGTCCACATTTTAGATTTTTGGTTCCAACCGCTGTGTCTTTGTGCGACGCAGAGTAGGTGAACGGATTATCTCTGCATGTGTGGTTCCCACCGTGAAGCATGGAGGAGGAAGTGTGATGGTGCTTTTCTGGTGACAGTCAGTGATTTATTTATAATTCAAGGCACACTTAACCAGCATGACTACCACAGCATTCTGCAGCCATCCCATCTGGTTTGCGCTTAGTGGGACTATAATTTGTTTTTCAACAGGACAATGACCCAACACACCTCCAGGCTGTGTAAGGGCTATTTCGCCAATAATGAGAGTGATGGAGTGCTGCATCAGATGACCCGACCTCCACAATCACCCGACCTCAAACCTATTGAGATGTTTTGGGATGAGTTGGACTGCAGAGTGAAGGAAAAGCAGCCAACAAGTGCTCAGCATATGTGGGAACTCCTTTTGATTTGTTTAACACTTTTTTGGTTACTACATGATTCCATATGTGTTATTTCATAGTGTTAATGTAGAAAATAGTAATAATAAAGAAAAACCCTTGAATGAGTAGGTGTTCTTGAACTTTTGACTGGTTCTGTATATGGAGACCGTTTAGTGCCAAAATAAGGGGTTAAATACATAAATGTTTTCCTGTTATTTCTTATATCTCTCAGCTAGACAGACACTTCAGAACAAACTTCATTTGGATTTTTTGTTTATCCATGTATGAAGTTTCTATGGGCTAATACAGTAGCAGTAAGGCCAAATTCAATGTCTCATCAAATAATGTTGTTATACATTTTTTTGATACCTTAAGGGGTCCTAAAATTCCAAATCAAATAATTAGATGATCCTCCAAGGAATCTGAACCTCTTGATGATGCCGATGTGTTGGGTTAAGGTCACTACAATATGCTTAAGCGAGTACACACTCCTGTGCCTTTGCTACCATTTCACACACACTTGTCATCACCTCTTGGCGTAAGCATCTGAAAAAAACACACACACTTCCATGCCACCTTTCACACACACTCACACCCTTCCTCCTGGCCCTTTTCCCCAGGTGTAAATGTAACCTGCACTCTTCGCTGTGCCTGCTGCAAGAGGGGAACCTCCAGTGTCAATGTGAACACAACACCACAGGACAGGACTGTCAGCGCTGCAAGAAAGGCTTCAAGACCAAGTCCTGGAAATCTGGCTCCTACCTGCCCACACCCAATGGATCTCCCAACACCTGTACGTATCTCCCAATTATACAGTAGACTTCTATTCTATTCTGTTTCTATTCATTTCTTTTCTATTCCAGGCCCCACTTACACAGCTCACTCATACAAAGTTAATTCCAATCTGTTATATTCTATTCTTTACAGGTCCCAATTAGTTCAATTATGAGAATATTACAGTATGTTGGAACCTTTTATGATCTTCTACATAAAATGTTATGTTCTTATGTTCTTTTTGATTATTAATATTCAATTTAACCATCTGTGAAGAATGCATGTGGATTCCCCAGACTGTGAAGGATGCATGTGGATTCCCCAGACTGTGAAGGATGCATGTGGATTCCCCAGACTGTGAAGGATGCATGTGGATTCCCCAGACTGCTCCAACAAATGTCCTGAATGAAAGGAGAGATGAAGAGAGTTATTTTTCCCTTAACCA
This sequence comes from Thymallus thymallus, assembly GCA_023634145.1. NCBI lineage: Eukaryota > Metazoa > Chordata > Actinopteri > Salmoniformes > Salmonidae > Thymallus > Thymallus thymallus. The sequence goes on from CM042404.1 coordinate 30,498,348, forward strand.
GTTCCTAATTTGTAAATCGGGATTTGACGGAACAAAAATTGAGCGCGAGAGTGGGGTTATCTGGGGTTATCTGGGGTTATCTGAGGTTCCGGAACATTGTTGGCCTATAAGGTTCGGGGAAAGTTTGGCCTTTTAAAAAAGCATTTCATACATTATTTTACATGACTGGAGACTTAGCAGAGTATTTTTAATACCGCACAAAATATTGAAATAACTTTGACACTGACAAACTGAGAATCTGAAATCAATAAAAATAACCTTGTCTTGAATCCATCGATAGCCGAGGCCTGGGTGTGTGGTGACAAACTGAGAATCTGAAATCAATAAAAATAACCTTGTCTTGAATCCATCGATAGCCGAGGCCTGGGTGTGTGGTGACAAACTGAGAATCTGAAATCAATAAAAATAACCTTGTCTTGAATCCATCGATAGCCGAGGCCTGGGTGTGTGGTGACAAACTGAGAATCTGAAATCAATAAAAATAACCTTGTCTTGAATCCATCGATAGCCGAGGCCTGGGTGTGTGGTGACAAACTGAGAATCTGAAATCAATAAAAATAACCTTGTCTTGAATCCATCGATAGCCGAGGCCTGGGTGTGTGGAGACAAACTGAGAATCTGAAATCAATAAAAATAACCTTGTCTTGAATCCATCGATGGCCGAGGCCTGGGTGTGTGGAGACACATTGTACAATATGATGAGGAAATTATAATTCTAAAAAAGCTTTCCAGTTTCACTGACTCGCTCGCACTGGCAATGATAAAATAATAATCCAGGCCAGGCAGCACCTCCCATCCTGCCATAAACCCCCCCACATCCCCTCCTCTGCCTCCCTCTGTCCACCACTGCGGAGCGCCCTCCCTGCCTCCCAGCCCGGACTCTTCTGTCAGCTCTTTGGCAGATCAAGCCTGCTCTGGGGGCGGCCCAACTGCCCTGGCACTTGCCTGGTGGCGAGGGCCTATGCCTCCCCTATCATCCAATGATCAGAGAACCAGAGTTGGGCAGAGAACAGGGGGCCTGGAAGTACAGATTTGAGTGGTGTCCTACTGCAGAGGAGCTAGTAGATGTAGCGTTCCTCTGTCCACATCCCACAGACTGCAGCCCAGCACCCAGCAACTGATTTAACAAATGAATGGTAGTTGATTGGTTGAATCAGGTGTGTTGGTGATGCTGGGCTGAACACTCTCCTGTGGGTCCCCACCATAGGCCAGGCCAGGATTGTTGTTGTTTTATTTTTCATTCTACAGAGTTTAATAAACAAGATCGGGAAGACTGTCAAATAAAAACATAAATAAACCGATACTTATCTTCTTTCTTTTTCTTCTCCCCCTCCCCCTCTCTCTCCCTCTTGGTCAGGTGCGATCGCTGGCGCCCCCACAGGCGGTGGTTCTAGTAAGTAATAACGAGCCGAGCAGAGGATGCTGCATCCACGTTCTCTCTTCCCTCCTTCACTCTCTCCATTCTTCATCCCTCCATCTATCGCTCTATTGTTCCATCTCTCTGTTCTTCAGCTTAATTTCTTCTTCTTTTGTTGGCTGCAGTGCTGGACTTGTCTTCTATATCATCGACAGGACTCCCTGTACTGTCGCTGACACTGCATCACTATGTCCTTTTTATCCCAGAGACACTAGCTTCCACTGGAGGAATCTGTCTCTCTTATGTTAGACTGAAGTCACTGGTGGAGAGGCATGGGAAAGAAAAAGAGAATGAAAGAGATGAGGGGGAAAAGAGAGGAATGGGGAAGTGTGTGTGCTTGGAAAAGCAGAGGCAGGGAAAAGAGATAGCTGCAAAGAGACAGAGAGAAGGTAAAAGAGAGAGAGAAGGTAAAAGTGAGAGAGAAGGTAAAAGAGAGAGAGATGGGAAATGTGTAAGTGCCGTAATTCGATGTGTGTGTGTGTGTGTGTGTGTGTGTGTGTGTGTGTGTGTGTGTGTGTGTGTGTGTGTGTGTGTGTGTGTGTGTGTGTGTGTGTGTGTGTGTGTGTGTGTGTGTGTGTGTGTGTGTGTGTGTGTGTGTGTGTGTGTGTGTGTGTGTGTGTGGGGAGCAGGGACTGTGTAAGTGTGCTGTAATGTGGTGTGATTGTGGGTGAGGAGCTCCTAGAGGAATGAATAAAAGGGAATTTGATTAGTGATTCTCTCTGTGGAGTCGCTCTCAGCTCAGAGCGCTTAGATGGAAACGATCGGCAAAGTGGCAACATCAGACCTGACAGACAGCACTGGGCTCTCACTGGGCTCTCACTGGGCTCTCACTGGGCTCTCACTGGGCTCTCCTGGTTAGTCTACCAGGCTGACTAGGCCATCGTTGCCATTTGTGGCACGGTAATCATCTTTTTCACAAAATATAGCATGTTACAAACGGCACCCCATAGGACTGACTAGGGGACTTTACAATTGGACTGGGGTTAAAGCAGACTTGTAAAACTTAGGTCCTGGAGTGCCGCAGGCACTTCATGTTTTTGATTTAACTGACCTGGTAGACCAGGTGTGTTGAATTTAGGCAATCACTGAACTGATCAATTAGCTCAGTTGTTCAGGGCTGAATTCAGTACATAAAAATGTAATAGAACATTCAATTGAAGGGTTGGGTTGTGGGTTCAAAGTGTACTGCTGCCTTTTGAATAAGTCACTCGTTGCCTCAAGCCACACCCACTAAACAGAGCAAATGTTTCTAAAAGTCTGTTCAAGAACGTACAAGAACATTTTGGTAAAACGCGTTGTTCAGTACGCCAGGAAAAGGGTTGCTTACCCTGTTGTAGTGTTTTAGTGGATTTGTTTACTACTCAGGAAGGTGGGCATCTAGAGAAGGTAGAGTTAGTAGTAGTGGAAGGTGGGCATCTAGAGAAGGTAGAGTTAGTGGTAGTGGAAGGTGGGCATCTAGAGAAGGTAGAGTTAGTGGTAGTGGAAGGTGGGCATCTAGAGAAGGTAGAGTTAGTGGTAGTGGAAGGTGGGCATCTAGAGAAGGTAGAGTTAGTGGTACTACTACTCAGGAAGGTGGGCATCTAGAGAAGGTAGAGTTAGTGGTAGTGGAAGGTGGGCATCTAGAGAAGGTAGAGTTAGTGGTACTACTACTCAGGAAGGTGGGCATCTAGAGAAGGTAGAGTTAGTAGTAGTGGAAGGTGGGCATCTAGAGAAGGTAGAGTTAGTGGTAGTGGAAGGTGGGCATCTAGAGAAGGTAGAGTTAGTGGTAGTGGAAGGTGGGCATCTAGAGAAGGTAGAGTTAGTGGTAGTGGAAGGTGGGCATCTAGAGAAGGTAGAGTTAGTGGTAGTGGAAGGTGGGCATCTAGAGAAGGTAGAGTTAGTGCTACTACTGCTCAGGAAGGTGGGCATCTAGAGAAGGTAGAGTTAGTGGTACTACTACTCAGGAAGGTGGGCATCTAGAGAAGGTAGAGTTAGTGGTACTACTACTCAGGAAGGTGGGCATCTAGAGAAGGTAGAGTTAGTGGTAGTGGAAGGTGGGCATCTAGAGAAGGTAGAGTTAGTGGTAGTGGAAGGTGGGCATCTAGAGAAGGTAGAGTTAGTGGTACTACTACTCAGGAAGGAGGGCATCTAGAGAAGGTAGAGTTAGTAGTAGTGGAAGGTGGGCATCTAGAGAAGGTAGAGTTAGTGGTAGTGGAAGGTGGGCATCTAGAGAAGGTAGAGTTAGTGGTAGTGGAAGGTGGGCATCTAGAGAAGGTAGAGTTAGTGGTAGTGGAAGGTGGGCATCTAGAGAAGGTAGAGTTAGTGGTAGTGGAAGGTGGGCATCTAGAGAAGGTAGAGTTAGTGGTACTACTACTCAGGAAGGTGGGCATCTAGAGAAGGTAGAGTTAGTGGTACTACTACTCAGGAAGGTGGGCATCTAGAGAAGGTAGAGTTAGTGGTAGTGGAAGGTGGGCATCTAGAGAAGGTAGAGTTAGTGGTAGTGGAAGGTGGGCATCTAGAGAAGGTAGAGTTAGTGGTAGTGGAAGGTGGGCATCTAGAGAAGGTAGAGTTAGTGCTACTACTGCTCAGGAAGGTGGGCATCTAGAGAAGGTAGAGTTAGTGGTACTACTACTCAGGAAGGTGGGCATCTAGAGAAGGTAGAGTTAGTGGTAGTGGAAGGTGGGCATCTAGAGAAGGTAGAGTTAGTGGTAGTGGAAGGTGGGCATCTAGAGAAGGTAGAGTTAGTGCTACTACTGCTCAGGAAGGTGGGCATCTAGAGAAGGTAGAGTTAGTGGTACTACTACTCAGGAAGGTGGGCATCTAGAGAAGGTAGAGTTAGTGGTAGTGGAAGGTGTGTGTGTGTGTGTGTGTGTGTGTGTGTGTGTGTGTGTGTGTGTGTGTGTGTGTGTGTGTGTGTGTGTGTGTGTGTGTGTGTGTGTGTGTGTGTGTGTGTGTGTGTGTGTGTGTGTGTGTGTGTGTGTGTGTGTGTGTGTGTGTGTGTCCATCTATTTCAGATGTGCATTATCTCTTGTGCATTATCATTAAAAGTGCACTGTTGTCAAGCCATCCGTCACCTTGGTTGACATTGGACTAGATGTCCATCCATAGGAGAGAGTAGGTGTTGCACTACTACAGTATGGACAGGCTGACTGGATTCCTTCTGACTGACTGGGTTTGAGGAGCCCAGATCCGTTCCTCTGGAAAAGCACTCAGGGTGTGGGAAGGAGGGAGGGAGAGGACGGCGAAAGAGGGAATGCCGGGAACGTCGTGTCTGATGTCGTCAGAACTTTCATTGAGGAAATCCATGAAGTGCTGTTGTTGAATTGCCGTCTGGAGCTCCAATAGTCACTGATTAGCTGTGATTGAAGAGCAGTTAACTGAAGCTTTAAAACATAAAAAAGAAACGGCATGAGGATTCACATTTCCTGTTCTTTTCTACAAAGACAATTAAAGACGCCTTTTTTTATCAGACATATCTATAGCATAGTAAGTTGCATTTCATTTTCAGCTAGGCAACCACTGAGGCATTACTGTTAGTGACCACAGTCTAACAAATGACCAGGGTTGAGGTCAATTACATTTCAATTCCAGTCAATTCAGAAAGTTAACCATATCCCAATTCTAATTCAACATTTTCCTAACTGAAAAGTATTGAAGAAAATTGGAATTTCAGTATCTTTTATCAAGTGGTTAGAATGGTAGGGAAGTTTCTCTGTCTTGGAGCGTCTCCTCACCAGTCTGGTGTGCACGTGTGTATGTGCACGTGTGTATGTGCGCGTGTGTGTGTGCGCGTGTGTGTTTATGGATGGCACAGCACAAACTCATTAATCATCCTCATCCTCCTCTCTCTCTCTCTCTCTCTCTCACTCACTCACTCACTCACTCACTCACTCACTCACTCACTCACTCACACACCCCTCCCCCACCACCCCATCACCTACAGTAGAGTATGCTGTGCCTGACCAGGAGTCCACCCCCTTCTCATGGATCTAAGAATAAAACACCTGATAATTCCAAGTCCAATCTTCCCAGCCCTGCCTTCCCCCTACACTCCAGTCCTATTGTTTCCAGCCCTGCCTTCCCCCTACACTCCAGTCCTATTGTTTCTAGCCCTGTCTTCCCCCTACACTCCAGTCCTATTGTTTCTAGCCCTGCCTTCCCCCTACACTCCAGTCCTATTGTTTCTAGCCCTGCCTTCCCCCTACACTCCAGTCCTATTGTTTCTAGCCCTGCCTTCCCCCTACACTCCAGTCCTATTGTTTCTAGCCCTGCCTACCCCCTACACTCCAGTCCTATTGTTTCTAGCCCTGCCTACCCCCTACACTCCAGTCATAGTCATTTCAAATCCATGGTGTCAAAACAACAAAACATGTGTTGTTGGAATACCTTTGGAGCTCACTGTAGGGAAAGGGAAAGGAGATACTTAGTCAGCTGTACAACTGAATGCATTCAACCAAAATGTGTCTTCTGCATTTAACCCAACCCCTCTGGATTAGAGAGCTGCGGAGGGCTGCCTTAATCTGTAGATCCAATCTCCCTTATTGTTCTCATGGGCCTCCCTTCCTCCCCCAGCCAGCCAGCCGGTCAGTCTCAGCTACTGAGCATGCTCAGATGAACAGGGGATTAGTAGTCCAGTGGCCAGCCAGAATGATCTACAGAGTTCTGACCCCAATTTGTCCAGATGGGTGTGGGGAGGGGAGAGGAGAGGAGGGCTGGTCAGAGGGACAATCTCAATTGCATTCTCCTCGCGTCTTCTCTCCTCGCCTCCTTCTCAAAACCCATTGGAGGAGAAGGTCAGATGGGAGGGATCTTTGGCTTTCTCATCCAATGGGTTTTGAGAAGGAGGTGAGGAGAGGACACGAGGAGTAAGCAATAGAGATTCTCCCAGAGAGACCAAATCCTTGGGCCCACTTGACCCCTCCCTTTCCTAAAGCTGCCTTTGCAGGTCAGGCCTTGGCAGGTCAAGCGGCATTCCCTCTCTGCTAAGTAGAAAACACAGACACTTGCTGCTCAAGCATACAAACAGCCCCCATCTTGTACGTTTATCCTCTGCTCTAGAAAAAGTCCAGTTGTACTCAACTTTGCATAAACATGACCATTTATTAAAACCCAGACAAATCACAACCTAATAACAACGTAGGAGAACAAATGTTCAAAAACCATCCTGTCACTCATCTAGGTGTTATTAGGTGTTCTGGGAACATTATCTCGATCCCTCCCTGAATCACAATACCATCGATAGCGTTGTGCAAGTGGCTGTCTGCCACCGCCGTAACAAATGACAGGAGACCAAGACTGGCAGGTGGCATTAAATGTTATTGTGAAAGTTTATCTTGCCGACGTTAATCCAAACAAGTGACAAATTGTCTCATTATTACGCAAATGTGTTTGTGTGACAAGAAAGAGTAGAAATACAGAAGACGTGGTGGGTAGGAGCATGTGGTGTGTGTGTGGTGTGTGTGTGTGGTGTGTGGTGTGTGTGTGTGGTGTGTGGTGTGTGGTGTGTGGTGTGTGGTGTGTGGTGTGTGTGTGTGGTGTGTGGTGTGTGGTGTGTGGTGTGTGTGTGGTGTGTGGTGTGTGTGGTGTGTGGTGTGTGTGTGTGTTGTGTGTGTGGTGTGGTGTGTGTGTGTGTGTGTGTGTGTGTGTGTGTGTGTGTGTGTGTGTGTGTGTGTGTGTGTGTGTGTGTGTGTGTGTGTGTGTGGTGTGTGGTGTGTGGTGTGTGGTGTGTGTGTGTGGTGTGTGTGTGGTGTGTGGTGTGTGGTGTGTGTGTGGTGTGTGGTGTGTGTGTGGTGTGTGGTGTGTGGTGTGGTGTGTGTTGTGTGTGTGGTGTGTGTGGTGTGTGTGGTGTGTGTGTGGTGTGTGTGTGTTGTGTGCGGTGTGTGTGTGTGCATCTGCATCCATCTGCGCGTGTGCTTGCATATTGATTGACTTGATTCATGATGATGACTGCTCATTTGCTAGCTATTTTTAAAGTTTTGAAAGTATGATGTTGACAAAACCTGCCTTGAATGATGGGTCGCCACAGGCCTATAGTCATCCACAGACTATACATGGATAGAAAAAAGGTTCCCAAAGGGTTATTTGTGGAGTGATCTACCAAGAACCGTTTTGATCTGAAGGACTGCATTTGGAAGACAAGGGTTATTTTAAAGGCAAAAGCTTCTTTGATGATTCTTTGGAAGGCAAGAAGGATTCTTTGGAAGACAAGAAGGATTCTTTGGAAGACAAGAAGGGTTCCTTGGATGACAAGAAGGTGTGGCAGATGGCAGGGAGAGGTAAGGGGAGTGGTGATTGAAGGAAGATATCTTGCAGCCCGCTGGCTCCACCCCCGAGCCTTATATGCACTTCCTGCCCCAACGAGGCAAGCCTGTGGATACTGAAGCCCTTGAGTGCTTGGGGATAAAAGAAGATGCAGGCTGCGAGCAGAGAGAGAGAGAGAGAGAGAGAGAGTGAGTGTTACAGAGAGTATGAGAAGCGAGATAATTATCTGTGTGATTACCCGTTGTGACCTGGACTGTCTGATTACCCCCACTGTGTACCGAACTGGTTTGGCTGAGGACCCGGTTTTGGATTACCCCTGGATAACGGACAACGAGAACGGATTGTGGACTGTGAACTGGTTGCTGAATTCCCCTCTTTCCCACTGTGTGTAAATATCCCTAATAAATTATCCATCTAGTTGTGCTTCCTGTGCATGTTTGGTTATTGAACTTGGTGATGTGGAAACCCCACACCTTTGAGCCTGCTACATATGGTGGAGAATACGGGTACTGCAAACCAAGCTCAATAACTAAACAGACACAAGCATAATGGAAGCATTGGTGAAATATCTGGTGGAGGCGAACATATCACAGCAGGCTATGCGTCCGGAGCTTCTGGAGGAACAGCGTCAGCAGACCGCTCTCCTGCGAGCTGAACTCAGCCAGCTGTCAGGCACCTAGGCCAGCATGGCGGCAGGCGCAGCAGTCTCTCGTCCCACACCCAGTATGTTTATACTGAAGCTGAAGAAAGCTGACGACATTGAGGCTTACCTCCAAGCCTTAGAGAGGATGGCGGCAAGGGAGAAATGGCCCCAGGAGCAATTGGCCAGCCTGCTTGCACCCTTCCTGTCAGGCACTGCACAGAAGACCTATCAGGATCTGACGACTGACCATGCAACGCATTACGAGGTGCTGAAAAAGGAAATCCTGTGCCGGTATGGTTACACCCTGATTAGCAGGGTGCAAAGATTCCATGCTTGGACGTATGATGCCACAGCGTCCCCCCGATCACAAATGCATGATCTGATTGAAAGTGGTCATAGATACATTTCTATGCTCTCTCCCGTTCAAAGCTAAAAAGTTAGCAAGCCAAGCTAACCCGCAAAGCGGGACCAGCTGGTGGAACTGGTGGAAGGTCAACAGGTGGCTTTGGAGGTCCTGCGCAGCGGACAACCATGGAAGGCTGAACCCTCCACTCACCTGAAGGAGCGGAAAAGGACGGAGGACCACGCCTGTACCCGGCCAAGGATGGAGGGACACTAGCAGCCAGCTCCCCGAGATGACGCCACTTCCTGAACCTGAACAGCAGGAAGTGCTACGAGTGTGGCGAGCCAGGACACATCACCTGGAACTGTCCAAACTGCGATGTCTCGATGCCTTCGGCCTCAGACAGAGGGTGAAGCAAGACTGGAAGAAGGTGAGGCGAGTCTGGACGACATGTTCCCGATGGACCATGAGGTGGCGCCAGCTCACCTACCCCCATTTTGCTATAAAGAAGAGATTGCTGTATCAGGTTGTGAAGAAGAACAACGAATGTATGGAGTTGTTGTTGGTTCCCCGTACCTTTGTCCAATGTGTCCTGCAGTTGGCGCACTCCCACCTTCTTGGGGCTCACCTAGGGGTGGAGAAGACCTTAGACCGGATCAAGGCACGATTTTACTGGCCGGGTGTGAAGAGAGCAGTGGAGGATTACTGCCACAGTTGCCAGGAGTGCCAGCAGGTGGCGCCAAAACCACACTTTCGCAGCGCCTTAATTCCCCTACCCATCATTTCAGTTCCTTTCAGCAGGATCGCAATGGACCTGGTGGAACCTCTACCCAAGAGCAACCGAGGGCACTAATACATCCTGGTGATTCTGGATTATGCCACCAGGTACCCAGAAGCCATTCCCCTGCGCACCATGGCCACCAAGGGAATAGCATGTGAGTTAGTTAGGCTGTTCTCCCGAGTAGGCATTCCCGACAAGATATTAACCGACCAGGGAACCCCGTTCATGTCGTGAATCATGAAGGATCTCTGCAAACTAATGAAAATCACCCAGTTGCTCACCTCAGTGTATCACCCGCAGACCGATGGGTTGGTGGAAAGATTCAATTGAACCCTGAAGCAGATGCTACAGAAGGTGATGGAGGCGCATGGAAGGAAATGGGACCAGCTACTACCCTACCTGATGTTCTCGATCTGAGAAGTGCCCCAAGCTTCAACAGGGTTCTCTCCTTTTGAACTCCTGTACGGGAGACGACCTCGAGGACTGCTGGACGTGGCTAAAGAAGCCGGGGAACACCAACCATCGCCCCATCGAACCATGGTGGAACATGTGGAAGACATGAGAGACTGGATGGCAACCCTGTGGCCCCTGGTACGGCATCACATGCTATAGAGGCCAGGAGAGAAAGTGTTGGTGTTGGTCCCCACCTCAGAATGTACGTTTTTTGCCCTATGGAACGGGCCATACGAAGTCCTTGAGAAGGTGGGTGAAGTTAACTATAGGGTCAGACATCCGGGACGTAGGCATCTGACCCAGATTTACCATGTGAACTTGTTAAAGAAATGGAATGCACGTGATGTACTCTACTCTATTCCCCCAAAGAACGCTACCCCAGAGACCAAGGAGGTGCCACTGGGGGAGCAGCTGAGCCAAGCCCAGAAGCAGGAGCTGACGGAGTTGGTCGGCCGGAACCAGGATGTGTTCTCCAGTGAACCGGGACACACCGATCTGGTACAGCACAATATCATCACCGAACCAGGGAAATGGTTGAAGCTGAGACCCTACCACATACCGGAAGCAAAGAGAGAGGCCATTAGGACTGAGGTAAGAACGATGTTGGAAGCTGATATCATCAAGGAGTTGAATAGTGAGTGGTGCAGCCCCATAGTGTTGGTGCCGAAACCAGACGGCACCATTCGCTTCTTTAATGATTTTAGAAAGTTGAATGAAATCTCAAAGTTCGATGCCTACCCCATGCCCCGATTGATGAACTAATAGAACAGCTAGGAGCCACCCGATTTATCAGAACTCTCGACCTGACAAAGGGTTATTGGCAGGTGCCCTTAGATCCCGAGGCGCGGGAGAAAAATGCTTTCCCCACCCCTGACGGGCTGTTCCATGATAAGAAGCTGCCCTTTGGGTTGCACTGGGCCCTGTTGGTTGATGGACTGAGTTCTCTGTCCCCATCGTGAGTACACGGCGGCATACCTCGATGATATTGTAATCCATGGGAGTGAGTGGGAGACCCATCTACACCATGTATGTGCGGTGTTGCAGGCCTTACGGGGGGCGGGCCTAACAGCTAACCCAAAGAAATGTTGGCTCGGACTGCGGGAGGCTGAGTACCTGGGGTACACAATCGGAAGGGGATGTGTCAAACCCCAGGTGAAGAAAGTGGAGGCGATTCAGGACTGGACCGCCCCCTCACCAAGAAGCAGGTACGCACGTTTGTGGGGTTGACTAATTACTACCAGAGATTATACCCCACTTTGCCTCCCTAGCCAGCCACCTGACAGATCTGACCAGGAGCCGTCTGCCCGCCCAGGAGAAAGCCTTCCAGGTCCTAAAGGAGCACTGTGGACCTGTGCTGGTGACTCCGGACTTCTCCAAACCACTGGTGGTACAGACCGATGCGTCCGAAACAGGGGTGGGTGCAGTCCTATCACAGCTACAGATGGCAGGGAGAGGTAAGGGGAGTGGTGATTTAAGGAAGATATCTTGCAGCCCGCTGGCTCCACCCCCGAGCCTTATATGGACTTCCTGCCCCAACTAGGCAAGCCTGTGGATCATGAAGCCATTGAGTGCGAGAGAGAGAGAGGAGAGGACGAGATAGAGAGAGCGTGTTATGGAGAGTATGAGAAGCGATAATAATTAATAATAATTATCTGTGTGGTTACCCGTTGTGACCTGTACTGTCTGATTACCCCCACTGTGTACCGAACTGGTTTGGCTGAAGACCCGGCTTTGGATTACCCCTGGATGACGAACAACGGACAACAAGACCGGATTGTAGACTGTGAACTGGTTTCTGAATTCCCCCCTTTCCCACTGTGTGTAAATATCCCTAATAAATTCCCCATTTGCATTCTAGTTGTGCTTCCTGTGCATGTTTGGTTTGGTTGGAACTTGGTGACGTGGAAACACACCCTTGAGCCTGCTACAAAGGGTTCTACATAGAACTGTATATCATATTTCCCATTGCAGGGAGATTTTCTGAATTGTTTCTTTTAATATCACAATATTTATTTTATATATGTGTTTTTGCATATACATTGATTGATTGATTGAAATATTTTATGCTACACAAAGATAAATAGCATACATTTTTCTAAACTAATCCAATCTGTTAGAAGTTGGACTTATTGCACCCGTTACTGAGATGGTTGTTCCAGTTTAGATAATTAAATATTCCTAGTCGTTCTGAATGCAGATTGCAGGTGAATAAAAATTCCAACTGTTGAACATCCTCACTCCGGCTCGATTCCAATAGGAATTACACATCACTTTGCAAGCCAGTATAATGTTACTTGCAGGCCTGATGTGGCCTGTAAACCAGGAGTTTCCCAACACCACTGTATTATGGTATAACTAGGCCATCAAAATAAGGCCTTATGATATATGTAATTTATTGTCATAAATTTAAAATTTCTCAAACTATGGTTTGGGACCCAAATTGGGCCCTGAGCATGTGAGAGGTGGGTTGTGAGTTATGAGTAAACATTTATAATCACACACTATTTCTTCTTCATTTGGGTTGTTCGAGGACTGTAAATTTCTCATTTGGGTCTCGAGCTGAAAAAGCTTAAGAAACTCTGACCTAGATACTCACTTGGTGAAATCCACAGGCCTTTAAAAGGAGAGAATTCAACAACCATGTCTCTGTCACTAATACTGCTTTCACCCAGGATTTACGGTATTTAGGCTTAAAAAAAATTGGCCAATGTTTATATGACCCCCTTACAAAGAGCCAACTTTTATACCTCCCATGCGCCTGCCGCCGTACAGGGGACGAGTGGTAGTAGTGGTGTGCAGATGTGGATGGACGTCTATTTTAATAAATCCATTGAGAATATACATCATCAACAATAAGTCCATTATTGATTCATTTAGGCTTCATTTTAAGACTAATAAAATGTGTTTTAAAAAGTTTTTTTAGGCCTATGTTGCGGGTCTGTGCAGCCATGGCTGCCAAAACGTCTGTGTACGCTATTCCTGATGCAGTGAAAATATATATTTTTAAATGAATAATGAAGTAAGCTTTTTGAGTGCGAACCCATTACACCTTTTTGTGTGCCATCCAAATGAAATCAATTGTTTGCTATTTTGTTAATTAAACAGACAAGACACACCTACCCAATCACAGTCAAAACAAATGTATTTTATAGTAAGAATATAATGGAATATAACATCCAACAACTATTTTCCCCACACAACTTGAGGTTATATTTTGAAACAGAGACCATGCTTTGTAAGGTAGCTGGACTAGGGATTTCAACAAAGCAAATGTCCCCATGGGACAATGTGGAGATTTGCAGGAAATGTGCTTTTAAACTGCACATTTTTCTTTCTGTCCCATGGAAACATTTGTAGAATTGCAGGAAATTACCTTGAAGACAGCAACAACAAAAAATATCCCATGCTAAGAGGGGTGCCTTTAAAATGTTAGTTCCCAGGGCCCTAGACCCAAGGCCTGAGACTTGGTTAGTCTGGCCATGCGCTGCACCAGTCATAGTAAAACTCCTTGCATGCTATTTTTATCGCACTGTAAAGTCAGAGTTGTGTTCTGATTTTGAGGGGGTCCCTGAAGAATTTGCTATCATAGAAGGCCCCAAAATGTTTGGGAACCCCTGCACTAGTGTGTATATTAGCTAATAGGGCTAGCATGTAGTACCCCAGCTAGTATAAATACTGTATCTAGTATGTATTTATGACATCAGTATTTACATGCTCTGTAGATTAACCTCTTAAATGGATGTATATCATTTACATTTATCCATAGATCTAATGTACAACAATCTACAGACCCATGTAAACACTCACACACATACTGTCAACCTGAAGCCTCTCAGCTGCAGTCAGTGTTCTCTTACTCTTGCCTCTGCAGTAACGTCGCCCCCGTAGGTGTGAAGAGCAGAGCAGCACGGTGGGATTGTACTGCTGCCAGTAGGGAAAGGGTTAACAATGCCCAGTTATTTAGTTTTGTCAATCTCAGCAGTGTGAAATCACACTTCCATCACGCCTTCACTTTTGTGCGTGTGCCTGCACGTGTTTTGCGAGTGTGTGCTTGTGCATGTGCTTATATGCACATTTTGTAACTCTGTGTGTGTGTGTGTGTGTGTGTGTGTGTGTGTGTGTGTGTGCGCGTGTGTGTGCGTGCGTGCATGGGTCAGATAAAAGAAAAGCTTGGCTTTCTTTGGATAAACAATCTGAGGCAGCATCCCCTATGCTAATGCCTTACACCACTCATTCCTCATCCTTTTCACACTCTCTCTCTCCTCAAGAGGCCATCCTTCCAACCGAGGCCCCAACCGACACCACCATCACTCCCCCAATGGAGCTCCCTGTTACGGACCCCGAGCCCCCCCTCATTGACACCATGCCCCCCCCACCCACCATCATCACCCTCACCGATCCACCTATAGAGGAGGAAGAACGTACAACTTCCATCGTCATTACCACAGAGGCCACACCCCCTACAACCACCTCTCAACCTATCACAGAGGAGTCCACACCCCCTCCACCAATCATGGAGGAGCTCACGTCAATGGTTCTGACCGAGAGCCCTCCCCCTGTCACAACACCGCCCCCAACGGAGCTGCCTAAGCCAATGGTTGTAGAGAGCGAAGAAGGTAAGCCAGACCCATAGAGTAGTAGTTTAGAGTAGATGTAGAGATATAGCATCTAAGCTGAAAAGCATTCTGATTTATTTGAAGGTTTCCTGTGGTGTGGCGTCATAGAAATATAATCTATTTTCTCTCTGACTGGCTTCCCTCAGAGGTAAGGCCTGGAACAAAAGGGGCTATTTAAAAGGAGGAAGTATGTTACATTGCACGATAATCATATCCAGAGCTGCTCATTCCATTTATATAATGATACTGAAACCCAGTTAATGTATGTGGGCTAGTGTGTGTGTTGTGTGAGTGAGTGAGTGAGTGAGTGAGTGAGTGAGTGAGTGAGTGAGTGAGTGAGTGAGTGAGTGAGTGAGTGAGTGAGTGAGTGAGTGAGTGAGTGAGTGAGTGAGTGAGTGAGTGAGTGAGTGAGTGAGTGAGTGAGTGAGTGAGTGAGTGAGTGAGTGAGTGAGTGAGTGAGTGAGTGAGTGAGTGAGTGAGTGAGTGAGTGAGTGAGTGAGTGAGTGAGTGAGTGAGTGAGTGAGGTCCTGGTTCACTTAGTGTGATTTCAACACGTTTCAGACACTGGGTTCCTGCCAAGCCACTGGCAGACGAAGAGAGGGGAGAGAAAGAGACAGAGCGAGAGAGAGAGACAGAGCGAGAGAGAGAGAGAGAGAGAGAGAGAGAAAAGGGGAAGGGAGGAGAGAGAGAGAGAGAGAGAGAGAGAGACATAGAGAGAGAGAGACAGAGAGAGGAGAGAAGAGAGAGACGATAGAGAGAGAGAGAGGAGAGAGAGAGAGAGAGAGAGAGAGAGAGAGAGAGAGAGAGAGAGAGAGAGAGAGAGAGAGAAAAGGGGAAGGGAGAGAGAGAGACAGAGAGAGAGAGAGGGAGAGAGAGACAGAGAAACAGAGAAACAGAGAGAGAGAGAAGTAAAAAGAGGAGGCTAAATCAAAGTCCATCCGTTTTACACTACTCTTGATAAAACTTGCTTTCAACACACAATGTCAAAGGTTTATACTGTATTCACAATTTGCTCCATATTCAACAATGCATAAATTCGCCTACTTCACATTATACAATTCCATGTAGGCTACCTCCACATCTACGACATCCATATTAGGAAATTTCTGGTAAAACTCTGTCACAACTTCTTAATATGGATGCCGTATTTTACTTGTACGGTTTATGTCAAGGTATTTTGGTGGCTGGAATGACATGCTGACAGGCACTGTGAACATGATTCTGTAGGGAGGCAGCCTGCCAGCTGGTTGAGTATTGGCGTGGGGAGTCAGGGAGCTCTAGAGGGCATAGTGTTGCTGCGTTGGCTCTCGATCAAACTGCTGGCAGCGACCAGAGCAGATGATCTGAAAGCTCCATCACTGTCCTGCTCCGCTAAGCCGCTCTCTACGCACACACGCACACAAATCCAACCCCAGCTCCCTGGGTGTGTGTGTGTGTGTGCGTGCGTGCGTGCTTGTCAGACAGTACGAGTTGAACTGACGAGCCAATTGAGATTAATGCCGGTAGGGCTGTGAAGCACTCTCTCCCCTAAGGCAGCGTGGGTAAGTGAGATTAAATGCATTTATGCTCTCTGTTTTGCTAGACCAGCCAGTTTAACGTCAGTGTCCCTGAGAGCTCAGCCCACTCACCCCATAGGGAGGTGTGTGTGTGTGTGTGTGTGTGTGTGTGTGTGTGTGTGTGTGTGTGTGTGTGTGTGTGTGTGTGTGTGTGTGTGTGTGTGTGTGTGTGTGTGTGTGTGTCTGTGTGTGTGTGTGTGTGTGTGTGTGTGTGTGTGTGTGTGTGTGTGTGTGTGTGTGTGTGTGTGTGTGTGTGTGTGTGTGTGTGTGTGTGGAAACCCTTACAGTTGCCCATGAGTACTTCTCAGAACCCTCTCTCAAACCCTCTCTCTGGCCCTGGGACTGTCCTGCTGCAGAAGGCCACTTCACACCTATGTGTGATTATTCAGTCATCTTATTGGGACTCTGGGACAGTTGCACCTATAATCGAAACTGGCATCTCTCGGAGTCCACCACCATCCGGTGGCACTCTTTTTAAGTGTGTGTGTGTCCCCACTGGTTGAATCAATGTTGTTTTCATGTCATTTCAACAAAACATGTAATGTGGTGACATTGAATCAACATGGACAACTGATTGGATTTGAAAAAAGTCATCAACATATGGGAATTTTTTATATTTTTCACCCAACTTTTATCCTAAATCCAATAACATGGTGACATTTTTTGTTGAATTCAAGTTAGTTGACCAATCAACCAAATGTAAATCAAAACTAGACAATGATATGATGTCTGTGCCCAGTGGGTCTTCTCTGTGGTAGCCCTGTGTACATGCATGCATGTCTGTGTGTTGTGTGTTTACGCACGTGTGCATGCATCTATGAGGAGGTGTTAACTAATCGCTACCTCTCCAGTATGGAGAATGGGACGAGGGAAAATGGTGAGACTCAAACATGAGGGGGATGGGGGCGGGGTCACGTTGATGAGTTATGATGGCCGGGTGCCAGCTGTGTAAAGCGGGACAGGGAAGACGGGGTGCTCTGGGAACAGCTGCCAGTGTCCCCTCCCTCTGGGGCTCAGCAGCACACAATCTATACTTGGATCAGTGGGCATGGAGAGGTGACCGCCTGGGAGGAACATCCTCAGGGAGCATGTAAGCTAAATGACCCTCATGGAGCCCTCAGTAAGCTCTGTAGAGCTGAGTAGCGGGCTCTTGTGTGTCTCAGTCACAGAAAAGGCCATACCTACTGTATGTATAGATAGGCAATGGGCTCTCTATGGTAGGCTCTCATACCACCCGCCTCATGGGTCTCCCGGTCGCAGCCGGCTACCAGGATCTGTAGTGACACAGCTAGCACTGCTAGGCAGTGCCTTAACCTGCTGAGCCACTTGGAAGGACCATAGAGACTATTTCTAGGGTACACCTGGAGCCATACATAGAATAGATTGTATTTCTATGGCGCCCATACACCCAGTAGGGGGAGTTCTGCATAGTCAATAGCCTGGTCATCTTAAAGGTCCCAAACAGTCAAAATCATGTTTTTTCATTCAATTGGATGATATTTGGATGAAACCAGATCAAAGTTGTCTATCTCAGCAGTGTGAAATGTATCTATCTAGAAAAATTACTGTTTGTTCTACATTGATCAAGTTTGATCATAAAGTTCCTGTTCCCCTCCCCCAGGAGGCAGGATGGAGACAGAGTTACAAAAAGACACATTTGAATACATATCCATAGCGTATACTGTCTTGTAACCAACATCGCAGAAGGGATGTTCGCAGAGGGGTGTGGTTTACATAGCTAGGTAGCTAGTCTACTGGTGCCAAAATTTGACTGTCAGCAAATATAATTAGAGGTTTCCCATATTCATCTAAGGCAAATATACTTGTAGGTTTCCACTTCCATCTGTGTCTGGTATTAGCTAGTTACTGGCCAGCTAGGTCTTCAGCCAGTATTTCAACAAAAATGGGGGGAATGGTTGTCCAAAACTCTGACGCAGTTGTCATGTCATTACATTAAGAGACATGCCAAACAGGAGATTCATACAAACTTCTTGACATCATTGATAGTCATGATACACTATATATACAAGACACCGCTTCAAATTAGTGGATTCGCCTATTCAGCCACACCCGTTGCTGACAGTTGTATAAAATCGAGCACACAGCCATGCAATCTCAATAGACAAACATTGGCAGTAGAATGGCCTTACTGAAGAGCTCAGTGACTTTCAACGTGGCACCGCCATAGGATGCCACCTTTCCAACAAGTCAGTTCATCAAATTTCTGCCCCGGTCAACTGTAAGTGCTGTTATTGTCTAGGAGCAACACAAGCTCACAGAACGGGACCGCTGAGTGCTGAAGCGAGTAGCACGTAAAAATCCTCTGTCCTCAGTTGCAACACTCACTACCGAGTTCCAAACTGCCTCTGGACACAAGCCTAAAATTCTGGAGTGGTGTAAAGCTCACCACCATTGGACTCTGGAGCAGTGGAAATGCGTTCTCTAGAGTGATGAATCACACTTCACCATCTGGCAGTCCAACGGACGAATATGGGTTTGGCGGAAGCTAGGAGAACGCTACCTGCCCAAATGCTTAGTGCCAACTGTAAAGTTAGCTGAGAAGAATAATGGTTAATTTGTCTGGGCTGTTTTTCATGGTTCAGGTTAGGCCCTTTAGTTCCAGTAAAGAGAAATCTTAACGCTACAACATACAATGACATTCTAGACGATTCTGTGCTTCCAACTTTGTTGCAACAGTTTGGGGAAGGCCCTATTTCAACATGACAAAGCCCCCATGCACAAAGGGAGGTCCATACAGAAATTGGTTTTTGAGATCGGTGTGGAAGAACTTGACTTGATTACACAGAGCCCTGACCCCATCGAACAGCTTTGGGATGAATTGGAACACCGAATGCGAGCCAGGCCTAATCGCCCAACATCAGTGCCCAAACACACTAATGCTGTTGTGGCTGAATGGAAGGAAGTTCCCACAGCAATGTTCCAACATCTAGTGGAAAGCCTTCCCATAAGAGTGGAGGCTGTTATAGCAGCAAAGGGGGGACCAACTCCATATTAATGCCCATGAATGAGATGTTCAACAAGCGGATGTCCACATACTTTTGGTCATGTAGTGTATATGAATATTATCTGACTGTCAACATACACTATATGTAATGTACCCAGACCTCACCCTGTAAAGTTTCAACTAAAATTGCCCCAAATAAACTAGCAAGCTAGCTTGATAAACAGGGCTGACAATTCAATTTGGGCTAGCTAGCTAAATTATATAGTCATAAAAATATATACAGTACCAGTCAAACGTTTGGACACGCCTACTCTTTCCAGTGTTTTTCTTTATTTTTACTATCTTCTACATTGTAGAAAAATATTGAAGACATCAAAACTATGAAATAACACATATGGAATCATGTAGTAACCAAAAAAGTTTTAAACAAATCAACAAATATTTTTTATTTGAGATTCTTCAAATTAGCCACCCTTTGCCTTGATGACAGCTTTGCACACTCTTGGCATTCTCTCAACCAACGTCATGAGGAAGTCACCTGGAATGCATTTCAATTAACTGGTGTGCCTTGTAAGTTAATTTGTGGAATTACTTTCCTTCTTAATGCGTTTGAGCCAATCAGGTGTGTTGTGACAAGGAAGGAGTGGTATACAGAAGATAGCCATATTTAAAAGACCATATTATGGCAAGAACAGCTCAAATAAGCAAAGAGAAATGACAGACCATCATTACTTTAAGACATGAAGGTCAAAGCTTCTTCAAGTGCAGTCGCAAAAACCATCAAGCGCTCTGATTAAACTGTCTCTCATGAGGACCGCCACAGGAAAGGAAGACCCAGAGTTACCTCTGCTGCAGAGGATAAGTTCATTAGAGTTACCAGCCTCAGAAATTGCAGCCCAAATAAATGCTTCACATTCAAGTAACAGACACATCTCAACACCAAATGTTCAGAAGGGACTGCATGAATCAGGCCTTCATGGTCAAATTGCTGCAAGGAAATCACTACTAAAAGACACCAATAAGAAGAAGATACTTGATTGGGCCAAGAAACACGAGCAATGGACATTAGACTGGTGGATATCTGTCCTTTGGTCTTATGAGTACAAATTTGAGATTTTTGGTTCCAACCGTTGTGTCTTTGTGAGATGCAGAGTAGGTGAACGGATGATCTCTGCATGTGTGGTTCCCACTGTGAAGCATGGAGGAGGAGGTGTGATGGTGTTGGGATGCTTTGCTGGTGACACTGTTGGTGATTTATTTAGAATTCAAGGCACACTTAACCAACATGGCTACCACAGTATTCTGCAGCGATACGCCAACCCATCTGGTTTGCGCTTAGTGGGACTATCATTTATTTTTCAACAGGACAATGACCCAACACACCTCCAGGCTGTGTAAGAGCTATTTGACCAATAATGAGAGTGCTGCATCAGATGACCTGGCCTCCACAATCACCCGACCTCAACCCAATTGAGATGGTTTGGACCGCAGATTGAAGGAAAAGCAGCCAACAAGTGCTCAGCATATGTGGGAACTCCTTCAAGACTGTTGGAAAAGTATTCCAGGTGAAGATGGTTGAGAGAATGCCAACAGTGTGCAAATCTGTCATCAAGGCAAAGGGTGGCTACTTTGAAGAATCTCAAATATAAAATATATTTTGATTTGTTTAACACAATTACTACATGATTCCATATGTGTTATTTCATAGTTTTGATGTCTTCACTATTATTCTACAATGTAGAAAATAAAGAAAAACCCTTGAATGAGTAGGCGCGTCCAAACTTTTGACAGGTATTGTATTTTAATGCTGTTACAATAACCAAGCATTTGGATATGGTTCCCAAGTCTCACACTTATATGTATATTAAGGGGGTCTAACACACTGCATCTCAGTGCTAGAGGTGTCACTACAGACACCCTGGTTTGAATCCAGGCTGTATCACAACCTGCCGTGATTGGGAGTCCCATAGGGCAGCGCACAATTGGCCCAGCGTCGTCTGAGTTTGGCAAGTGTAGGCTGTCATTGTAAATAAGAATTTGTTCTTAACTGACTTGCCTAGGGGAAAGGTTAAATAAAGAAAAACATATAGATTTTGTGAAACCATGATGTGATGTATGACAGGATTGGATGTTGCATGCAATTTCAATGTTGCTTGAGTTACTTTGTGTATCAGCATATTGTCTTGAGATAATCTCACTGCAACAATGTGTCCATGTTGCTTGACATACAGTGCATTTGGAAAGTATTCAGTACTCCTTAACTTTTTCCACATTTTGTTATGTTACAGCTCTATATTCTAAAATTGATTAAATAAAAAATCAGGGGAGAAGGGTATTGGTCAGGGAGGTGACCACGAACCGGATGGTCACTGACAGAGCTTCAGGGTTCCTCTGTGGAGATGGGAGAAACTTCCAGAAAGACAACCATCTCTGCAGCACTCCACCAATCAGGCCTTTATGACATGACAGCCTGCTTGGAGTTTACCAAAATGCACCTAAAGGACTCTCAGACCATGAGAAACAAGATGATGAAACCAAGATTGAACTCTTTGGCCTGAATGCCAAGCGTCACGTCTAGAGGAAACCTGGCACCATCCCTACGGTGAATCATGGTGGTGGCAGCATCATGCTGTAGGGATGTTATTTTTAGCTGCAGGGACTTGGAGACAGGATTGAGGGAAAGAAGACCAGAGAAAAGTATAGAGAGCTCCTTGATGAAAACCTGCTCCTGAGCGCTCCGGACCTCAGGCTGGGGCGAAGGTTCACCTGCCAACAGGACAACAACCCTAAGTACACAGCCAAGACAACGCAGAAGTCTCTGAATGTTCTTGAGTGGCCCAGCCACAGCCCGGACTTGAACCTGATCAAACATCTCTTGAGAGACCTGAAAATAGCTGTGCAGCGACGCTCCCCATCAAACCTGACAGAGTTTGAGAGGATCTGCAGAGAAGAAACTCCCCAAAAACAGGTGTGTCAAGCTTGTAGAGTCATACCCAAGAACACTCAAGGCTGTAAACGCTTCCAAAGGTGCTTCATCAAAGTACTGAGTAAAGGGTCTGAATACTTATGTAAATGTGATATTTCCGTTATATTTTATAAATTAGCACAAAAGTTTTTTCTAAAAACCTGCTGTTGCTTTGTCATTATGGGGTATTGTGTGTAGATGAGGGGAACAAAATATTTAATCAATTTTAGAATGAGGCTGTAACATAACAAAATGTGGAAAACGTCAAGGGGTCTGAATACTTTCCTGAACTGTACGTCGTCAATTTTGGGCACCGGGCGTGTCTGTATAGCCTCTACCCACTTGGGGAACCATGATGCTGTTTTCCCAAAAGCGGATTCGATCTTTAAAGGAGAATGTTCCCCATTTACAACTTGTTTCCCATTTCCCTTGACAAGTTAGTCATTCCTATTTTAGACGCTAAATACCCTTTAGAGCTCTTTGAAAATATTAGGCCGTTTACCTTAACAACGTTTTTGCACGTACTCCTTTTGGAGGTTGCAATGTTTTTTGTACAGATGCTAGTAAAGAGACAGAAGATGCAGGAGAGACTGATAAAGAGGGGGAGGAAGAAGAGGTGAAGGAGGAAGAGAGGGGGGAAGAGACTGAAGAAGGTATTACTGGTGTATTGTAGCCGCATTGTGGACGTCTAGTATGTGGGTACTGTAGTTCTGTAGTACTATGCGTTGTGTAGAGAGTATTCAGACTGTAAAATACAACATCTCTCAATGTTCACAGTCACCTCCAAACCCGCTGAAGCAGAGGACAATGGGAAGAGTGATCCTTCTAAGATAGAACTAGAGAAAGAGGAAGTGGAGGACAAAGAGGGAGTGGAGGAGAAAGAGGAAGTGGAGGACAAAGAGGAAGTGGAGGACAAAGAGGGAGTGGAGGAGAAAGAGGAAGTGGAGGACAAAGAGGAAGTGGAGGACAAAGAGGAAGTGGATGACAAAGAGGAAGTGGAGGACAAAGAGGAAGTGGAGGAGAAAGAGGAAGTGGAGGACAAAGAGGAAGTGGAGGACAAAGAGGAAGTGGAGGAGAAAGAGGAAGTGGAGGAAAGAGAGGAAAAGACTGATGAAGGTATAGGCCTGTTTTTGATTTAGTGTGTACTGGTAGGTTCATGTGTAGTAGAAGTAAAGTACTTGTAGCTGTGTCGTTGTTCATAGACAAACTAATACACTTATTATCAAGTAACTACAGAAAAGTGGTCTGTCAAGAGTCTGTGTGATTATCATGGTTCATATTAGCATGCTAATTGAGCTGTAACTATGATGAAGTATAGCCAAATGATGTGCAGTAGAAAGTTCCCATGGACCCACCCTTATGGTAAAACTCTAGAGTTGTTTTCTGCGAGTGAAAAAAAAAAAGAGAAAAATATGCACATTCAACTTATCATGTGAAGAACGTATCAAAAGTAATGTCTGCAGCTCTGGTATGCTCCCACTGTGATCTAATCATATGCACAAAACAGACAACGTTTCGATCCGAGTTGGATCTCCATCAGGTCATACAGCACTGTGAAACACACCTACTTAAATAACCTCCAGACTAGAGGCATATAGGCTACATCCGGTCAGTTGAATGCATCCAGTCAAATGACTACGTACATTAACATCACAATAAATATTAGACAGTAGATATATATATATGGAAAAACATGAATACATATTGATTTGTTTATACATGTCAAGTATTATAGGTGTGCAATAGATTAAAAATAGGTGAGACAAATGCATCAATCATTTTGTATACAATATTATATAAGGAAATTGGGAAAAGGCAGCCCCCTATGAGCAGAACACATTTTATCAAAATGTTTTTACATCTAGTTCCACATTTAAACATCTTGGAGACTGAGTGTTGAAGAAATGTATCCAAAATGACTCTCGTATGAGGAGGAAATTGAGAATATCACCCCCTCTATGTGGCATTTTCATATGTTGAATGATGATCAAATAAATTACATTTGTGGTGTTGCAGTGTGGCATATAACTTGAATCTCTTTGCCAGTCTCTTTGTAAATCTGAGTGGTAAAAAACCTGGCATTTGTGAGTAAAGTTGTCATGAGTGCAACATCCACAAGGGGTGAATTCGGAATAAGTGGGACACTTTTTGTGTTTCCGTGTTCTGTCACCTTTTTCGACATCAATCCAACATACAGTGCATTCTGAAAGTATTCAGACCCATTGACCTTTTCCACATTTTGTTACGTTACAGACGGCATTTGACGGTGAGCTATTGCAGATCGGGAGAACAAAAGGACTTGAGTTTCTGTATGTTACCACAATCACACCATGAGTTAATCATGAAACATACATGTCTGCCTTTCCATTTTCCAGTGAGTTCTTTCTTGCTGTCTGTGCGATGTACGGAGAATCCTGCTAGCTGTATGGACAGGGACACTACATCCAGAGAGAGCCATGATTCCATGAAACAGAGCGTCTTACAGTCCCTGATGTCTCTCTGGAATGAGATCCTCGCCGTGAGCACATTTACTTTATATTCCATGGATGGAACATTAGCGAGTAATATTCTCGGAAGCAGTGGATGGTATGCAAGCCTCCTGAGTCTGAATAAAATCCCACTCCAAATTCCTCTTCTCCGTCTACGGCGACTTGGAGCAACCCCTGGGATCAATGGAACGAACGATTCGTTGGGTACGAACAATTCCGGAATGTCACATTTGTGGTCAAAATGCTGGTGAGTGGCCGCCGATCTAATATTCTAAAGTTATTTTCAGCTGTAGGGAATAATGCAAGAAACGTTCCTAATGTAAGAAATAACATACACCAGAAAAAGAATGCTGCAAAGTTGGCTATGTGTAGGAACAGGGTTACCATGTCTGTCGGCCCATCTTGTCTAAGAACTCATGGAACATCTGAAGTTCAGTGGGAGTCTGGAGCTGTGGAAACACATTCTCTGGCAGTCCAACTGACAAATCTGGGTTTGGCGGATGCTAGGAGAACGCTACCTGCCCAAATGCATAGTGCCAACTGTCAAGTTTGGTGGAGGAGGAATAATGGTCTGGGGCTGTTTTTCATGGTTCAGGCCTCTTAGTTCCAGTGAAGGGTAATCTTAATGCTACAGCATACAATGACAGCATAGACGATTCTGCGCTTCCAACTTTGTGGCAACAGTTTGGGGAAGGCCCTTTCCTGTTTCAGCATGACAATGCCCCCGTGCATAAAGCGAGGTCCATACAGAAATGGTTTGTCGAGATCGATGTGGAAGAGCTTGACTGGCCTGCACAGAGCCCTGACATCAACCCTATCGAACACCTTTGGGATTAATTGGAACGGCAACTGCGAGCCAGGCCTAATCGCCCAAAATTAGGGCCAGACCTCACTAATGCCCTTGTGTCTGAATGGAAGCAAGTCCCCGCAGCAATGTTCCAACATCTAGTGGAAAGCCTTCCCAGAAGAGTGGAGGCTGTTATAGCAGCAAAGGGGGGACCAACGCCATATTAATGCCCATGATTTTGAAATGAGATGTTCGACGAGCAGGTAGTGTATCATCTATATAACATTGATATAGTTTGATCTTGGATAGAAATGGATTTTGCTCAAGGTTGAGAATGCAGTCACGTTCTTAGAGTCCCATATAGAGACTGGCATAATTGGGTGCCATCATACTCCTCATAGCAGTTTCTTTTGTCCCTTCTAAACATAAAACAGTTCTTTGTGAGTACCAACTCTGCTAGGTCTCTGATACATGAGGAGCTTGGCCGAGAGTCTGTAGGGCGTTGTTTCGAAGAAGCCCCGGGCCTCTAGTCCAACTTGGTGGGGTATAGACATGTGTAGACTTTTAATGCCAATACAGGCCAGTAGTGTGTTTTCATTGATCTGGAGAATCGTCTTGAGTACAGTAATCATGTTACTGAAGTCACTCGTGAAGGAGGGTAAGAAGGAGACGCATGGTTTGAGAAATTAGTCAACAAAAGTGGATAATTTTTCTGTCAGGCCCCCAGTTCCGGCGATAGGGCGTTGGGGGTTATGGACTTTAGGGAGTGCATATACTACCTCTGGTTTTCTGATATATTCGTTGCGTTGAGTTCATTTCTGGTGCATTCTCATTTCAATGTAATTCGTGGAACATGGGCATTTCCAATAGACACAGTATCATTTGTAGCAAAGAATTTCATCAGTCTTAGAGTTCTGAAAAACTTTTGAAATCGACATAAAGTCATTGCGGCAGGTAGCCTAGTGGTTAGAGTGTTGGGCCTGTAACTGAAAGGTTGCCAGATCGAATCCCTGAGCTGACAAGGTAAAAATCTGTTGTTCTGCCCCTGAACAAGGCAGTTAACCCACTGTTCCTAGGCCGTCATTGTAAATAAGAATTTGTTCTTAACTCACTTGCCTAGTAAAATAAAGGTTAAATAAAAAAATTACAATGTGTTGTACAAATGATAAGCCTTTGCTGAGATCAGATACCCAAGGTTCAGATAGGGACTTGTTGGATAGATTTATCACATTTAACTTTTCATGTAGTCCTACCTGCGTTCTCCATAGTGAGAACTTGTTTGCTCTTCCCCCACCTCGTCTTCTTCCGTGGTGAGGGTATGATGTTGGGCCTGTATTTCCCCTGCCATAGCCTAAAAAATACCTCTCACCCAATCAAGTTGTAGAAACATCTCAAGGATGATCAATTGGAAACAGGATGCACCTGAGCTCATTTTAGAGTCGCATAACAAAGGGTCTGAATACTTATGTAAATACGGTACAGGTATTTATGTTTTTAATTTTTAATACATTTACAAAAAGGCTGCAAATTAGGCTGCAAAGTAACAAAAAAAGTGAAGAGGCTTTCCGAATGCATTGTATGTATACTGTGTAATATTTATGTTGATTTATTCACTTGATCAGATGTAGCCTACATGCCTCTGAGGTTATTTAATTAGGTCTGTTTACAGTGGTATGACCTGACGAAAATCTGTTTTGTGCGTCTGATTAAATCATCATGGGAGCTTTAATTAAACGCTGAGTCTCAAATAGCCACCTGTCCCTTTTAATACCTGTGCAACAGCACACATTTCAGCAAATAAACGCCTGTTTCAAATAAACATGATTTGTTTAATGTTATATTTGTCACATTAAATAATTCTGTAATGACTCATGAAAAGGATTACAACCATCTATTTTTATCGCCAGCAAGAAACTGCTAGCCATTAGCTGCTAACAGCAGAGACAACTCCGGGAGTACAGACCCCTAGTAATATTCCTGTTGTGTTCACAGTGATTTAAGCAAATAAACGCCTGGGCTATTAATTAAAGTCTTGTGGTACCAGAGTTGGGGACATTCATTTTAATGTTTTCTGAGAGTGCTCATGTCTCACTGATGCTCGCTTCACAGTCACCCAAAAGCCTGAAGCAGTGGACTCTGGGAAAAGAGAAAAGCCCTCTGGCGAAGTGGAGAGGAAGGAGGAGAAAGAGGAGACAATAGAGAATGAGAGAAATAAAGGTTATAGCTGTGTAAAATAATGTGACATTTTTCCCAGTGACCTGTAGTTTGTAGTTCATAGGGGATGAAGCGAAGTGAACAAATTCTGACTTCGGTTTTTCGGACCCTTTCTGACCAACACAGTTCCCCCCCAACCCAAGGCAGAGGGCCCTGGTGAGAGCGAGAGCCCTTCTGAGGGAGAGAAGGATATTGAGGCAAAAGGTATCTGTCATTGTGTAGGATTTGATAGACTGCATTAGTTAGTAGTTTTATAACTCATTGTAGTCCTTTGAAATAGACAGGATCCATTAGGTACACTAGTATTATGAATGAATGAATGAATGAATGAATGAATGAATGAATGAATGAATGAATGAATGAATGAATGAATGAATGAATGAATGAATGAATGAATGAATGAACAGATGGAGGGATGAACGAACTAATGAACAAACAAAATAACAAACCAATAAATTATGTGATCCATTGGTGCTCACAGCCCCTCCAATGCCTGAAGTGGAGGGGACGGGTGGCACACAGGAGACCGGGAAACCCTCTGAGAAAGAGGGAGAGAAAGCGGAGGGGAGGGAGGAGGACACAGGAAAAAAGACTGAAGGTATCTTCTGTGGATGAGCTGTACATGTATAGAGCTAGCATGTAGTACTAGTTAGTGTGTGAGGTTGTATAGACCAGTTCATAGATGTGTATGGTTCAAAAGCAAACACGCTGAAGTACGTTAAATACTTTTTCAGACATTACCAGTCAATGTGTAGAGCTGTTGATCAGTTTAAGCCTGTGGAATTTGGAGCTTCAAACTGGGAGCAGTCAGACAGCACTAATCAACCTGTAGAGAAATAGATCTCAGATCTCTCACTCTTCCTCTGTGGGAATCCAGATGAAGTTCTCGAAACACCTGAGAGGGGAAGCTGGGGTCAGGAGACCTTAGAGGCCCCTGGGAGAGAGGAGGAGAAGAAGATGTGGGAAGAGGAAGAGAGTGAAGAAGAGAGAGAGTATGCGAAAAAGAAAGGTAGAACTTGGCTAGTGTGTACAGTAGTGTGTAGTGTAGTGTGTAGTGTAGTGTACACACCCTATAGGCTAGGATCTGGGAGATTCCATCTGTCCCAAGTAGGGTGACCACATGTCCCGGATTGTGCGGTACAGTCCCACATTTTGGCCCTTAGTTCCGCAACCAAACAATCCATGTCCCCCATGAAAGAGAGAGAGAGAGAGAGAGAGAGAGAGACAGAGACAGAGAGAGACAGAGACAGAGACAGAGAGAGAGAGAGAGAGAGAGAGAGAGAGAGAGAGAGAGAGAGAGAGAGAGAGAGAGAGAGAGAGCGAAAGAGAGAGAGACAGAGAGAGAGAGACAGAGAGAGAGAGAGAGAGAGAGAGAGAGAGAGAGAGAGAGAGAGGACCGAGACAGAGAGAGAGAGAGACAGAGACAGAGAGAGAGAGAGAGAGAGAGAGAGAGAGACAGAGAGAGAGACAGAGAGAGAGAGAGAGAGACAGAGAGAGAGAGACAGAGAGAGAGAGAGAGAGAGAGAGAGAGAGAGAGAGAGAGAGAGAGAGAGAGAGAGAGAGAGAGAGACAGAGAGAGAGAGAGAGAGAGAGAGACAGAGAGAGAGAGAGAGAGAGAGACAGAGAGAGACAGAGACAGAGACAGAGAGAGAGAGAGCGACAGAGAGAGAGACAGAGAGGGAGAGAGAGACAGAGAGAGAGAGAGAGAGAGAGAGAGAGAGAGAGAGAGAGAGAGAGAGAGAGAATACAGGAAGGCTATATAGTATAGTTAGTTAACACCATCTGCTTTAATTTGTTCACGAAAAAGTAATTGAAGAAGATCTAAATGCATATTCCCATGAAACTAATTGAGATCAAATTATTGGCAGATGCAGTTTGGATGTTTAACCGGTAAAACGTGAAGAATGCTGTCAACATGTATGTTACACTGTCCCACAAAATCATCCTGTTGTCCCACATTTGGGTATTTTAAATGTGGTCACCCTACTCCCAAGCCATATCCTTACTATAACTAGATGATGACCAACCCATAGAGATACAACTAGCTGGTTTGGAACTGTACCCAAGCAAGATGGGCAAGAAACTGTTCCATTCCAGGACATTGGGGCTCTATAACGTCAGCCTCTCTATAATTATATCTCTATGGAACAGCTTTTCAATAACATGCAGCTGCAGTAGGTAGTCCATAGGCTACATTGTTGTGCTCTTGCAGGAGCTGTTTGCATGTTGCGCTGGGTTGCAGATTCAGGTTGAATCCAGGAAACCCTTCTAAAACAATGATTCCTTCATCTCCTGAAGGGATTCTCAAACTCTTGATCTCAGGAGGAGAGCCCCAGGCCAGACAGTTGTATGGGATTATATACGAGGATTTCAAAGGTAAGACACAGAAGAAGAGTAGCTAGCAGGGGAGTGACTGGGGATGCGTACAGGAGACTGAAGCATCATTCAGCATGGAATCTTGTTAAGTGCGTGGACATTAGTTAGTAGAGAGTTAGTGGAGTAGAGAGTTAGTAGAGTAGAGAGTTAGTAGAGTAGAGAGTTTAGTAGAGTAGAGAGTTAGTGGAGTAGAGAGTTAGTGGAATAGATAGTAAAGTAGAGAGTTAGTAGAGTAGAGAGTTAGTAGAGTAGAGAGTTAGTGGAGTAGAGAGTTAGTGGAGTAGAGAGTTAGTGGAATAGATAGTAAAGTAGAGAGTTAGTAGAGTAGAGAGTTAGTAGAGTAGAGAGTTAGTGGAGTAGATAGTAAAGTAAAATAGAGAGTTAGTAGAGTAGAGAGTTAGTAGAGTAGAGAGTTAGTAGAGTAGAGAGTGGAGTAGAGAGTTAGTGGAGTAGAGAGTTAGTAGAGTAGAGAGTTTAGTAGAGTAGAGAGTTAGTGGAGTAGAGAGTTAGTGGAATAGATAGTAAAGTAGAGAGTTAGTAGAGTAGCGAGTTAGTAGAGTAGAGAGTTAGTGGAGTAGAGAGTTAGTGGAGTAGAGAGTTAGTGGAATAGATAGTAAAGTAGAGAGTTAGTAGAGTAGAGAGTTAGTAGAGTAGAGAGTTAGTGGAGTAGATAGTAAAGTAAAATAGAGAGTTAGTAGAGTAGAGAGTTAGTAGAGTAGAGAGTGTAGTAGAGTAGAGAGTGGAGTAGAGAGTTAGTGGAGTAGAGAGTTAGTAGAGTAGAGAGTTAGTGGAATAGAGAGTTAGTAGAGTAGAGAGTTAGTGGAGTAGAGAGTTAGTGGAGTAGAGAGTTAGTGGAGTAGATAGTAGAGTAGAGAGTTAGTAGAGTAGAGAGTTAGTGGAGTAGATAGTGGAGTAGAGAGTTAGTAGAGTAGAGAGTTAGTAGAGTAGAGAGTTAGTGGAGTAGAGAGTTAGTGGAGTAGAGAGTTAGTGGAGTAGAGAGTTAGTGGAGTAGATAGTGGAGTAGAGAGTTAGTAGAGTAGAGAGTTAGTAGAGTAGAGAGTTAGTAGAGTAGAGAGTTAGTAGAGTAGAGAGTTAGTGGAGTAGAGAGTTAGTGGAGTAGAGAGTTAGTAGAGTAGAGAGTTAGTGGAGTAGAGAGTTAGTAGAGTAGAGAGTTAGTAGAGTAGAGAGTTAGTAGAGTAGATAGTTAGTAGAGTAGTGAGTTAGTAGAGTAGAGAGTTAGTAGAGTAGATAGTTAGTGGAGTAGAGAATTAGTGGAATAGATAGTGGAGTAGAGAGTTAGTAGAGTAGAGAGTTAGTGGAGTAGATAGTGGAGTAGAGAGTTAGTAGAGTAGAGAGTTAGTAGAGTAGAGAGTGAGTAGAGTAGAGAGTTAGTGGAGTAGAGAGTTAGTGGAGTAGATAGTGGAGTAGAGAGTTAGTGGAGTAGATAGTGGAGTAGAGAGTTAGTAGAGTAGAGAGTTAGTAGAGTAGAGAGTTAGTAGAGTAGAGAGTTAGTGGAGTAGAGAGTTAGTGGAGTAGATAGTGGAGTAGAGAGTTGGTAGAGTAGAGAGTTAGTAGAGTAGAGAGTTAGTGGAATAGAGAGTTAGTAGAGTAGAGAGTTAGTGGAGTAGAGAGTTAGTGGAGTAGAGAGTGGAGTAGAGAGTTAGTAGAGTAGAGAGTTAGTGGAGTAGATAGTGGAGTAGAGAGTTAGTAGAGTAGAGAGTTAGTAGAGTAGAGAGTTAGTGGAATAGAGAGTTAGTAGAGTAGAGAGTTAGTAGAGTAGAGAGTTAGTAGAGTAGAGAGTTAGTAGAGTAGAGAGTTAGTAGAGTAGAGAGTTAGTGGAATAGAGAGTTAGTAGAGTAGAGAGTTAGTGGAGTAGAGAGTTAGTAGAGTAGAGAGTTAGTGGAATAGAGAGTTAGTAGAGTAGAGAGTTAGTGGAGTAGAGAGTTAGTGGAGTAGAGAGTGGAGTACAGAGTTAGTAGAGTAGAGAGTTAGTAGAGTAGAGAGTTAGTGGAATAGATAGTAAAGTAGAGAGTTAGTGGAGTAGAGAGTTAGTGGAGTAGATAGTGGAGTAGAGAGTTAGTAGAGTAGAGAGTTAGTAGAGTAGAGAGTTAGTAGAGTAGAGAGTTAGTGGAATAGAGAGTTAGTAGAGTAGAGAGTTAGTAGAGTAGAGAGTTAGTAGAGTAGAGAGTTAGTAGAGTAGAGAGTTAGTGGAATAGAGAGTTAGTAGAGTAGAGAGTTAGTGGAGTAGAGAGTTAGTGGAGTAGAGAGTGGAGTAGAGAGTTAGTAGAGTAGAGAGTTAGTGGAATAGAGAGTTAGTAGAGTAGAGAGTTAGTAGAGTAGAGAGTTAGTGGAGTAGAGAGTTAGTAGAGTAGAGAGTTAGTGGAGTAGAGAGTTAGTGGAGTAGAGAGTGGAGTAGAGAGTTAGTAGAGTAGAGAGTTAGTGGAATAGATAGTAAAGTAGAGAGTTAGTGGAGTAGAGAGTTAGTGGAGTAGATAGTGGAGTAGAGAGTTAGTAGAGTAGAGAGTTAGTAGAGTAGAGAGTTAGTAGAGTAGAGAGTTAGTGGAATAGAGAGTTAGTAGAGTAGAGAGTTAGTGGAATAGAGAGTTAGTAGAGTAGAGAGTTAGTGGAGTAGAGAGTTAGTGGAATAGAGAGTTAGTAGAGTAGAGAGTTAGTGGAGTAGAGAGTTAGTAGAGTAGAGAGTTAGTAGAGTAGAGAGTTAGTAGAGTAGAGAGTTAGTAGAGTAGAGAGTTAGTGGAATAGATAGTGAAGTAGAGAGTTAGTGGAGTAGAGAGTTAGTGGAGTAGATAGTGGAGTAGAGAGTTAGTAGAGTAGAGAGTTAGTAGAGTAGAGAGTTAGTGGAATAGAGAGTTAGTAGAGTAGAGAGTTAGTGGAATAGAGAGTTAGTAGAGTAGAGAGTTAGTGGAGTAGAGAGTTAGTGGAATAGAGAGTTAGTAGAGTAGAGAGTTAGTGGAGTAGAGAGTTAGTAGAGTAGAGAGTTAGTAGAGTAGAGAGTTAGTAGAGTAGAGAGTTAGTAGAGTAGAGAGTTAG
Organism: Thymallus thymallus; assembly: GCA_023634145.1. NCBI lineage: Eukaryota > Metazoa > Chordata > Actinopteri > Salmoniformes > Salmonidae > Thymallus > Thymallus thymallus. The sequence goes on from CM042404.1 coordinate 30,531,241, forward strand.
TAGGAAGTTAGTTGAGTAGCATTGAAGAAGAACGTTGTACAGAGCATTCAGAAAGTATTCAGACCCCTTGACTTTTTCCTCATTTTGTTACATTACAGCTTTATTCTAAAATATATTACATTTAAAAAATCCTCAGAAATCTACACACAATACCCCATAATAAAGCCAAAACAGGTTTTTAGATATTTTTGAGTAAATTAAATTTGGAAAGGCACACACCTGTCTATATAAGGTCCACAGTTGACAGTGCATGTCAGAGCAAAAACCAAGCCATGAGGTCGAAGGAATTGTCCGTATTGTGTCATTATGGGGTATTGTGTCATTATGGGGTATTGTGTCATTATGGGGTATTGTGTCATTATGGGGTATTGTGTCATTATGGGGTATTGTGTCATTATGGGGTATTGTGTCATTATGGGGTATTGTGTCATTATGGGGTATTGGGTCATTATGGGGTATTGTGTCATTATGGGGTATTGTGTCATTATGGGGTATTGTGTCATTATGGGGTATTGTGTCATTATGGGGTATTGTGACATTATGGGGTATTGTGTTATTATGGGGTATTGTGTCATTATGGGGTATTGTGTCATTATGGGGTATTGGGTCATTATGGGGTATTGTGTCATTATGGGGTATTGTGTCATTATGGGGTATTGTGTCATTATGGGGTATTGTGTCATTATGGGGTATTGTGACATTATGGGGTATTGTGTCATTATGGGGTATTGTGTCATTATGGGGTATTGTGTCATTATGGGGTATTGTGTCATTATGGGGTATTGTATCATTATGGGTTATTGTGTCGTTATGGGTTATTGTGTTGTTATGGGGTATTGTGTATTGTGTCATTATGGGGTATTGTGTATTGTGTCATTATGGGGTGTTGTGTCATTATGGGGTATTGTGTCATTATGGGGTATTGTGTCATTATGGGGTATTGTGTTGTTATGGGGTATTGTGTCATTATGGGGTATTGTGTTGTTATGGGGTATTGTGTATTGTGTCATTATGGGGTATTGTGTCATTATGGGGTATTGTGTCATTATGGGGTATTGTATCATTATGGGGTATTGTGTCATTATGGGGTATTGTATCATTATGGGTTATTGTGTTGTTATGGGGTATTGTGTATTGTGTCATTATGGGGTATTGTGTATTGTGTCATTATGGGGTGTTGTGTCATTATGGGGTATTGTGTCATTATGGGGTATTGTGTCATTATGGGGTATTGGGTCATTATGGGGTATTGAGTCATTATGGGGTATTGGGTCATTATGGGGTATTGGGTCATTATGGGGTATTGTGTCATTATGGGGTATTGTATCATTATGGGGTATTGGGTCATTATGGGGTATTGATGATGTCATTATGGGGTATTGATGATGTCATTATGGGGTATTGTGTCATTATGGGGTATTGTATCATTATGGGGTATTGGGTCATTATGGGGTATTGTGTCATTATGGGGTATTGTGTCATTATGGGGTATTGTATCATTATGGGGTATTGTGTCATTTTGGGGTATTGTGTCATTATGGGGTATTGTGTCATTATGGGGTATTGTGTCATTATGGGGTATTGTGTCATTATGGGGTATTGTGTCATTATGGGGTATTGTGTCATTATGGGGTATTGTGTCATTATGGGGTATTGGGTCATTATGGGGTATTGTGTCATTATGGGGTATTGTGTCATTATGGGGTATTGTGTCATTATGGGGTATTGTGTCATTATGGGGTATTGTGTCATTATGGGGTATTGTGTCATTATGGGGTATTGATGTCATTATGGGGTATTGTGTGTAGATTGATGAGGGGAAAAAGCAATTTAATCAATTTTAGAATAAGGCTGTAATGTAACAATTCAGGGGTCTGAATACTTTCCAAAGGCACTGTATATGGACATTGTAACGGTCTGAATGACCAGATCAGTGGCAAAACAAACGTTGAAAGATTCCTTTCCTCTGCATGTCTTCCTTTTGATTGTTTCTTCTGTCTGATTCCATCATCCCTCATCATCATGTTGGTCTGTCTGACTCCATCATCCCTCATCATCATGTTGGTCTGTCTGACTCCATCATCCCTCATCATCATGTTGGTCTGTCTGACTCCATCATCCCTCATCATCATGTTGGTCTGTCTGACTCCATCATCCCTCATCATCATGTTGGTCTGTCTGACTCCATCATCCCTCATCATCCATGTTGGTCCGTCTGACTCCATCATCCCTCATCATCATGTTGGTCTGTCTGACTCCATCATCCCTCATCATTATGTTGGTCTGTCTGACTCCATCATCCCTCATCATCCATGTTGGTCTGTCTGACTCCATCATCCCTCATCATCATGTTGGTCTGTCTGACTCCATCATCCCTCATCATCATGTTGGTCTGTCTGTCTCCATCATCCCTCATCATCATGTTGTTTGGCTCACAAGGTAAGTATGTACATATCTTATTCTCTGTCACTATCTAGTAATTGCTAATCACTATTTATCACCAATCAAACAGGTCCATTTGCTCCCTGTCCAACACTTCTCCTAATGACATGTGACAGAAATATTGTAAATGCCAATTAATATAGGCATACAGAACCTTCAAAATAAGAGCCTCTCCCTTGTTACAGTTTTTTTTTACAGCCTTGAAGTCCCATCTTGACCCGTCTGTGGAGTAATTGGGCATTTATATTTAATTACTGAGTACATTTTCTCACCTAACCCACCTTTTGTCACTGAGAGAAGAATTTTATGTGAGTGTGTGCAAGTGCGTTTTATGTGACTTCTCACCGGCGGTTCTCCCCTCTCAAAACAGCCCTTAAATATTTCACTGTCATCAACCAAACAATAATAAAATAATAATGTGATGGTGATTAAACAGCTAAACACCAATTTTTTTGTGTGCATTTAAATGTGTATTTGCATAAACATGCCTCCTTAGAGGACAGAGATGCTTTGCAGCGCACACACACTGCAGCCGACTTCTGAAGCTTTTAATAAAACCTTAATTAGGTACAAACCTCAGCCAAGATAATTGCAGGAAAGATCTCTCTCTCTCTTTCTCTCTCTCTCTACAAAGAGAGAGCACTCATCATTGATTCATTGACTCACAGATCACCCGACGTTAAGATATTTGAAACGCTCCTGAATCGTTAATATCCTGAACCTACCGTAACTGTTTCTTAAAATAATAACACCAACTCTTCTCTCTCCTTTCAGACTGTGAGTGCTACGGTCACTCTAACCGCTGCAGCTACATAGACTACCTGAACATCGTAACGTGTGTCAGCTGCAAGCACAATACCAGAGGACAGAACTGCCAGCACTGCAGACTGGGCTACTTCAGAAACAACTCAGCCGAGCTGGATGATGAGGGTGTCTGCATCGGTCAGTCACAGTGTGTGTGTGTGTGTGTGTGTGTGTGTGTGTGTGTGTGTGTGTGTGTGTGTGTGTGTGTGTGTGTGTGTGTGTGTGTGTGTGTGTGTGTGTGTGTGTGTTCGTAAGCTTGTTTGAGTGTGTGTGTGTGTGTGTGTGTGTGTGTGTGTGTGTGTGTGTGTGTGTGTGTGTGCATTTACTGAAGAATAATCATTAGGCATTATGTGTGTGTTACAAAAACAAAGTGTGTAATGTTGATTCACCAAGACATCCTTGATCAACAATAACGTTTAGAAAGATCAGCAGTTCCATCTCCAACCAATACTGAAGGAACAAAATAACAAAGCAAATGAAGACAGTAAAAAACACTGAGTCGCTGAGATAAGACTATTATTCCTCTGGAGTTGACTGTGGGGTTGATGTAGTCCATCTGCAGGTGAGCGGTGGGAGGCTAGAGGGGGTAAGAGGGGAAATGGGGAGGGGGTAAGCCTGACGGGTGGGGGACACACAGGGGCCAGGCCTTGGAGCATCACAGGGACCAGGCCTTGGAGTCAGTACAGGGGCCAGGCCTTGGAGTCAGCACAGGGGCCAGGCCTTGGAGTCAGCACAGGGGCCAGGCCTTGGAGTCAGCACAAATGAGGCCCCATTAGCGCGCTTGCCAGGCTACTGGCACACTGAGACTGGCGCTGAATCAATACAGAGCAGAGAGAGCGTGTGCGTCTTATGCATGGACACACCTAATGAACTTACAAATGAATGTATTTTCTAACATGTCTTCAAACCTCTCTCTCTTTGTCCTCCCTCCCTCCCTCCCTCCCTCCCTCCCTCCCTCCCTCCCCTCTCCCCAGAGTGTAACTGTAACCAGATGGGTTCTGTCCATGACCGGTGTAATGGGACAGGCTTCTGCCAGTGTAAAGACGGTGCTACGGGCCCAAAGTGTGACGACTGTTTCCCTGGGTTCTACTGGAAACAAGGGTGTTACCGTGAGTATACAGAGGGTGTGTGTGTGGGGTGGGGGGGTGGAGAGGAGGGGCTTTGTGGGTGCGTGTGAGAAATGCCCATGCACATGCGTGTATGAAATTAGAAATGTTGTAGGGAATATATCACGTGTCACAGACATAGTACCCTTTCTTAAGACGAAGAAACCTCTCTCCACACTCTGCCACTTAGTCTTTGGGTTTCATCTCAGCATCCATATCTCCTTGGTTACCCATGAGACTGGGGCGTGTATCTCGTTAGTAGCATCACCTGTTCCTTTTTGATGACCCTGTCACACCTTGAACCCAATTTTGGGGAGCCTATTTCACCATACAGCATCATTTCCTAAACTCGGTCCTGGGGATTCCAAGAGGTTTTGTTTTTTGCACTACATTCAATTCAAATAATCAAGACATTGTCAAGAGTTTGGGTAATACTGCCATACAGTCGGGGCAGGACCATCTCTCTCCCTCTTTACTGCAGTTGGTTAGTTAGCCAAATGTGTCAATCAGTAGGCCGAAGTGGATCCTATATTTAGTGAGAGAGTAAAAGGTTTCTGGTCACTTTAAGAAACATGGAATGGAAGCACTGTTGGACCATATTTGCATTCTTCAACAAAGATGCACACAGCCAGATCCAGAACAGAAAATCTTCAGCATGCTTTTGTGTCTTGCCCCACAAATCTTCACGTCTCTCTGTCACACGCACTGTGACAAACACACATACAAGTTCTCTCGTACACACACTGCATTTTTAAGTCTCTTGTACAGTATATAAACTAACCAGAGTACAATTTCACCATCCTGTTTATATGTTTGTAATGATCGTATTCATTCAGCCTATAAGACAAATAAGAGTCTATATAAGAGTCAATCAATCAATCAATGACAGTTCGAAATGAGACTCGAAATTCATTGATTATCCTTGATGTTTCTACAACTTGATTGGAGTCCACCTGTGGTAAATTAAATTCTATATGAGGTCCCACAGCATTGAAGATCCTCAAGAACACAGTGGCCTCCATCATTCTTAAATGGAAGAAGTTTGGAACCACCAAGACTCTTCCTAGAGCTGGCCGCCCGGCCAAACTGAGCAATCGGGGAGAAGGGCCTTGGTCAGGGAGGTGACCAAGAACCCGATGGTCACTCTGACAGAGCTACAGAGTTCCTCTCTGGAGAAGGGAGAATGTTCAAGAAGGACAACCATCTCTGCAGCCCTCCACCAATCAGGCCTTTATGGTAGAGTGGCCAGACGGAAGCCACTCCTCAGTAAAAGGCACATGACAGCCCGCTTGGAGTTTGCCAAAAGGCACCTAAAGGACCATGAGAAACAAGATTCTCTGGTCTGAAGAAACCAAGAAACCAACTCTTTGGCCTGAATAACAAGCATCACGTTGGGAGGAAAGCTAGCACCATCCTTATGCTTACGGTGAAGTATGATGGTGGCAGCTGACCCTGGGATAACTTTAAACTGTTCTTCAGGTCCTGGACCTCTCTGACTCTGGGAGAACTTTAAACTGTTCTTCAGGTCCTGGACCTCTCTGACCCTGGGAGAACTGTAAACTGTTCTTCAGGTCCTGGACCTCTCTGACCCTGGGAGAACTGTAAACTGTTCTTCAGGTCCTGGACCTCTCTGACCCTGGGAGAACTGTAAACTGTTCTTCAGGTCCTGGTCCTCTCTGACCCTGGGAGAACTGTAAACTGTTCTTCAGGTCCTGGACCTCTCTGACCCTGGGAGAACTGCAGACTGTTCTTCAGGTCCTGGACCTCTCTGACCCTGGGAGAACTGTAAACTGCTCTTCAGGTCCTGGACCTCTCTGACCCTGGGAGAACTGTAAACTGTTCTTCAGGTCCTGGACCTCTCTGACCCTGGGAGAACTGTAAACTGTTCTTCAGGTCCTGGTCCTCTCTGACCCTGGGAGAACTGTAAACTGTTCTTCAGGTCCTGGACCTCTCTGACCCTGGGAGAACTGTAAACTGTTCTTCAGGTCCTGGACCTCTCTGACCCTGGGAGAACTGTAAACTGTTATTCAGGTCCTGGACCTCTCTGACCCTGGGAGAACTGTAAACTGTTCTTCAGGTCCTGGTCCTCTCTGACCCTGGGAGAACTGTAAACAGTTCTTCAGGTCCTGGACCTCTCTGACCCTGGGAGAACTGCAGACTGTTTTTCAGGTCCTGGACCTCTCTGACCCTGGGAGAACTGTAAACTGCTCTTCAGGTCCTGGACCTCTCTGACCCTGGGAGAACTGCAGACTGTTTTTCAGGTCCTGGACCTCTCTGACCCTGGGAGAACTGTAAACTGTTCTTCAGGTCCTGCACCTCTCTGACCCTGGGAGAACTGTAAACTGTTCTTCAGGTCCTGGACTTCTCTGACCCTGGGAGAACTGTAAACTGTTCTTCAGGTCCTGGACCTCTCTGACCCTGGGAGAACTGTAAACTGCTCTTCAGGTCCTGGACCTCTCTGACCCTGGGAGAACTGTAAACTGCTCTTCAGGTCCTGGACCTCTCTGACCCTGGGAGAACTGCAGACTGTTTTTCAGGTCCTGGACCTCTCTGACCCTGGGAGAACTGTAAACTGTTCTTCAGGTCCTGCACCTCTCTGACCCTGGGAGAACTGTAAACTGTTCTTCAGGTCCTGGACTTCTCTGACCCTGGGAGAACTGTAAACTGTTCTTCAGGTCCTGGACCTCTCTGACCCTGGGAGAACTGTAAACTGCTCTTCAGGTCCTGGACCTCTCTGACCCTGGGAGAACTGCAGACTGTTTTTCAGGTCCTGGACCTCTCTGACCCTGGGAGAACTGTAAACTGTTCTTCAGGTCCTGGACCTCTCTGACCCTGGGAGAACTGTAAACTGTTCTTCAGGTCCTGGTCCTCTCTGACCCTGGGAGAACTGTAAACTGTTCTTCAGGTCCTGGACCTCTCTGACCCTGGGAGAACTGTAAACTGTTCTTCAGGTCCTGGTCCTCTCTGACCCTGGGAGAACTGTAAACTGTTCTTCAGGTCCTGGACCTCTCTGACCCTGGGAGAACTGCAGACTGTTCTTCAGGTCCTGGACCTCTCTGACCCTGGGAGAACTGTAAACTGCTCTTCAGGTCCTGGACCTCTCTGACCCTGGGAGAACTGTAAACTGTTCTTCAGGTCCTGGACCTCTCTGACCCTGGGAGAACTGTAAACTGTTCTTCAGGTCCTGGTCCTCTCTGACCCTGGGAGAACTGTAAACTGTTCTTCAGGTCCTGGACCTCTCTGACCCTGGGAGAACTGTAAACTGTTCTTCAGGTCCTGGACCTCTCTGACCCTGGGAGAACTGTAAACTGTTATTCAGGTCCTGGACCTCTCTGACCCTGGGAGAACTGTAAACTGTTCTTCAGGTCCTGGTCCTCTCTGACCCTGGGAGAACTGTAAACAGTTCTTCAGGTCCTGGACCTCTCTGACCCTGGGAGAACTGCAGACTGTTTTTCAGGTCCTGGACCTCTCTGACCCTGGGAGAACTGCAAACTGTTCTTCAGGTCCTGGACCTCTCTGACCCTGGGAGAACTGTAAACTGTTCTTCAGGTCCTGGACCTCTCTGACCCTGGGAGAACTGTAAACTGTTCTTCAGGTCCTGGACCTCTCTGACCCTGGGAGAACTGTAAACTGTTCTTCAGGTCCTGGTCCTCTCTGACCCTGGGAGAACTGTAAACTGTTCTTCAGGTCCTGGACATCTCTGACCCTGGGAGAACTGCAGACTGTTCTTCAGGTCCTGGACCTCTCTGACCCTGGGAGAACTGTAAACTGCTCTTCAGGTCCTGGACCTCTCTGACCCTGGGAGAACTGTAAACTGTTCTTCAGGTCCTGGACCTCTCTGACCCTGGGAGAACTGTAAACTGTTCTTCAGGTCCTGGTCCTCTCTGACCCTGGGAGAACTGTAAACTGTTCTTCAGGTCCTGGACCTCTCTGACCCTGGGAGAACTGTAAACTGTTCTTCAGGTCCTGGTCCTCTCTGACCCTGGGAGAACTGTAAACAGTTCTTCAGGTCCTGGACCTCTCTGACCCTGGGAGAACTGTAAACAGTTCTTCAGGTCCTGGTCCTCTCTGACCCTGGGAGAACTGTAAACAGTTCTTCAGGTCCTGGTCCTCTCTGACCCTGGGAGAACTGTAAACTGTTCTTCAGGTCCTGGTCCTCTCTGACCCTGGGAGAACTGTAAACTGTTCTTCGGGTCCTGGACCTCTCTGACCCTGGGAGAACTGCAGACTGTTCTTCAGGTCCTGGACCTCTCTGACCCTGGGAGAACTGTAAACTGTTCTTCAGGTCCTGGTCCTCTCTGACCCTGGGAGAACTGTAAACAGTTCTTCAGGTCCTGGTCCTCTCTAGTCAGGTCATCCATTATTTTATTAGTTGAGTCCACCAGTATTTGGACAAAACACTTGAAGCCATTCTCTTGTTGTAACAACTGTTTGTAGAACTCTTTTTGTTTGTAAAATCCTTCACCTGTGATAGAGAGACACCACTGTCCTCAACGGTACTCCCACTGGCTTTGGTCTATGGAATATGGAAACAGCAATAAACAGCAGGGCTCTAGACAGCCACAAGCCTGGGACAATCCGCGATCCCAGCCACAAGCCTGCGACAATCCGCGATCCCAGCCACAAGCCTGGGACAATCCGCGATCCCAGCCACAAGCCTGGGACAATCCGCGATCCCAGCCACAAAGTCTAACCGCATCGCGGGCTGCGTTCAAGCCCTCAAGGAAACCCTGCTATGTATATACTGTATTATATACTATTCTACTGTATCTTAGTCACTTTAATAATGTTTATATATCTTGCATCAGTCATCTCATATGTATATACTGTATTATATACTATTCTACTGTATCTGACATCGCTCGTCCATATATGTATATATATTCTTAATTCATTCCTTACTTGTATTTATGTGGGTATATGTTGTGAAACAGTTAGATATTACCTGTTAGATATTACTGCACTGTCGGAGCTAGAAGCACAAGCATTTCACCACACCCACAATAACATCTGCTAAACATGTGTATGTGACCAACACAATTTGATTTTATTATGATATATAGTTTGTTATTAAGGCACATGAAAGTTCATATCTTCCAGAAGGCATTTCTGCCAAAAAAATGCATTTTGACCAAAAATAAAGTTAATGTTCAAATGCGCGACATACGCTTAGTTTCCTGAAACGAGTCACATATGGGCTCAGTGTTTGGGTCCTCGTCAAGCACTATGGCCTTAGTAGTGAAAGCTGGCCTTCGATGACTTGGGAGCTGAACATGCTTCATGAGAAGATTCCTGCATCTCCGTCCCGACCATATGTGTCCATGTCGATCATGGTGAAGCGGGACTTTACGTGGCAGATTGCCATCAGGACCATTGAGAAAAAGTAATTGTAGTATTAGTACTCGTTGTAGTAGTAGTACTCGTTGTAGTAGTAGTACTCGTTGTAGTAGTAGTACTCGTTGTAGTAGTACTACTCGTTGTAGTAGTAGTACTCGTTGTAGTAGTACTACTCGTTGTAGTAGTAGTACTCGTTGTAGTAGTACTACTCGTTGTAGTATTAGTACTCGTTGCTAGAGTTTGGTGGAGCCAAATAGATAAATTCATGAATTAAATAGAGACATTCAACTGATGAAATTTATGAAATTTCCCCCCCGGGGGATCAATAAAGTACCTATCTATCTATCTATCTATCCAGAGAAAATGCTCGAGAAAAACAGAAAAGAAAGAGGGCAGAAAAGAAGGCAGGTGACTTGTTGCCGAGCCCAAAGCTGGGCTTGGATAATTCATATTTTCTTCTCTTTTTCCTCCCCCCCCCCTCTCTCTCTCTCTACGTTTACTTTGAATTGCTTCCTTCTCACTACATCCCTCTTCCCCATCTTGTTGTTTCTGTGGCAAAATTCCTCATTTCTTTTTCCCTTCAATCCTACTACTCTCCTTCTATCCTACTACTCTCCTTCTATCCTACTACTCTCCTTCCTCCTTTTAACTTTCATATTTTGCCATTACATCTCTCCTTTCTTTCTTCCTTTCTCCTTCCTCTACCCCCCCTCTCTGCATGTACCATCCCTCTCTCTGCATGTACCATCCCTCTCTCTGCATGTACCATCCCTCTCTCTGCATGTACCATCCCTCTCTCTGCATGTACCATCCATCTCTCTGTATGTACCATCCCTCTCTCTGCATGTACCATCCCTCTCTCTGCATGTACCATCCCTCTCTCTGCATATACCATCCCTCTCTCTGCATATACCATCCCTCTCTCTGTATGTACCATCCCTCTCTCTGTATGTACCATCCCTCTCTCTGTATGTACCATCCCTCTCTCTGCATGTACCATCCCTCTCTCTGCATATACCATCCCTCTCTCTGCATATACCATCCCTCTCTCTGCATGTACCATCCCTCTCTCTGCATATACCATCCCTCTCTCTGCATGTACCATCCCTCTCTCTGCATGTACCATCCCTCTCTCTGCATATACCATCCCTCTCTCTGCATATACCATCCCTCTCTCTGCATGTACCATCCCTCTCTCTGCATGTACCATCCCTCTCTCTGCATGTACCATCCCTCTCTCTGCATGTACCATCCATCTCTCTGTATGTACCATCCCTCTCTCTGTATGTACCATCCCTCTCTCTGCATGTACCATCCCTCTCTCTGCATGTACCATCCCTCTCTCTGCATATACCATCCCTCTCTCTGCATGTACCATCCCTCTCTCGCTTTTTTCTTCTTCCTCCCTCTCTACCTCCATCCACACCATCTCTCTCCACCACTTCCTTCACCTCTCTCTCTGCCTGTCCTTCTCCCCCTCCTCCATCCCTCTCTCTCTGCCTGTCCTTCTCCCCCTCCTCCGTCCCTCTCTCTCTGCCTGTCCTTCTCCCCCTCCTCCGTCCCTCTCTCTCTGCCTGTCCTTCTCCCCCTCCTCCATCCCTCTCTCTCTGCCTGTCCTTCTCCCCCTCCTCCGTCCCTCTCTCTCTGCCTGTCCTTCTCCCCCTCCTCCATCCCTCTCTCTCTGCCTGTCCTTCTCCCCCTCCTCCGTCCCTCTCTCTCTGCCTGTCTCCCTCCCCGTCCTCCGTCCCTCTCTCTCTGCCTGTCTCCCTCCCCGTCCTCCGTCCCTCTCTCTCTGCCTGTCTCCCTCCCCGTCCTCCGTCCCTCTCTCTCCTACAGCTAATCTGTGTGACGAGGAGCTGCTCCTGTGCCAGAATGGTGGGACGTGCTCCCAGAACCAGAAGTGTGTCTGTCCTCCAGAGTTTAAGGGTGTGCTATGCCAACAGTCCCGCTGCGAGGGGGGCAAGGCCTGCAACACCGCCTCCACCCCTCACCTCCACCTCCTGGCCTCCCTTGTCCCCCCACTGCTCTGCGTCCTGCTACCCCACCTTCTGGCCACATTAACTGCACACTGAGTCACCTGCTGCCCCCTCAAACATAGAGGGAACTGTTGTGTGTGTGGACAACCCCAGAGTGGGAAGAGTGGGAAAGGCCTGCTAGCTGGCCAAGGACCCTATGAGAACACAGAAACCCACACACACAAGACTGTTACTGACTCGGGGAGTCCCCCCTGCTGTGAGAGTAAAACAAGGGTTCAACCAAACAGAAAGAGAGAGATATTTCAGAGAAGACAGAGAAAGACTGAGGAAAATCAAGACAACCAACTCACTGTCTCTCCCTTTACACGAGACCTGGAGGAATCTCATACCAAAAAGCATTATTATTACTATTAAACAAGCAGATGAGAACACTTTAAATCATGACTGTTTACTATGAAGAAGAAGGAGGGAAATGGCTGATGTAACACAAGGACGTTTCCTTTGTCTTTATTGATCGAGTTAATGCACCCCTCTTCTCTTGAGACCCAGCACTTACTGTTGCGGAAAGACAGACAGGGATTGTGTTTGACTAGACCTGGGAGGAGGGCGGGGGGCGGGGTCTAGATAGTGATTCGCTGCTGAGGCCTACTTAGAATATAAACCAGGTTTCACAATGTTTTAACATTTTTCCTTTTTCTGCTGCAGTTTTTTTTATTTCATAATTCTGGGATTATACATGGAATTATTACAATATTGAGAGGGTTATCAATATTAACATTTTAGTCACTATTATGGTCGTTATAGGAATGAGTGTGTTCCCACTGTTTAGCAAGATTTTATCACAGTATTCAGGAATAAAACAGAATCTAACTTACAAACAGTCTAAAAAGAGAGAGATAAAGTATCAATATTATAAGACATTATTTGAATATTTTTTGTAGAGATTATTTTTGTTTGGAGTTATAATAAATTAACTATTCCAGAGGAGCATTTTATTACACTGTAAACTTGACAGTAAATGTGACTTATTTAACTTTCCTTGTACTTTATTGATTCAATTTATTCTTTCAAGAGAACAAATATGTCATTACCAACCGTAACTCACAGTTGTCTACTCCAGAATGGTTCATTGGTATGTCATATAATTTAGGTCTGACATGTTTTATGCAAATGGTTAAAGAACTGACATGATGAGTGACACCAACACAGACAGACAGACAGACAGACAGACAGACAGACAGACAGACAGACAGACAGACAGACAGACAGACAGACAGACAGACAGACAGACAGACAGACAGGCAGACAGACAGACAGACAGACAGACACTGTCTGTAATGCATCTCTGTTCTGGGATCCTTATCAGAAGACGTCTGTAGTGTTCAAATGAAGGGCAAAGTGGAGATGTAAGTAAGGAGTGAATTGAGATCCTCACAGAATGATCTGGGTGCAGATCATAGAGCTCCTGGCTGATCAAGGTTTAAATGATCCTAGCATCGATAAACTAAAGTATTCGGTGGATGAAAACGATGACCTTACTTAGGGGCAACCAGTAGCGGTGTGTGGGTGAAATCCTTGACGAAGCAAATCCAGGAAAAATAAGTCATATTACAACCGGCAAGCAACATCTGTCCGGTGAAGTCCACAAAGCACATTGCATGTAACAAACAGTTACATGACCTACAGCATGACCAATCAAGTTAATGTTCCCGACATTTTCGGACTACTAAACAATTATTGATTTCGAACACTGGAGGATTACTGCTGCCTCCACTATTCCAGCACCGTTTCAACCTCAACATCAAATCACCTATGCTTAATCTAAGACAGAGACAACTAAAAAATACCAAAAACAATGTTGTCCAATCAACATAAACTAAACATGATGTGGCTGTCCATGGTACTGATTTATGTGTGCGTGCGTGCGTGCGTGCGTGCGTGTAGAAAAAACATGTCGACTCATGTATGACAGACTCCTACTTGCAAATGCCATCCTCATCTCTTTCACTTTGCCGAAATGGTCTATGAGTCTGTCATACAGTACACACTTTTAGTTTTTGTTGTCCTAGGCTAAAATGCTTGCTCAGGGCCTCCCGAGCATCGCAGTGCTTGAATCGTCACTACAGGCCCGGGTTCGATCCCAGGCTGTGTCACAGATTTATATCACCTGAAGCATTGCAGAACCATGTAAACACTTGCATGAGATTGGCAAATATGCATGCATCTTGTGCATGTATGTTTATATTGTAAATATATTGTATTATAAATCTGAACGCACTACCAGTGCTTTGAAAAGTTTATGTAATTAATTAACTAGGAAGTCGGGGCACCACGGGAAAATGATGTTTATAGAGTTACTATCTCCCTAATTTTAATGGATTTTACCTCGGTCAGTCTCATTCTTGAACATCGTAACTCCTGGTCTGCACGAACCCTAACTTACTGATGAATCATCCATACACAAATTGTCTCAATTATTAATTTACTAGCTAATTAAACAATTACAGAATATATAAAAACATACTAACATTATACAGTAAATGCCGTCCCTAGAGGACTTAACAAAACAAGACAGTTTGGTTATAATCTTATAAAGACTCAGAGAGAAGGGGGGGCAAAGGAATGGATGTATAGGACAATGGAGAAGCTATTCTCACAGAAATACAAATACATATGCCACTAACAATCGCTCATTCGAAATAGTAATGCATTGTATTTACGTGACGCCGGCTTCTATAGATGAGGTTAATGAGGTAAGACTCTGGTTTGCCCAGTAGAGGTTGCCATTGCCCTTTGAGTCGTAGTGGTGAGAGTTGATGCTGTGAAGATGCTTCCGCGTGGTCGTCAGTGTCCTTTTCCTAGACTTGTGTACATTTTCAGCTGCAATTTGGCTTCACCCTTATGTAATGCTTTGGAGTGATCAAAATGTATTAACTAGGCTTGTACAGTCTATTAGTCCCATATAGATAGCATGGCGCTCTGTCCATAATAAGTCTCTACCTTGCAAGTTAAACGGTTGAGTAGGTGAATAGAGAAAACCATTGGGTCTTTTTAACAGGGTATGGGGTTTATTTCTAAATGTATTACCAGTGTGGAGGAAATCTCATAAGTGTTTATAGTTATATTGGTTAGGGGTAAATCAAGTCCCGTACAATGCTTTAACCTTATCTTTATCAAATGATCCATAAAGGGGTCACTCTGAACATTTCTCAGAACACTTTAGCACCACGTGTGTACGTCTACATGTGGGTGTGATTCATACTGAGGTTTAAATATTCACTCTAGTGTTCCATTCATACTGGGGTTTAAATATTCACTCTAGTGTTCTATTCATACTGGGGTTTAAATATTCACTCTAGTGTTCCATTCATACTGGGGTTTAAATATTCACTCTAGTGTTCCATTCATACTGGGGTTTAAATATTCACTCTAGTGTTCCATTCATACTGGGGTTTAAATATTCACTCTAGTGTTCCATTCATACTGGGGTTTAAATATTCACTCTAGTGTTCCATTCATACTGGGGTTTAAATATTCACTCTAGTGTTCCATTCATACTGGGGTTGAAATATTCACTCTAGTGTTCCATTCATACTGGGGTTGAAATATTCACTCTAGTGTTCCATTCATACTGGGGTTGAAATATTCACTCTAGTGTTCCATTCATACTGGGGTTTAAATATTCACTCTAGTGTTCCATTCATACTGGGGTTTAAATATTCACTCTAGTGTTCAATTTAACAGTATATTCTGGAATAGTCTCTTCCTTCATATCTCCATACAGAATCCCTTAATAAGGTTATTTCACACTGGAGCCAGTCCCCTGACAGCTCTCACATTTCAATTAATCAGCTTATTATAGAAAATATCAACCCTCTTGTTATTCAAATTTCAATTAACTTAATATCAAGATTTCAATTAATCAGTTTATTGTCCAGGTTAAAATGACAATTAGCTTATTGTCCACATTTTAATCAGCTCAATATGTCATATCTCACAATCACACAACTTTCACATCCACATTCACTTAGTACTATTCCCAAACACACTTGGTAATCTCCCTTATTACTTCATATGTATCTTTAACGGTTCTCTTGCCGCAACTTCCTATACATATAAATAACACCCTGTGTTCAAAAACACATTAGGTTTATGCAATTTTACTTTTTAAAGCAGCGTTAGACAGGATTACCTACACATACTGACCAGCTCAAATAGACAGAAGTGTGCTACATGGCAGACCAATCCAAACTCATCTCTCTGTGCATGTCAAGCCCACTTATTATCTTAGCCAATCATGGCTAGCGTGAAGGTTGCTGTCTTTTTCTCTGGCTAAACCAACTAGGTTTGTAATTTAACCATTTTATTTGTATTTACAGATGGCATGCAAGTTTGTTACTAAGGAACATTAAATTTGACATGTTCGAGAAGGCAAAAAATACATTTTGATAAAAAAAAAAAAGTTTATGTTCAAATGTCTCTCTTGTGAAGTAGTGCACTAATTGACTCAATCTTGGTAGACAAATACATTCACAAGAGAACGTTCAATGATATTTCTCACTACCATGTTGTTTACACATTATGTGAGGTTTTATGTGTTATTGGAGGTGTGTCTTGGTCAGTTTATCTCGGGAAAATGCTGCACTCGCCAATCTGCCGCCATATGCTGCCGCCAGCCAATTTATGCTTGCTCCGAAATGCAATCCGGAAGCTCTGTACCAGTGGAGGCTGCTGAAGGGAGGCTTATAATAATGGCTGGAGTGGAGTTTAATGGCTGGAATGGATTGAATGGTTTCCAAAACATGTTTGATACCATTCATGCCATTTCAGCCATTATTATGAGCCGTCCTCCCCTCAGCAGCCTCCACTGCTCTGTACGGAGGGTGAGACAATTGCGGAGCCTCGGGAGAGGCCAAATCGAGCTCTGTACCGCATTGCCATGCACCTCCCACATTTTGTAACAATGCGGAGGGCTCCATATAGCGGGAGCACAGGAGGTTGATGGCACCTTAATTGTGGAAGACGGGCTTGTGGTAAAAGGCTGGAGTGGAATCAGTGGAATGGTAACAAACACTTGGTTTCCATGTGTTTGATACCATTCCATATGCTCCGTTCCAGACATTATCATGAGCTGTCTACCCCTCAGCAGCCTCCACTGATAAACACAACAATTTGAGTTACAGTTCATAGAATGATATAAGTCAATTGAAATAAATTCATTAGGCACTAATCTGTTGATTTCACATGACTGGGCAGGAGCGCCTGGGAGGACTGGGGAGCCAGGCCAAGCCAATCAGAATGAGATTTTCAGACAGAAATACTCCTCAGCATCCCACCTCTCCCCCTTCTCAGACGATCCCGAAGGTGAAGGAGCCAGATGTGGAGGTCCTGGTTGTGGTCTGTGGTTGTGAGGCCGGTTGGATGTACAGTCGAATTCTCTAAAACGACGTTGGATGTGTCTTACGGTAGAGAAATTAACATTTAATTCTCTGGCAACAGCTGTTGGACATTCCTGCAGTCAGCATGCCAATTGCACAAACTTGAGACATCTGTGGCATTGTGTTGTGACAAAACTGCACATTTTAGAGTGGCCTTCTATTGTCCCCAGCACAAGGTGCACCTGTGTAACAATCATGCTGTTTAATCAGCTTCTTGATATGCCACAGCTGTCAGGTGGATAGATTATCTTGGCAAAGGAGAAATGCTCAGTAACAGGGATGTAAACAAATCTGTACACAACATTTGAGAGAAATAAGGTTTTTGTGCATATGTAACATTTCTGGGATCTTTTATTTCAGCTCATGAAACATGGGACCAACACTTTACATGTTGCGTTTATATTTTTGTTTAGTATCTACTGAAGTGAGACTTTGTTATTGTGTTTCTTGGCTATTTACAATTTTGGCCACAATCTAGGTTGTTTTTCCAGTGTTTCAGTTTCAACTGCTAAGGAAGAGAAGCAACCCAGATACTAGTCAGAATCTCACAGGCACAAACAAGTCACATTACCACAGTAAACTCCCACCATTTTTTGTCTCAGTTGTGATATTTTGGTTAAAAGACAGGTCACAAAGAAATGTATGAAATTAAACAATATACCACATGACGTCTTATTAGTAATACATTTGTTTTAGAAACATTACAAAGCATGCACATCATTTATTTTGTGTTTTGTTGTATTTTGACTGGTAAAACAAATCTACCTGCCACAGTGGCTGCTGGACCAAAAAGTTAATTTTAGGCGCTGTTCATGGTGATGCTGGTCATGGCTAAAAAGGGATCCAGATTTTGTCAAATTAACGTCAAAAGTTGAAATGTTTTGCATGTTTTGCAACTCTAAACCTTTTCCTAACCTTAAACTAATTATCCTAACCTGCTACGAAAAGTTAATTTTTTAAAAGCTGGACATGTAGTACTCAGGGATTTGTTCTTCATTACACAAATAAACATGAGAAATAACTCAACAGAATGAATATCATTCACGATGACAGTAAATTGATACATTGACAACTAGGGCTGAGTTCCCCAAAAGCATTGTAGCACTAAGATAAATGGAATTAAGATGGATGAAAGACATGATCTTAGCGCTACGATGCTTTTGGGAAACAGCCCAGGATAGGTGCATCCTCCAAATCTCTTCACCCCTTGACACATCACATCAAGATGTGCACATTTGATATCAGACGTGGTGCAATTCAGGTCTGATTCATGCAAATTGTTCACTGGGGGATTTGACCAATGATTTACATCATTGAATTTGACTGGCATAGTAGATGATTGGTCCAGCAAACAACCAACCCCTGGTCTAAAAGCCATAATGTGGTTTGTTACAGGGCATCTCTCCTGAACATAGTAATGTTAACAGAAGTTGAATATTTATTATTTATTTATGGGATATGCTTGTATATGATCTCTGTGCAGGTAAGTTCTACCTAAATAATTCAAAATGATTTTTACATGGACCGTCATTTTAATGTACTATTATTCACTGAATAATTGGAGAGGGGGGGGGGGGGGGGGGGGGCATACAATTGTAGATAAACACTTGATTTATTTATTCAGCCTGATATGGGTTAGACAAAATGATAATCTAACAGACCTACTTCCCTTTACGGAGCGAATGACATGACCGTTTCAAATCAGCTTTTAACCCTCACCAGACTCAAACATCAGCTATTGCATTATCGAGGAGCACAGCATTATCACATGCTACAGATTGACCTGAGGTTTACCCAAAAAAATACAAATAAAGTTTCCACTCAGCAGTCATGTCTTTTGTTTTTCACCAGGTGATATGGAATGTTGTTTTGAAAAGGCAGGTAAAAAGAAAGTTAGAAAAGACAAGTGTTAAACCACTGATTCATGTTCTCTAGAACAACAAAAATAAACAAGAACAAAAAACACAAACCCCAGGTTTGTGTTCCCGGGGTATCAGACATGTAAGGAGAAAAAGGGGTTCAGAAAACAGTGCTCGGCTCCCTGTGTGGAAGAGGAGCAGAAAAAGAACAGAGCCCCTTGTGTTATGTTGTGTCTCTTCTTCTGCATCATCTCAAACATAAATCCCGACCTCAATGCACTAGTTGTACAGAAGGTACACTAGCCTTGGCTTGTACAATATCTGCAGGCTTAAGCGCCCGAATACATTGGCTGACAGTCATATACAATGACAGCTGCATCATCTTGGGGGGGGGGGGGGGTTCACATGTAAATAATGTTACTTTTATCAACCCCCACCTTTTTCTTTAACTTGAACAAAATACACATTTTTGTTTATATATTATATGTTTTACCAGAGTTTTTAAAATGGTTATATTTTCTGTAACAAAACAAAAAAAAGTCACATTTAATGCTGTTTTAACACCAGCCAATGTTTTGTTACTTGACAGAGTTTCTTACAGTACACGGTTAAACGGTGTGTGTGATTTTAGAGTTAAAATATATATTAATTTATCATTAAATAGAATGCCTCTTTCATGGTCTTGCATGCATTGGGGGAGCATTTGGGCAAGCTGTACAAGGAGAGGCATGTGGACGGACTTGCTCAGGCTGTAGGCTCCGGGCCGAGTCCTGGCACTCTTTTTTGGTCCACCTGTAAACGGGTTGGCCCTTTTTTCATTGCAACCAGGTCAGTCCAAAAGATGATTATCCAGTGTGTTTTTTTATTTTTTTTTATGAGCGAGTGTGTGCATACGCGTGTGTGTGTGTGTGTGTGTGTGTGTGTGTATGGTCCTTTACGCCGTTTCACCAAGGAACTGCTACGATCACTGAAGTTTTGTTCCAAGCTTCCGTTGTCTGTTTCTGGAGGATAAGCAGACATTCAAACCCTTAATAAACATGTAAAAATGGTACAAAACATCTCAATATTGAGTCACACAGATTACCTTCCCACCTAATATGGTGATTAAAATACATAACTCACCTTGCCTCTGATCTGGTCACTGTGTACTCAAACCACAGGATGTTGGGGATCAGGCTTGTATCCCTCACAAGGAAAAACTCTGATATCGGCCTGTCAGTAGTCAGGGTTTGGGAGAGAGGTGGGACAAAGTTAAAAATGGTGAAACAATAAAAAAAAGTACCTAATATCAAATGAAAAACATCAGATTCACCAAGAATCTGTAGCTACAGTGATCCATGCCAGGCTCTGATGACTCACTTCCTGCTAAGCCTGTGTGCCCCCCTGAGAGATGTCCCCATTCTTTACCATGCTGCCATCTTGGGGAATAGCGGTGTCAGCACCTCCTGTGTGAAGTAGAACCAGACTACTCCGATGGTGCTACCAGTCACTCCCCCGTAGAATACCTGACTCCAGGTGTGGTACAACAGGTAAACCCTGGAAAGGACAACAAAAGAAAAACACCCTTTAGTCATTGAGCATTTTAAAAATAAATATGCTTGTGCAATTTTTGGGTTGAGCTAATTACGACAGTTATTAACAGCAAAATGATTTGAGGAGTTGGGACCAAATTGAGCAACCGTGTCATGCTCTAAAATTACATTCAAATCAAGAAAAAAAAATACACTAAGTCTCCCCCTCCCCTCCATTGTCCTCCCTCCCTCCCTCACCTGCTGTATGACACGGATAAGGCCACGCCCAACAAGGTGATGGACAGTATGTGTCTCCACAGCAGCTCCACACAGCGAGCGTTGTTCGTTTGATGCATTCTAGACACGGGCAAAGAGCGTCAGCCAACATCAAATGTCATGTATGCATAATGAATATATTTTTTTGAGATGTAGTCTGGGAGTTGTAGTCGGAGTTTATCACTCACCTTAAATAGAGAAAAAGAAAGAAGTAAACAACAAAAAACCAGATAAACTGGGAATGACTGGAGGGCATCCCATACTCCGTGGTCAGGGTTGCGTGAGCTCCTGGAAAAAGATTGGGGAAGAGAATGGAGAAGGGGTTAGCCAGATGCTATGGCCTTGGCCAGACATATGGATGATATTAAACAGATAAAAACAAATGCTTTCGTCAACGTCCATTTTTGTCCGTCAAAAGTTTAATTGAACCTTTGGACAGTCGGGCGAGATGCACATGTAAAAACGATGGGCAAAACTGTGGATACTTCTCACTACTGTCCATCAACATAGAGGCCCCATAGAAAACCCATTGGCTCATCTGTGTTTGACAGATACAAAATCTATGTCTGGCCGCAACTTAGTGTATATTTGATGCACAGACAGACACTTATTATTGGTGTAAGCCTATGTACTGGGTCACTGCAAGTGGCTTGTCGCTTTCCTCACCTTCACATGGGCGGGGCTCCCTTAAAATATGCTTCAGCAGCCAGTTCAACCCTTCGTTCAGTACGAGCCCACCGAAGAAGGAGATCTATGAAAGAGGTACGGGAAAAGGATTAGGTGTGATAAAGTCCACGCTGTGAACGGAGACAGCTTTTAGATATGTGCTAATCTTTAATATTAATGGCAAATAATAATCTATATGACCTTGTACAAGCATTTCTGTATGTAGAGTTTTAGCGTGTATCATGTGTGAGTGTGACACGTGTCCTGTCCTCATTTAGTGGTCCAGCAGGGACTTGGGTAGCCCCATTTGGGACCTCTTTTATGGATTTCTGTAATAGAGGTCCCATATGGAGCAAGGATCTGGGTTACATTACTTACCGTGTGCAGTTCACGCTTGAACACTATGAGGGTGACAAAGCCCACAAGGATCGCTATGGGTAGCAAGCTGGTGTAGGCCAACAATTGTCCGGTCAGATCACCTTTGGAAAAAAAATATACAATATACACAATACATACAGAAGGGCATGGGGGGGGGGCTACCTATCTATTTATGACTCAGGTGAAAGGTGAATATGCCTTAACCTTTTTAATTAAATTACTGTCAGATCAGTGGTGATTGAAGGAGAAGGGGCATGCATCAAGTAGCAGTTACATTCTCAATGCATGGATATTGTACAGCTAATTTTGAAGTTAATATTCAAAACGCCATAAATGTAGCTAGTCTAATTGCATGATGAGATTCATTTTGTTTCGATACCAATATGACATTACAATGGGTGCAGGGTTAGTTGGCCAGCTAACTAGTAGGCTGGTTAATAGGAGTCTATAGGTGGCTAACCTCAAGGTGTGTGTACATTACACATTATCAATCAGAGTGAATAAAGGCAACACTATCCACATTTGTTTTGTTCTTAGACTTGGAAGACGTAAGCGGTTACTACCGTAGTGATGTTCACTTAACTAACGTTAGGTACTTTGCGATCAACAAAACTAGTTGGCTATACTGGGCCAGTAACTAGTTAATTAGGACACTATACGCGACAAACGTGCTGTTTCATGACCATTTAAAATGAAACATTTTATGCAGCAATTCAAGCCCGAACTAGTTACCTAGGCATTGTGGACAACTTCTCCAACTGCGCATGCGGAACTGTCCCACTATTTGGCAGTTCATGTTAGTTACGATCACTGCGGAGTTGTGTCTATGCTTTTTATTGTCTCACTATTTGGCAGGTCACGTCGGTCGTGCCGATTCCGTTGCAAAACATCCCGCAATATCGTGCAGATTACCAAAGCGTTGAGCATCTATCAGACAAATGTTAAAGAGGAAGAATGATTAGTCAATACACTTACCAGCAGGGAACTCTACGTGGGTTAGCGATATCGACCGCCATCGAGGTGGTACCGAGCAGTGTTCTTCGGACGCCATTTTACCCGGACACCGGGCAATGTGGATCGACGAATTAAAACGTAATACCAAAGTCCGTCTAACCAATGCGAAACACGGTCCCTTCAGCCATTCACAAGAGTAGAAAAAAACCTGTACCGGAATAAAAAGGAGGAGTTATCGTCCAGAGGGGGGTTCGCTTAGTCCCGCCCGGGGCCCGTCTAGTCTTGTTAAGCAGCTGCTGAAAGTTGATTGCATTGGATTTGGAACCGGGCTGCTTCCTGGCCGTCAGCCAGGTGTCCTGTTCAAAGCCCACGGAGAAGTCGGCTCAAAACTAAAGTGACTTAATTAAGCACGTGTAGTAATGTCGCGTTCAAAACAACTGGGAACTCTGAAATCTTGAACTCTTAAAAAAAAAAAAAACTCTGAATGGGAAAATTTGTTTTGGTAATACATCTCAGAATTCCAGTTCTGGAACTGGGGCACCTTCTAAAGATCAACTTTCTGACCTGAAGATCGCTGACATCATGATTCAACCTTGTTTTTTTAAATGAGTTCCCAGTTGGGACCCCATGTTGCTCAGTCGGTAGAGCAAGGCGCTTGAGTTGTGAGTTTGATTCCTACAGGGTACCAGTATGAAAATGTATGCACTCAATGTATGTATGCAAGATTTCTGAGTTCAGTTGTTTTTACATTGTAGTCATTTAGCAGATGCTTTTATCCAGAGCGACTTGCTAAGTCTGTTCTGATAGGCTACATCGAGGTGTACCTGTGGATGTATTTAAAGGCCTACCTTCAAACTCAATGCCTCTTTGCTCGACATCATGGGGAAATCAAAAGAAATCAGCCAAGACCTCAGAAAAAATTGTAGACCTCCACAAGTCTGGTTCATCATTGGGAGCAATTTCCAAACGCCTGAAGGTACCACGTTCATCTGTACAAACAATAGTACACAAGTATAAATACCATGGGACCACGCAGCCGTCATACCGCTCAGGAAGGAGACAGGTTCTGTCTCCTAGAGATGAACGTACTTTGGTGCGATAAGTGCAAATCAATCCCAGAACAACAGAAAAGGACCTTGTGAAGATGCTGGATGAAACAGGTACAAAAGTATCTACAGTGGGGAGAACAAGTATTTGATACACTGCCGATTTTGCAGGTTTTCCCACATGTAGAAGTCTGTAATTTTTATCATAGGTACTCTTCAACTGAGTGACGGAATCTAAAACAAAAATCCAGAAAATCACATTGTATGATTTTTAAGTAATTAATTTGTATTTTATTGCATGACATAAGTATTTGATACATCAGAAAAGCAGAACTTAATATTTGGTACAGAAACCTTTGTTTGCAATTACAGAGATCATACGTTTCCTGTAGTTCTTGACCAGGTTTGCACACACTGCAGCAGGGATTTTGGCCCACTCCTCCATACAGATCTTCTCCAGATCCTTCAGGTTTCGGGGCTGTCGCTGGGCAATACAGACTTTCAGCTCCCTCCAAAGATTTTCTATTGGGTTCAGGTCTGGAGACTGGCTAGGCCACTCCAGGACCTTGAGATGCTTCTTACGGAGCCACTTCTTAGTTGCCCTGGCTGTGTGTTTCGGGTCGTTGTCATGCTGGAAGACCCAGCCACGACCCATCTTCAATGCTCTTACTGAGGGAAGGAGGTTGTTGGCCAAGATCTCGCGATACATGGCCTCATCATGGACAACGTCACCCACCCTCTGCACGCTATGGTTATGACGCAGAGGAGCACTTTCAGTCACAGACTGATCCCACCACGGTGTGCCAGAGAGCGCTACAGGAGGTCCTTCCTGCCGGCGGCTATGAGACTATATAATGCCTCACCGGGGTGCCGTGCCGTCGGCAACATAGATCTGGAACTGTTGGGGTGCTAGGACCTAGTTTAACAATTATGCATCCATCCGTGAGTAACTCTGGTCCGTCAGCACTCATCCACTCAGGACCTATTTATTCATACAGGTCTGTATATACATACTCATGTACAGTTGTTATATTATATCACATGCAATATTGTAAGTAATTATTGGACGTAGGCATTCACTCAGGAATGCATATTAGTATCCTGCCAGTTGCACCTTTTCTCATTGCTTTTAGTATATCGAATGTGCAATAAGTGCAGTTGTCTGTAATTAAACCCTGCGCACTAAGGACTGTATTTTAAGGGAATTACTATTATTACCCCAAATGATATCATACACACATTTAGCTATTAAAGTATCTCTTCCTGTCATTTACCTGTACAGTTTGTGTAAACATGCAAGTATTCACTTATCTGTAAATATAACTGTATAACTGTAACTGTATACCTAACTGTACAGCTAATTTAACCATGCAAAATTTTCACTTACCTGTTAATTTACCCAGTCTGTCTATTAAGTAAACTATTATTACCCTCACTCATATCATACGCATTTTTAGCTACTGAAGTATTTCTCTGCCATCGACCTGTATAGTATAGTTAATGTATAGAGTACATATTCAGCCAACCACTCATACTATGCAATGTCCTTTTATAGCTTTTTTTTGCACTCCAGATATCTTGTATTTCTATACTTTTTCATACTGCCGCTCTATGTATCATGTACCGTGTATCTGTCTTTTGTGTACTTTCGTTGTGGCATTTTGCACCTGCCCTGTGTTTTTGTTGTAGCTGCTTGACAATGAAATTTCCCCCCCGGGGGAGCAATAAAGTACCTATCTATCTATCTATCTATCCATCCTCCCCTCAATACGGTGCAGTCGTCCTGTCCCCTTTGCAGAAAAGCATCCCCAAAGAATGTTTCCACCTCCATGCTTCACGGTTGGGATGGTGTTCTTGGGGTTGTACTCATCCTTCTTCTTCCTCAAAACACGGCGAATGGAGTTTAGACCAAAAAGTCTCATCAGACCACATGACCTTCTCCCATTCCTCCTCTGGATCATCCAGATGGTCATTTGCAAACTTCAGACGGGCCTGGACATGCGCTGGCTTGAGCAGGGGGACCTTGCGTGCGCTGCAGGATTTTAATCCATGACGGCGTAGTGTGTTACTAATGGTTTTCTTTGAGACTGTGGTCCCAGCTCTCTTCAGGTCATTGACCAGGTCCTGCCGTGTAGTTCTGGGCTGATCTCTCACCTTCCTCATGATCATTGATGCCCCACGAGGTGAGATCTTGCATGGTGCCCCAGACCGAGGGAGATTGACCGTCATCTTGAACTTCTTCCATTTTGGATGGAAAATTATGTGGATATATTGAAGCAACATCCCAAGACATCAGTCAGGAAGTTAAAGCTTGGTCGCGAATGGGTCTTCCAAATGGACAATGACCCCAAGCATACTTCCAAAGTTGTAGCAAAATGGCTTAAGGACAACAAAGTCAAGGTATTGGAGTGGCCATCACAAAGCCCAGACCTCAATCCCATAGAACATTTGTGCGCAGAACTTAAAAAACATTGCAAGCAAGGAGGCCTACAAACCTGACTCAGTTACACCAGTTCTGTCAGGAGGAATGGGCCAAAATTCACCCAACTTATTGTAGGAAGCTTGTGAAAGGCTACACGAAACGTTTGACCCAAGTTAAACAATTTAATGGCAATGTTACCAAACACTAATTTAGTGATGTAAACTTCTGACCCACTGGGAATGTGATGAAAGAAATAAAAGCTGAAATAAATCACTACTATTATTGTGACATTTCACATTCTTAAAATAAAGTGGTGATCCTAACTGACCTAAGACAGGGAATTTTTACTTTAAATATCAGGAATTGTGAAAAAATGAGTTTTTGTATTTGCCTAAGGTTTATGTAGACGTCCGATTTCAACTGTATGTATTTAGTTATTTCTACTAAAATATAGTTGTCTGACCCCATATTTCATGTACAGTACAAAGGCTACAGCAAATAAATGCAAAGTAGATGTAATCATACAGAGCCTTCGGAAAGTATTCAGACCCCTTTACTTTTTACACATTTTGTTACATTCCAGCCTTATTCTAAAATTAATTAAATAAATAAAAATCATCAGCAATCTACACACAATACTCCATAATGACAAAGCGAAAACAGGTTTAGACATTTTTCCAAATGTATTAAACATAAAAAAGAGAACCTTATTTACGTAAGTATTCAGGCTTTTTAATATGACTCCAAATTGAGCTCAGGTGCTTCCTGTTTCCATTGATCATCCTTGAGATGTTTATAAAACTTGATTGTCCACCTGTCTATATAAGGTCCCACAGTTGACAGTGCATGTCAGAGCAAAGACCAAGCCATGAGGTCGAATGAATTGTCCGTAGAGCTTCGAGACAGGATTGTGTCAAGGCACAGTTCTGGGGAAGGGTACCAAAAAAAGTGTTTGCAGCATTGAAGGTCCCCAAGAACACAGTGGCCTCAAATTTTTAAATGGAAGATGTTTGGAACCACCAAGCCTCTTCCTAAAGCTGGCCGCTCGGCCAAACTGAGCAATCGGGGGAGAAGGGCCTTGGTCAGGGAGATCGCTGTGCAGCAACGCTCCCCATCCAACCTGACAGAGCTTGAGAGGATCTGCAGAGAAGAATGGGAGAAACTCCCCAAATACAGGTGTGCCAAGCTTGCAGCGTCATACCCATTGAGAATGTAATTGCTGCCAAATGTGCTTCAAAGTACTGAGTAAAGGGTCTGAATACTTATGTAAATGTGATATTTCTATTGATAATAAATTAGCAAAATTCTAAATCTGTTTTTGCTTTGTCATTGTGGGGTATTGTGTGTGTGTGTGTGTGTAGATTGATGAGGGGAAGTAACGTAACAAGTTGAAAAAGTCATCCAACACTATGCTGATTGATGGGACACATGAACAGGAAGCAGTACATGTACGACAAGAGTCCACGTGCAAAGGCTGCTGGGGGTAGAGTGATTCTCTGAGAATACATCTATTGTTTGTTCAACATAAAAGGAAACTAATCTCACATCCCAAAGGCCACTGTTTTGGAATCTGAGCAGTAATGAATCACTATTACATTAATTTCCCATTGGGATGTGATACATACTGACCGATTCATACAGCATATCATATACAAGACTAAAATAGGCAGGACAGTTTTCATTCGTCAAACAATTGATGCAAGTCATCCAACAGAAATATCTGATTCCAATTTAAGTCTGAGGGATAATTAGCAAAAATAAAGGTGTTAGTAAATTCACTCTGGAGAGCCAGAGTGCACTCTGGGCGTTCATAAATTCAGAGCATTGTCATTGTCCGTTCCTGCTATCAGAGAGCACACTAGAAGCTCTGGCCGAGGAGTAGGGTTGATCCGAGCGTTCTGACCTCGACTGCAGTCAAGCACCCAAACTAACTGGCTAACATTGGCTAGCTACTACTATTGGCTAAAGTTGGTTAGCTTGCTAGCTACTACTTTTGGCTAAAGTTGGTTAGCTTGCTAGCTACTACTTTTGGCTAAAGTTGATTAGCTTGCTAGCTACTACTATTGGCTAAAGTTGGTTAGCTTGCTAGCTACTACTTTTGGCTAAAGTTGATTAGCTTGCTAGCTACTACTATTGGCTAAAGTTGGTTAGCTTGCTAGCTACTTTCAGACGCAAATGAGAGAACACCTCACTGACCATTTTACTCGCCCTAGCAGAGCTGGTTAGGCTGTTTTTCATGTCATCTAGAGCGTTGGTGACTAACTGTGCTGCTGGCAACAATTTGACGTAGCTAGTTTGTTAGCTAAGCTAGACCTTTGTAGCTAGCCAGTAACTGAGTTCATTTCACAGGATTTGTTTTTGGACGGAAGCTGTAGAGAGAGAGCGAGAGAAGAGAGAGAAAGAGAGAGAGGTAAGCAATGGCACTTCTTTAGCCAAATATATCATTCATAAAAAAATGTAACCAATAAAATGCATTGACCAGTTATACAGTTTAAAGCCATTATGTGCATTTTTGACCAACCTTTAAAGTGTCCAGAGTTTCCAGCTTTCTATTAAATATGACCTATAATTAATTACAATGCGAGTGAAATAGTTTTCCTTCATTTAGTTAAAAAGCAGCTTTTCGGTGTTAAGATGAATTACCATAATCTAAATGTGATTTCTGTCATTCTGAGCAGCGTAGGTGGATGCAATAAATCAGGTCACGCACCCAAAGCATAGCTGAGCCGTTCAAATGTCCGGAGCCACATTTTCTTAATGGAAACCCTGAGCTGCACATCCAGTATCACTGTCTCATACTGACAAAGACTGATTACAGACAATAAGAATGGATTTCACTTTCTCTCTCATACACCCAACTCTGCAACAATCAGAATTTAACATTTTCATCAAAGCAGTTAATTATATCATATTTCATGTTCATCCAAGCAGTCTAAATTCAACCTGCTTTGTCACATGTCAGGTTGTCTTAGAGGTAAATGCTACAGTGTAGGATTTCAGAGGATGGCTGCATAGCATCTTTGCTACCCCACAGCACCTCAACACTATGACAATATCACTATATTGTAAGTATGAGGACGAGATGGGGATATCAGTGCACTTTTTCTGTAATACCTGCCACTGACCTTACGTACAGAATGTAATATTTATATTACACGTTCTCTTGAATAGGGTCCTTTTTCATCAATTAAGCTCCTAGCACTAGCAGAACACGCTAAATGAAATGGACAACACAGTGAAGAGACAGAAGCAATGAGTTCCTTCAGCAGACAATGACATCACATCTCAGTGCAAGTTTGGCCAAGGGTGTCTGGATGATAGTCAAGAGGGGATCGCTTTGAATCCCCTGCCCCAGAAAACACGCTTACAGTACATACATGACAGACGACAAAAATATTCTTGCTGGTTGATTGTTGGTTCATCTCACATTGGGATTTGTATAGAATGATCACAAACTTCAGATCATCCAATGTAAGGGGAGAGATGAAATCATGAGGTTCCTCTTTCATGTAAGGTCCAATACAAGTGATGCTGCAGTTCAAGCATGTGAATGAAACCTCTCCTAAATCTTGCCTGTTATGTCCGGCTTATACCAGCCCAGTCCCTTCCAGCTAAGTCAGACACAGGTTCGAAATCACTAGGCCACACAGTAGCAAACCACTTTCCAACTGAAAATGAAAATCTGTGTTCTTATTGGACAAATTCAGGTAGTACCTCCCCGTTTCACTCTTTTTATAAAGTTTTCTCCCTACTGAACACTACCCATGTCTCAGTGGTGATTGGAGAGGCCGGGGTCGGCTGCTGCATCTCCTTGGGGTAGGGCTCCGTTGGGCTCCAGCAGGCTGTCGATACCCAGGTAGCCCAGCAAGATGTCACTGCGGCGGTGGGACAGGCTCAGGAGGTCCTCGGCCAGAGATTGGGCTGAGGTGAAGCGCACCTTGTCGTGGTCAAACATGTCCTTCAGGTACTGCACTATTTGTTGCTGTGGAGTAGCAGAGAGAGAGGGTGAGATATGCAGTTGATACAGTCTTTCCATGAGTTCAGTACATTGGTGAGCAATGTCCTCATGAGGGTGGCAGGTAGCCTAGCGGTTAGAGCGTTGGGTCAGTAATCGAAAGGTCGCTGGTTCGAATACCCGAGCCGACAAGGTGAAAAACCTGTTGATGTGTCCTTGAGCAAGGCACTTAACCCCAATCAGCTCCAGGGGCGCCGTACTACTATGGCTGACCCTTTAGGAAGGCCGTCATTGTAAATAGGAATTTGTTCTAAACTGACTTAAATAAAAAAATGAGATGTAATTTATTTCTAAGAAAAATCAAGCTTGTTTTCCACAAGCATTAACGCATCATAGACTAAAGCACTGTAGAGATTACTTTAATTCTAACTGTGATTCAAAGTGAACTCTATGTAAGAATCAAGGAGGCAGGCAGGCAGGCAGGCAGGCAGGCAGGCAGGCAGGCAGGCAGACAAAGCACAAACTTGAAAAGGTCAGGGGGAAAAGTCCAGATTAAAACACCCACCTTGAAGATGGTGCACACCTCACTGAGGTGCTGTCTGGGACCCAGGAAGCCAAAGGCCAGGACAGGGCTCACGTGTTCTGATATGGCGTAGAAGTGGGAGATGAAGCCATCTGGAACCATCAGCAGACGCCGCTTGGCCTTCAGAACGGACCAGCACGCAGTAGCCAGGGCCTGAGAAATACGCACACAATGCATGGTTTATTACATTTCAGGATATTTAGTTGAAGTGAATGCAATAGACCGTGTTGTCCAGCATGTCAGCCTGTGTTATGTTTGTTACTGAGCCTGCTAGGATCAATATAGCATGATAACTATAGGAGTGTGTGTGCGTGTTTTTCGGTGTGTGTGGGGTCTCACCGTCTCCTTGAAGCTGTCGGAGAGCCAGCGGTTCCTCAGCACGGCCACCACGGACGAGGGTGGGCTCTCCAGGTCCTCGAAGGCATCCATCAGGATGAAGTCCAGCACGATGTCAAAGAAGTTCATTACCACCACCTGTCATAGGTCATACAAGGTCAGGAACTTCAAACACCCCTGGATCATGTATTCATTAGCGCATACAAAAGTATTTCTTATTGGTAGAAAATAAGTTAAGGTACTCCCTCCCTGTTTTAGTTGGTGTGCAATGAATATGTCCCAGCTCTATGCCACATGTCAAGTGTGAGAGTTCATGAGTTGTCACGCACTTGTCAATCTACTCAGAGCGATTTATAGACACTGATTCTGGCTATAATTATCTTATGAAAGAATCACTAGAATCTCTAGACAATTTCATTTATGTTTGAAGAGAGAAGATAAAACAGAGTCTCACCCCTCGTCCCTCTAGCTCCATCTTGCTGACCAGCCAGGTCTCCTCTCTCTGGGTGTAGAGAAGCATGTCCTCATACGCTTCCAGGAAGGCTTTGGGACTCTACAGGGGACAAAACAATGGAGATACAACTTAAGACAGTGTGTTAAAAAGTTACAAACCTGTTCAGAGAGTTAGTGAAGATGCAGGGTTTTTGGGGTTATAGGTCATATTCACTATATACAAAAGTATGTGGACACCCCTTAAAATTAGTGGATTTGGCTATTTCAGCCACACCCGTTGCTGACAGGTACACAAAATGGAGCACACCGCCATGCAATCTCCATAGACAAACATTGGCTGTAGAATGGCCCTAACCGAAGAGCTCAGTGATTTTCAACGTGGCACCGTCATAGGATGCCACCTTTCCAACAAGTCAGTACGTAATTTCTGCCCAGCAAGAGCTGCCCAGGTCAACTGTAAGCGCTGTTATTGTGAAGTGGAAACGTCTAGGAGCAACAATGAAGTGGTAGGCCGCACAATCTCACAGAACGGGATCGCCAAGTGCTGAAGCAAATAGTGTGTAAAAAATCATCTTTCCTCAGTTGCAACTACAGAGTTCCAAAATGCCTCTGGAAGCAACGTCAGCACAAGAACTGTTCGTTGGTGGAGGAGGAATGATGGTCTGGGACTGTTTTTCATGGTTCAGGCCCCTTAGTTACAGTGAAGGGAAATCTTAACGCTACAGCATACAGTGACATTCTAGACGATTCTGTGTTTCCAACTTTGTGGCAACAGTTTGGGGAAGGCCCTTTTCTGTTTCGGCATGACAATGCCCCAGTGCAAAAAGCGAGGTCCATACAGAAATGGTTTATCGAGATCGGTGTGGAAGAACTTGACTGACCTGCACAGAGCCCTGACCTCAACCCTATCGAACACCTTTCAGATGAATTGGAACTCTGACTGCGAGTCAGGCCTAATCGCCCAACATCAGTGTCCGACCTCACTAATGCTCTTGTGGCTGAATAGAAGCAAGTCCCTGCAGCAATGTTCCAACATCTAGTGGAAAGCCTTCCCAGAATAGTGGAGGCTGTTATAGCAGCAAAGGGGGGACCAACTCCATATGAATGCCCATGATTTTGGAATGAGATGTTTGACGAGCAGGTGTCCACATACTTTTGGTCACGTAGTGTATGTACCGGTACGGATATAGGTGAGTGTTGTCACCTTGTTTGCCTTGGTCATGAGTCCTGTGATCATCTGCTTGCCGGTCTCCATGAAGAATGTGCGGTGAGTTTCGTCCAGCAACAGAACCTGTCAAAAACAACAACAACTGAGCACTGCGGACTTCAGCAAAGACCCATCTTGATCACATCAATCCACAGTGACATTGTCTATTTAGGCAATAAGGCATGAGGAGGATCGTACATGGCCTGGATACAGCCCTTAGCCGTGGTATATTGGCCATATACCACAAACCCCAGAGGTGCCTTATTGCTATTATAAACTGGTTACCAACGTGATTAGCACAGTGACAAATATTTTTGGGTCATACCCGTGGTATACGGTCTGATATACCATGGCTTTCAGCCAATCAGCATTCAGGGCTTGAACCACCCAGTTTACAAATACCAATAAATCATCTTCAGTAAGCATTTCTGACCTGGAAGGCTTGTCTCACACAATGGAGCTTGGCTAGGAAGTCCTGGTGACCGTAGCATTCTAGCAGCTCAGTTCTGAGGGACGGAGAAGGGGAAAAGAATATGAAACGGGAATAGACATCAGTTCGTTTTATGATGTAAATATATGGTTGTGAGTAACAGTACTCACATAGTATTTGCGCTAGATTGATCTTGCCTTCGGCGCAATGGAAGCTATGGAATAGTCCCAAAAGTACAAACCCCAAACCCTCTCCAAATCTATCACTTTAATTAAGCTCTCAAAAAATAATATTTTAACCCAGGTACAGTACTTAGCTAGCGCTTACCGGAGCGCTCGATAGGGCACGCTGCCGTCCTGGACTAGTGACACGGCCTCGTCGTAGAGAGCAGAGGGCCTCAGAGGCTGGTACACCTCATCCAGAGATAGTTGGTCAAACAGCTACACAGAGGAGAAGAGATGGAGAGGCACATTCCTTAGCACACATGTTCATTTCATAGGATACATGACAGTCATGAGACTAGATTAGTGGTGTGTGTGAGATAGGGAGTAGGGGTATGTGAGGGTGAAACGCGTGGGTATGGCAGATAGACTGTGAGTGTATGGGAGAAAGGAAGTGTAAGGAGGTGTGTATGAGTTTCAGTGAGAAACGGGGGAGAGATGGCGAAAGAAAGAGAAACCAACCTCTGCCGCTGAGAAGAAGGAATCATCCGAAGTGATCGTAGTGGCGTCGTCTTTGCACATTCTCCTCTCCAAGTTTGGCAGAATGAGCGTTCCCTCACTCTCTGGCAGAACAACAAAGCAAACTGTCTGAGCCACAACGCCAGGACTACACCATAGCTAAATTACCCATTAAGGCTAAATGCTAAAGCTACTGTCTATGCAGAAAATAAATAGATTCATGTTAGCAGCATTCTAATAGCTAATTCTAAAGCTACCGTCCACACAGAAAAAATCAACAGATTTTCGTAGCATGCTAATTACCAAAGTCTGCCAGCAGGCTATCTGGGGGAATGGTGGTTCCAAAGTCCTCCTGTAGGTGGTAGGCCCGGTGCAGAAGGGTCTCCAGCTTCTCAGCAAAGACCTTGTTACGCGACTCGGACTGAAACCAGGAAAACAAAACAAAAATCACTACATTAGTTGATCAATTCAAATCACTACAGTTGATTAAATCAAATCACAGTGGCCCTCCAGGACCAGAGTTACCCATCCTTTATCTGAATCATTAAGGCAATAGAGGCTGATGGAGTGGGAAATCAGAGGATGCTTTAATGTAATCTTTGATGGATTTGTGAGAGTGCGGCTTCCTCTAGGCCATGGCTCTGTTGAGAAAGAGATTGATATCTCAACAGGCCTCACCTGGTTAAATAAAGGATAAATGAAATAAAATGAAATACAGAAAAATGAAAAGTGTAGCATACCGTTGAGAGTGAGATAGTTCTGTGGCGTACCGTGGGCACGGCGGGGCAAACCGCTGCCCCCTCCAGGGCCAGGCTCGTACTGCCGTTGGAAGTGTGGCGGATGTTGAGGGCCTGCTCCCACTTCTGGAGGGCCTCCTCAAACAGCTCCATGCCTGGGGGAGATGTGGAAAAGCAGAAGAAGCAGGATTTGGGCTAGGGGATAGGTCAGTTTTCAATGATATATGAATAGAGGGAGGATAAATGTTGGAAAAGCAGGAATTACTGATTGATCAGGAAGAGTGGCATTCCTGTGAGGGGAAAGGGAAGACAAGTCTTGTCTGTTCCCATTCCTTACCCTTTTTCCCAGAGTGCAACTTTCTCACTCTCGCTCATGGAGGTAAAACATTATTGACTAGGTGAGCAATGTGGTGGAAACCCATGCTAACATCAATCCAGAGAGAGTACAACTAGAGGAAAATAGTATGTAATATTATTAGAACGCAAACACAAATTAAATGGCAGGTTGAGAACATCTGGGCTCCCTAGAGGAGTCACTACAGACAACCTGGTTAGAATCCAGACTGGATCACAACCGGCCGTGATTGGGAGTCCCATAGGGTGGTGCACAATTGGCCCAGCGTCGTCCCAGTTTGGCCGGTGTAGGCCTTCATTGTAAATAAGAATTTGTTCTTAACTGACTTGCCTACTTAAACAAAGGTTAAATAAATTACAAATATTAATAATTAATTAATCGTAAAATGCCCGTAAAATGCCAGGATGTGTGTTGCTATCCTGTCGGGTGGTTTGGAAATACCATCTAAGGACTGGGAATGCATGGGAGGCCTCCCAGACATTCAGCTGCTGAGGAAATTCTGTTTCAATGAAAAGACCAAGATAAACAGTGAAGGAAATACAGTATAGTCAGACATAACCCTCTCTCACTCTAGCCAAAGATCCTCATAGCCCCTTGCATTGAGCCAAACAGTTCTTCTAAATTGCAATATGAATCCCCTCATTAGTTACTAATTTCACAAGGGCAATTACCAATGATGTAGAGGTTCTCCACATTTGCGTCTTCTATGGCTCTTGGCTCCTCCTCCATAGGCTCTGCCTCCCAGGGAGTTGAGGGATTGGCCGACTGATTCGGAGAAGGCGGGACTTGCATCTGTAACACAAAAAACTGCCATTGACAACCTAATCCAGGGGTGGGCAAACTATGGCCCCGCGGGCGGAGCCTATTCAATCCGGCACGGAATATATTTTCAAATAACTGACCTTTTTCTGGCCCGCAATGTGATTTTAAGAAACAATTTGTTTGTTAAAAATAATCTGTAACCCGATGTGGCCCTCGAGCCAAAAACGTTGCCCACCCCTGACCTAAACTGATGGCCATTAATGTGTATTATAAACAGGATCGTTTGGGTCCTGGATGCTGATTGGCGGAAAGCCGTGGTATATCAGACAATATACCACAGGTATGATACAAATTACTTGTTTACTGTTGTAATTATGTTGTTAACCAGTTTCTAATAACAATAAGGCACCTCAGGAGTTTGGTATATGGCCAATATATAACTCACCAGAAGCGGTTGGGCAGAGCAAGGTGGGTGGAAAGGATGGGACAGACAGAGCAGTGACTGTATGCTAGCAGGATAGTCCATATCTCCAGTCATCTTTGCTGATAGCGATGTTATTTCCATAAGTGGATTAATTGGTCTAATTTAGCATGTGTAGTAAAGCCTCAACCCTTAGCTACCTCGTCCAATTCAAATGAGCTTGGAAAGAAAAGTGAATAATAACAAAAAAATGTATTGTTTTGTGTGACTAAAAACTGCCAAACAGCATTTAAACCAAATGCCCACAGGGCTTCGTTGGGTCATTATAAGGGTCCTATTGACCATCTACCACACTTCATCATAAGGTGGACTAAGTGAGGCAAAGGATACACTGAGAAAGAAGAGAGAAATCAGGATCGATTCATGATCGAAAGAAAGTAAGAGTCAAACGTACGGAAGCTATGCTGTGGGAGGATCTTGAGTGTTTGCTGGGGGCAAGAGAGGAGATGCCGCTCATGGTGTCATTGCTACGCGTGTTGGGGCTCACCATCTGTCGCCCAGGAATCGGACCACCTGTGATGGAAACAAGGCTGTTAGCTAACACTTCTATCAACAAGTCATTTGGATCACTTGCAACTGGTATTCTCATCATGATCATACTGAAACTACTTTCACATAATGTATCCACCCATCCTTATTCAAACACCAGCCTGTCAGTGAGCCAATCACTTGACAAATCAGCCAGCTATCTAACAAACACACCAACAAATCATGGGCCAGTTTCATAGCCTGATTAAAATCACCAGCAATCACATTGAAGCAAAACTCACCTCTCTTAAGGGATGACGGTCTCCCCAACCGGAGCAACACCTCTGGTATTCCCACCTGCTTCGGCTCATCTTTTGCAGCTGTTGCCTGTTTCCGTTTTCTCCCTCGCCTCTTCAGGTGATGGGCTGTGAGGGTCAGGGCTACGCTCCCCAGAGCCGTGGCGAACAGCACCTTCTTCAGACTCGGAGAGAGCTTCAGCTGAGAGAATATGGACTAACAGGGGAAAGAGAGAGGGTGAGAGGTCACAAAAGTTGCTTATAGAGTACAAACATTAGATTTGTCTGGTAATAAGCTTCGTATTCATTCGGCAACATTGTTCTTTGCAATGTTTTTGGAACAGATTCTTACACACATATTCTTAAACATATTCCATATATAAGCGTTGTCTTGGGGATGTTGCTTACCTGCCCAAAGGTGGAGCAAAGAAACACTGGGATTTCAGCCACAGTCATGGCCAAGGCCTGGGCGATGGACATCCTTTCGGATTTTCTGATTGACATTTCAGTAGGAGAATGCCCACAGAGACTCCACCAGCCCCCTTACATCCACCTTCTAAGGGTATTCCTTCCCTGTTCTGTTCGGAGACCAGCCAGCACAGTGCCTGGTCCTGAATGGGCTGTGGTCGGCCACTTCTGAGCCTGGGTGGGTCCACCACTGTTCCAACTTCAGACTGTAGCTGCAACCAGTGCAACAGAGTACTGTCTTTGGAGCGGCAGCCCTGTCCACACTGGTTTTGGGGCCCCGTCTCTCTACTTCACTTATCCAAAGGTACAATGTTTCTCGGATTGCACACTGATGGTGGTGGGGGGGCAATAAAGTATGTCAGTTTGTCTGTCAGAGAGTAAAATATGACTACTTCAAACATTTAATGAACTGATATTAACTGTGACCTTGAACTTAGACAGATACCACTGTCTAGGGGCTATATAAGGGCACAGCATCCAGAACACAGTGAAGTGGACAGATATTGCACAGTCCAACACGACAGCTGCAGTTACACTTAGCAGCTAACTAACCTAGAGAATAAGTAGGAAAAACTCAATATCGGCGCTGAAAATCTTCCTCCAAAAGCTATCTCATACAAATATCTATTTTTGACTGCAAATAAACCCTTCCATTATCTCACAGAGAGCCTCAGCCTAGCTAGCTTTCAACGTGAGTAGCATTAGCATCATGCTAACTAGCTAGCTAGCTAGCAAGCTCAGAAACACTCACAGCTAGCTATCTAG
This sequence comes from Thymallus thymallus, assembly GCA_023634145.1. Lineage (NCBI taxonomy): Eukaryota > Metazoa > Chordata > Actinopteri > Salmoniformes > Salmonidae > Thymallus > Thymallus thymallus. The sequence goes on from CM042404.1 coordinate 30,569,432, forward strand.
CGAAACACTGGTTCACAACTACCTAATAACAAGACTCATATGATAGACACTCACCTTTGTAACATTAATAAACCTGCGTCATTTCCACCTGTGAGTGTGATTTCACAACACTGCCCTGTCCTGACTGCTGACCAACACCACTAGCCGGACATTGGAGTTAGCTAGCTAACCTGCTCCAACTTTGATTCGGTTACTGGCTACAATCTAACCTGGGATCAATCAGTTAACCAAAAGATGTCCCTCTGTCGATTGGAGAGATTGGTACATGTAGCTAACACTTTTATGGATAAGAAAGATATGTAGCTAGCTACATAGAGACCCTATTAAATGACTAATGATGTGCCTACCTAGCTACACCCATAACCACTAGCTATCTGATAGTAGTGTTATCCACATCTCTGTAAAGGCCTTCCTCCCTGCAGCACTTCACTATCTAATACAATTAAAGGGGCAATCAGCAACATCTACATACATTTTTGGACTGATATGTAGCCATTGATTCTTGAAGAATATAACTTATAACTTAGTTCAACTGTTGTACCCCTTCAGAACCCCAAATATAAGATTGGAGTAAAACAATGTTTGAACAAACACTCTGTAAAGCCCAGTGGCTATTTTAGCATGTAAATCTTGGTGGGGCAAGAAAAAAAAATAAAAGGTGGGATGCATGCCAGCAAAGCCACTACACAACACTACATAACACTAAACAATACAACACTACACTACACTACACAACACAACACTAAACAATACTACACAACACTAAACAATACAACACTACACTACACTACACTAAACAATACATGTATTGCACTATAAGGTGACCACAAACTGTTACAGCCTACATAAAGCTGTCCCAACACCTTACCACTGCTACACCTGGCTATTAGCTGAGCCTTGTCTTATAGCAAAACGGTTAATTCAGCCTCATTTACTGCCTTAAAACAAAACCTGGCTGATATGGCTGACTTACCTAAACAAATGTGGTTTCTACTGACAATTGAGATGTACAAACTATGGCATTAGGGGATGACAAGCGGATAAGAGGCAATCCGTCATTTCGATTAAGACATTTATGAGCGAACGAAGACAGACGTAGTCAATATAACTATTTGTTCTGCACTTTTGGGATGTACAGCGACAGAATTCAGAATATGGGCCGTTCTTACAGTATTCTCCCTGTTCACCAAGTCAGAACCATAGGATAAATAATGGGGGCATATAAGTAGACAATGAAAGAGGTGAAAATAGACCAAATCATTGAACACTGTTTGGGTCTTTGCATGTCAACAAAAGATACACTTCAAATAACACTAGTTGACACATTAAATGAGCTTTTAATTTGACACGTCAAATAACCCAATTGTTGTGTGTGCTGAATTTGCACGTGCAAGCCAAGCGCCACCACTACTATTCACTATGAAGTGAAATCTTAACTCTACAGCATACAATGACATTCTAGACGATTCTAGGCCCTTTTCTGTTTCAGCATGACAGTGCCCCCGTGCACAAAGCGAGGTCCATACAGAAATGGTTTGTCGAGATCGGTGTGGAAGAACTTGACTGGCCTCCACATAGCCTTGACCTCAACCCCATCGAACACCTTTGGGATGAATTGGAACGCTGACTGCGAGTCAGGCCTAATCGCCCAACATCAGTGTCCGATCTCACTAATACTCTTGTGGCTGAATAGAAGCAAGTCCCTGCAGCAATGTTCCAACACCTAGTGGAAAGCCTTCCCAGAAGAGTGGAGGCTGTTATAGCAGCAAAGGGGGGACCAACTCCATATGAATGCCCATGATTTTGGAATGAGATGTTTGATGAGCAGGTGTCCACATACTTTTGGTCACGTAGTGTATGTATCGGTACGGATATAGGTGAGTGTTGTCACCTTGTTTGCCTTGGTCATGAGTCCTGTGATCATCTGCTTGCCGGTCTCCATGAAGAATGTGCGGTGAGTTTCGTCCAGCAACAGAACCTGTCAAAAACAACAACAACTGAGCACTGCGGACTTCAGCAAAGACCCATCTTGGTCACATCAATCCACAGTGACGTTGTCTATTTAGGCAATAAGGCATGAGGAGGATCGTACATGGCCTGGATACAGCCCTTAGCTGGAATTAGATGTTAGAGGAGTTTGTGTTAGTAGTGGTAGGCTTGAGGGGCCAACGATGGTGTGGCCGAGAGAGCAGGCACGTGGCTTTCTTCTGCATCTGGGAGCTCTGGCGGCTCCTACATGTGTTGCATTATGGGAGGCACAGGCGGTGGTGAAGCAGCTGTCAGGAGTGGTTCCAGGAGGGGGGTCCAGCAGAGGCGATGGCATTGATGGTCTCATCCATGGCAGCCCTCTCCTGTGCCCTCTGTGTTCTGAGGGCTGCTTGACTCTCTCCTCTGCCATGGTCCAAATGTTACAAGAATCATGAATTTAGTGATTAATTAATAACGTGCTGGTCATTTACTATCAGTAAAAGTGACTATCTGATAGCAAAGAGAAACTCTTTTGTTGATTTAATTAATTAAATAGTTTTTGCAGCCAGTCCATTGTAATGGCTTTAAATGCTATGAGAGAGTAGGGTCACTCATTCACTTAAAATGTACCTTTTTTTTAACCTTCCTCTTTTTGCCTGACACTTCATACATTATTACTGCATGAGTGAATTTAAATGGTTTAATGTTACTTTCATACAAGGTCTGACATTTTTTAATTACTTAATTATGTAATGGTGGTGGATTCCAAAGAGATGTATTATAAATGTTTACAGTAGGCCTATTGTGTATTCTGTATTCAGTACTCTTGTTTATGCAGAAGTATTGTCTGGTTTTCCCAATCTTGAAAATGTGAAATATATTATGTACACTATCAGGGTCAATTGCAACCAACAGGCAGAAGATGACGCGAGAGTACACGCCACTGCGTCTTAAAACAAATTTGCTTGCAACCAAAAACACACAATAATAAACCAGCAGATCAGTTGTTACTGTTTCAACTGAGTTAGATACCAGACAGCGGCGTATAGGTTCTCTACTCCAGGCCACAATGAAATATCGACCCAGCAGGAACATTGAAAATAGCGAGGCTGATAATGAAAGGGAGTGGTCTATAGTGGCAGCAATTGAGATCAGCTGTGCGGGTGACCTTAACACATATTGATATGGTTTAATGAGAGATCACCTAGTTTTGAGACAGTGTTCAGTGTTGTTCGCAATTTATCCACAAATACTAGCTTTTGTGTCTTTATAAATAATTTCTAAACATCTTAATAATCAAGCAAATGTTACACAAATCCAAAATAGCCCATTATTATTCATTCATATATATTTGTTTGCCAAACTTACAACCTGGGAATTGCTCAGTCATAATGATTATCATATTCTTATGCCATACATAATATACTGTATATCTTGTATGAGCTGACAGTGCTGTAAATTATATGCAATAATAAAACCTTCCAGCAATTGGACAAGAAATCCCTGGCATTTCCACTGCAGTGATAAAATGTTGATGACGCAACCTAGCTAGCGCATAACGTTCTGAGAACAATATGTTTCAGAGCTTGTTGAGAGCATGGTTGTCCTATGGTTATTTTGCATCCAACCTTCCAATAACTTTCTGGAAATGGTGCAGGATAGTTGCTTAGCTCTAGAACATCCTCAGCTCATTTAAGGAATGTTATATTATTGGTTTTTTATTACTTGTAAGAATGTTGTCCAACTGGTTTGACATTGGGAATGTTCTCAAATAGTTAAGAGAGCATTAAGAAACAACTTTCTTCTGTGGGGATTTCTGAACTTCAGCATAACATTTTCTGCAGGTTTCGTCATGGTTTTATTTAGTCTGTGTAGGCCAGTGACACAAAATCTCAATTAAATCAATTTTAAATTCAAGCTGTAACACAACAAAATGGGTTTTTTTTAAGTCAAGGGGTGTGATTACTTTTTGAATTCCATTCTCAGCATCAACCAACTCTCTCGATCCTCTATCTTGTTAAGTGTTTTTGGGGTGTGTTGGCCACAAACACTAATTGGCCACTCCGGATCTTAATGAGTGCTTGTTTCCTTTGAAATTGGGTCTGTTTGAATAGACTTTGTATGAGTGAAATAAAACATGTCATGCTAATTCTATCCTGGTGGCATAGTGGACTAATTCCATGGATAGAGACCAGAAGAGCATTGGTTTGAATCTCATTGACGCCGTGCCACAATAAACAATAAATGTGATTACATGATTCATTTCCATTCGTCCTATCTGTGCTTGGAGTTCAAAACAGTTAACCTTAACTAAGCTAGCAGTGTTATTTGTTTTAATTATTATTTTATTTCACCTTTATTTAACCAGGTAGGCCAGTTGAGAACAAGTTATCATTTACAACTGCGACCTGGCCAAGACAAAGCAAAGCAGTGTGACAAAAACAACATCACAGAGTTACATGGGATACACTTATTAAAAATCTTACTGAAACATTCAGTGAAAGTTTAAAGGAAGTTCTTAAAAAAAAAAAAAAATTAGTTCAAAACGTTCAAACCATTCACAAATTTTAGAGAATGTTCAATGTTATTTAATTACCTTAAAATAACCTATAATTTCCGTTCTCAGAGCATACACACTTTCAGGGAACCATAGTAAAACGTTCTCAGAACCTCCCTGCAACCTAAAAATTAAATTCCAAGCACAGGCAACATTTTCAATTTTAAAAATGTTCTGTTTTACCGGTTACGAAACGTATGACTTCTTTCCCAGAACCAATGGGAAACAAAACACGTACTTTCCACAACTTCCAATGAACCAAATGTGCTAGCTGGGAAGCGAGTCCTCTCCTACGATGGTGCAGGAGGATGATGATGGTGGAAGCGCTGACAGACCAAACGTCAATGGTGCACGGACGGATCTCTCATAAATATAACTCCGAATTGGTAAGCAACCCTAGTTTCCATTGAATGTTGTCATTATTCCGCTGTTATTGTTGATTGACTGCCATTTGCCGCTATTATGGCTTTAAATAAACTATTTATGGTGTCAAAACGAATCGTCTCTGATGGCCGGCTGAGTGAGTGGTGAGGCAACTGGTTCAGGTCTCCGGCAGAATATTGTAATGTCTCCGATAATAATAGGTTTTATGTTTAATATGTTTCGAAAGGCTCACATTAACAGTTTTGTCCGAACAGATGTCAGTGTGTTAAAAGGAAATGTGTGCGCAACAAATATCCCCCTCTAGTTAAACCAGAGGTGTTGGTTTTGATAAACCACTGCACCTGTTGTGTGAAATGGATAGGGGCTAGGCTGATTTATGATATCAGTCGGAATTGCAAAAAATAAGTGTGCAATGCCATAAGCACAATACATTATTCTGTAGCACAATACATTGCTTTTGTATTATTTCCCGTGACAATTGTGAACATGATTAGTGACATGGTATTGACAATATAAGCACACACATAGCATCCTATGAAAGACTATAGTGTGTATTCACTATGGATCATCTGCTTCTTGACAGGGGTGGTGACCAGAAAACCACTGAACATGTGATGTAGCTCAGCCTGATCCAGAAGCATGGGGCTGCGGCTGGTTGACAAGGTAAGTTCATTTTGAGTATTGATACACCCTCAGTTACTGTTCATAAAGATAATTACAAGGCACCTGAAATGCTTATTTATAGATTCAATTAACTTTTTTTCTATCAAGTTTAAGGCCTATGTTTTGTACAATCTTATCGCATAGCATTATGCATGTCACATATGGTGCAAAAATGCTAAATAATCCTGAGCTTGAAATGCAGTGAATTCAGAAAGTATTCAGACCCTTCCCTTTTTCCACATGTTGTTACATTACAGACTAATTCTAAAATGGATTAAATAAAAACATGTCCTCATTAATCGACAACACAATAATGACAAAACTAAAACTGTTTTTTTACAAATGTTTACAAATGTATTGAAATTAACTGAGATATCACATTTACATAAACATTCAGACCCTTTGCTATGAGACTCAAAATTGATCTCAGGTGCATCCTGTTTCCATTGATCATCCTTGAAATGTTTCTACAACTTGATTGGTGACCACCTGTGGTAAATTTAATTGATGATTTTCAAAGGTACACACCTGTCTATATAATGTCCCATCAAGGCATAGATCTGGGGAAGGGTACCAAAAAATGTCTGCAGCATTGAAGGTCCCCAAGAACACAGTGGCCTCCATTATTCTTAAATGGATGAAGTTTGGAACCACCAAGACTCTTCCTAGAGCTGGCCGCCCGGCCAAACTGAGCAATCGGGGGAGAAGGGCCTTGGTCATGGAGGTGACCAAGAACCCGATGGTCACTCTGACAGCGCTACAGAGTTCCTCTGTGGAGATGGGAGAACCTTCCAGAAGGACAACCATCTCTGCAGCACTCCACCAATCAGGCCTTTATGGTAGAGTGACCAGACGGAAGCCACTCCTCAGTAAAAGGCACATGACAGCCCACTTAGAGTTTGCCAAAAGACACCTAAAGGACTCTCAGACCATGACAAACAACATTTTCTGGTCTGATGAAACCAAGATAGAACTCTTTGGCCTGAATGCTAAGCGTCACATCTGAAGGAAACCTGACACCATCCCTTTGGTGAAGCATGGTGGTGTCAGCATCATGATGTGGGGATGTTTTTCAGTGGCAGGGACTGGGAGACTAGTCAGGATCAAGGGAAAGATGAACAGCAACAATTACAGAGAGATCCTTGATGAAAATCTGCTCCAGAGCGCTCAGGACCTCAGACTGGGGCGAAGGTTCACCTTCCAACAGGACAACGACCCTAAGCACACAGCCAAGATAATGCAGGAGTGGCTTTGGGACAAGTCTCTGAATATCCTTGAGTGGCCCAGCTAGAGCCCGGACTTGAACCTGATCTAACATCTCTGGAGAGACCTGAAAATAGCTGTGCAGCGACGCTCCCCATCCAACCTGACAGAGCTTGAGAGGATCTGCAGAGAAGAATGGGAGAATCTCTACAAATACAGGTGTGCCAAGCTTGTAGCGTCATACCCAAGAAGACTCTAGGCTGTAATCGCTGCCAAAGGTGATTCAACAAAGAACTGAGTAAAGGGTCTGAATACTTATGTAAATGCAATATTTACGTTTTTTAAATTTTTATACATTTGCAAAAATGTCTCAACTGTTTTCACTTTGTCATTATGGGGTATTGTATGTAGATGGATGAAAGTTTTTCTCCTCATCGATTTTAGAATAAGGCTGTAACGTAACAAAATGTGGATGAAGTCAAGGGGCCTGAATACTTTTTGAATGCAATGTAAGTCACCAGTTGGCACTGGAAATGGCAATTGAACCACCTTTTTCCTTTCTGAAAGTCAGACAGACGAAAAAGCACCAACGTTGGTCTTAACACCCAGAACCAAATACAGTGTACATGCTGGCCAGTTAATTGATTTGTTACCTTTTTTTAACAGTCTGTCACTAAAGAATAACAGACAACAACGCACTAACTATTGATGTACATAACTGACATGTACCCCCCCCACCCCCCCCTCCCATCTTTTCCAGCAAGGACAGCAGAGCCCTAAGATGGTGATCTTCGGAGCCATCTTCCTCCTGATGACCCTCCTCATCCTCTATAGCTCCAACAGCGGCAACGACATCAGTCCCTTATACAGTCCCTTTAGGGCGTCCACGCCTCATCACACCATCAAGATCACCAACCTCAAGAAATGGGCGGGGAAGGAGGGCTATGTTGCACTGTATGGAGACAAGGTAACTCGCACAGGGTTGGAATTACAGAGACAATCTAAGGAACCTCTATTTAATCCAGGAGACCTGGTCAAGAAGGTCACTCCAATATAAAACACATGGGAGCTCAACCCAAAATATGCATTTGAAACACCTTTTCAACGTCTTATGCTCATAGGGTAGAACAAGCATGTAACCAGTACATGTAATTGCTAAAATATACTTATCAAAGGTAAAAGTGTAAATAATTTCAAATTGCTTATATAGTTAGTTAAGAAACCAGATGGCACAGATGTTTTATTTATGGATAGCCAGGGGCACACTCCAATACTCAGACATAATTTACAAATGAAGCATTTGTGTTTAGTGAGTGTGACAGATCAGAGGCAGTAGGGAAGACTAGCGATGTTCTCTTGATAAGTGTGTGAATTGAACCATTGTAATGTCCTGCTAAGCATAGATAGATAGATAGATAGATAGATAGATAGATAGATAGATAGATAGATAGATAGATAGATAGATAGATAGATAGATAGATAGATAGATAGATAGATAGATAGATAGATAGATAGATAGATAGATAGATAGATAGATAGATAGATAGATAGATAGATAGATAGATAGATAGATAGATAGATAGATAGATAGGTACTTTATTGATCCCCCGGGGGGGAAATTTCATCATTCAAAATGTAACGAGTACATTTGGGTATCAAGGAAAATGTATGGAGTAAAAAGTAAATAATTTTAATTAGGAATGTAGTGATGTAAAAGTAAGTTGTAAAACATATAAAAAGTAAAGTACACATTTCCCAAAAGCTACTTTAAAGTAGTATTTAAAATATGTTTTACTTAAGCACTTTACACCACGACAAGGATGCACTTTCATGCTAGGTTTAAGATCTCATTTTGAAGCTTATAAAGACTCAATGAAATGATGACCTCTTCCTAAATATTTATTATTAACAAGTGGCTCAATGTATCCCTTTAGCTCAATTACCCCACTCCCCCCTACAGTAAGCTTACCCACAATAATAATATGGTGGTAATAATACAATTAATATGCAGGGCACCCTTGTTACAATCTGTATTATATATAAAAGTACTCCCACCCACAAGCCTAAAACATATTCATATTTACTTCCCCCAAAGGGTTCAAGTAATCTTGGTCAAGTCATCTATTTTTAGGGCACCTTGAAAAGTCAAGGTGTAATTTGAACCTCGTTCCACTCATACTTGCGGCATCAAGTTGTATCGGTGGATAACAAATGGTTAACACTGGCTAAATGTAGCTACGTACTGCATGATTGATAGAAACAACCATGCACAACCCAAAACAGTCCAGAATTAAGTAAAAAATGTAACTGGCCCTAGTGGAAAGCTGTTAAACAGTCCATACAGCTGTGTTCATATAGCTGTGGTACACTTGTTTACAGTAAAAGTGAAGAGCAGTGTATGTTCATATTTGTGCATGGGTCTTCCATTAAATTAGTCCCTTTTGTGTAGCGTAACAATTTTAAGAAATGACTGTAGTAAGTGCCTATTATGTGCAAAATAAAGTAACAGGGTTGACTTTAAATCAGCCATAAATCCCCTTGTGAAAGCGGAATGGAAGCTTCCCAGATAGCATATTTGGTTCCTTGGAAGTTATGGGGACGTACGTTTTTGGGTTCCCATTGGTTCTGGGAACAAAGCCAAACGTAAAACAGAACGTTTTTATTTTATACGTTCTGAGAACGGAAGGAAACATTTCAGCTGTTCTGGAAATGTACATTTTTAGGTTGCAGGGAGATTTTATTAACGTTCTGAGAACGGAAATTATAGGTTGTTTGAAGGTAATTAAATAACGTTCTGTGAACACGTTTCAATAAGACCTTTAATAATACTGCTAGCTTAGTTTGGGTGTTTTGGACACATGGACATTTGCTTTGGCATTAATCATGCAAACCAATTTTTTTATTGTGTTCTCTATCCATGGAATGAGCCACCAGGATGGAGCTAGCATGCCAGGTTTTTCTAACTCATACAAAGCTGTTCATTGTAGTCTATTCAAACAGACCCCATTTCAAAGGTTTAAAAGCACTCATTAGGATCAAGTGTGGCCAATTAATGGGCTCGGCCAACCCACCTGAACACACTTAACAAGATAGAAGATCGAGAGTTTTGTTGAAGCTGAGAACGAAATGTAGGTTTTTAAATAACATTCTTAGAATGTTCTTTTGAATGTTACCAATGTTTTCTAGTGGTTTTTATGGACATTTCTCAGAACATTACATTAAAAAGAACCACGAGGAAACCTGTAGAAGAGATGATGCTGAAGTACTGAAATTCCCATGTACAGTGCATTCAGAAAGTTTTCAGACCCCTTAACTGTTTCAACATTTTGTTACGTTACAGCCTTATTCTAAAATTCATTTGGCAGCGATTACAGCCTCGAGTCTTCTCGGTTATGACGCTACAAGCTTGTCACACCTGAATTTGGAGAGTTTCTCCCATTCTTCTCTGCAGATCCTCTCAAGCTCCTGGGGAGCGTTGCTGCACAGCTATTTTCAGGTCTCTCCAGAGATGTTCGATCAGGTTCAAGTCCAGGCTCTGGCTTGGCCACTCAAGGATATTCAGAGACTTGTCCCGAAGCCATTCCTGTTGTCCTGTTGGAAGGAGAACCTTCACCCCAGTCTGAGGTCCTGAGCGCTCTGGAGCAGGTTTTCATCAAGGATCTCTATGTACTTCATCTTTCCCTGGATCCTGACTAGTCTCCCAGTCCCTGCCGCTGAAAAACATCCCCAGAGCATGATGCTACCACCACCATGCTTCACCATAGGGATGGTGCCAGATTTCCTCCAGACGTGATGCTTGGCATTCAGGCCAAAGATTTCAATCTTGCTTTCATCAGACCATATAATCTTGTTTCTCATGGTCTGATGGTCTGATAGTCTTTTAGGTGCCTTTTGGCAAACTCCAAGCGGGCTGTCATGTGCCTTTTATTGAGGAGTGGCTTCCGTCTGGCCACTCTACCATAGAGGCCTGATTGGTGTAGTGCTGCAGAGATGGTTGTCCTTCTGGAAGGTTCTCCCATCTCCACAGATAGCTCTGTCAGAGTGACCATCAGGTTCTTGGTCACCTCCAAGGCCCTTCTCCCCCAATTGCTCAGTTTGTCCGGGCGGCCAGCTTTCGAAAGAGACTTGGTGGTTCCAAACTTCCATTTAAGAATGATGGAGGCCACTGTGTTCTTGGGGACCTTCAATGCTGCAGACATTTTTTGGTACCCTTCCCCAGATCTGTGCCTCGACACAATCCTGTCTCTGAGCTCTACAGACAATTCCTTTGACCTCATGGCTTGGTTTTCGCTCTGACATGTCAACTGTGGGACATTATATAGACAGGTGTGTACCTTTTCAAAATCATGTCCAATCAATTGAATTTACCACAGGTGGACTCTAATCAAGTTGTAGAAACATCTCAAGGATGATCAATGGAAGCAGGATGCACCTGAGCTCAATTTCAAGTCTCATAGCAAAGGATCTGAATCCTTATGTAAATAAGGTAAATGTCAAATCCTGTTTTCACTTTGTCTTAATGGGGTATTGTGTTTAGATTGATGAAGAAATGGTTTTACTTAATCGATTTTAGAATAAGGCTAATGTAACAAAATGTGAAACAAGTCAAGGAGTCTGAATACTTTCTGAATGCACTGTAAGAAACATATGGTTCTCAGAACGTTAAGTGCGAGCTGGGTATCGTGCACCATAACGTTTGTGGGAAGGTTGTATGCAAAAGAACTGTAGGACAACCGCGCTCTCACCGCGCTCTAAGAAACATTATGTGCTAGGCTAGCTGGGTTGTTGTGTGCAACCGGGAGGGGCAACTGAATGTATATCTATGGGTAACAGGGTTGACGTGTTATGCTCAACCCACTCAGTTCTACACCACAAAACACCCAAAAAATTGCCAAAAAGATTAGAAGCGGCTCACCTGCTTTTACACTATGATTTGACTCTTAGATGTTACATTTTTCATTTTCATTTATTTTAAGTGGGTTAAAATCACAGTGCACAAAGGGACATACATTTTGGCAATTAAGCATGTCATTATTCATATAAAAATCAGATTAATAGAATTTTCCATGTGGTCTTTATATTAAAGGGCACTTCGTTTTAATATAACAGGCTTTTAAAATGTAATATTGATGCACAATTTCTATTTAAGATATCAAACGACCCGCATGAGAGAAATGTATATTTCCTACATATTTTCTGAAGTGTATCCATTCCCTCTCCAGAATATGACTCTGCATTGCCACCACTGTGCCCTGGTGACCAGCTCCAGCCACGTACTGGGCAGCGGTGCCGGGCCGGAAATCGACGGCACCCAGTGCGTGATCCGCATGAACGACGCCCCCACCACAGGGTTCGAGCGTGACGTGGGCGACCGGACCACCCTCAGAGTGGTGGCCCACTCCAGCGTGTTCAGGGTGGTCAGGCGGCCCACCGAGTTCCTCAACCACACGGATCATAAAGCGAACTCTGCGGTCATATTCTGGGGACCGCCCACCAAGATTGGTAGAGAGGGTAAAGGAACCCTGTACCGTCTGATCCAGAGAGTGAGCATGACCTACAGTAACCTGTCCAGCTTCACAATTACGCCCAGCAAGATGCATATGTTTGATACGCTCTTTCAGAAAGAGACGGGGCGAGACAGGTGGGTTAAAAGATGAATGTGGGAATGGGGATAATATACATGAATTCAATTCAGTTTCAAATCATGAAATTCTAATTCAATATGGAATTCAGCTATAATTTATTGAATTCTAATTATATTTCTTAATGATGATGATCACAATATGGGGATTTTCCTGGCATCTAATGATACAAGTGGCCCTATCGAGAAATACCAAAGCCCTCTTCTTAATGACGTTGTTTTTCTCTCAAACATATTTCATCCTACGGTTTCCTTCCAAAGAGCGAAGTCTCAGTCCTGGTTGAGCACCGGCTGGTTCACCATGGTGATCGCTATAGAGATGTGTGACAATATTAAAGTGTACGGGATGGTTCCACCCAGTCACTGTGGGTGAGTATGAACAAGGTTATACACAAAGATAAATCACTAATAGCAATCTATCAAGCACTTAAATCCAAGCTATTGCATTGTGTGTAATCATAAATGTGTTCAGTGGGCAAATAGTTAATCTATAATAGTGATTATTATGAAACCATTGTCTGCAATTGACAGGATTGCTTTCATATACGCAATGTAACATTATGGATTATGATTGTGTTTCTATGAAGAAGCATGATGAAGACATTTGGGTCGAAACGTTGTACAATAAAACAGCGAGGGGAGCATTCGACAGTGTGCGGGTATCTATTTTTCTTGTCTACAAAGGAGCCATAGTTATTGCTACCTATTATGTTTACTAGTTGTCTTGGAGAACATTGGCAATGCAATAATTTGTAACGCCCCATCTCCCAGAAAAAAGCCCCAGCCCAAGAAGATGCCCTACCACTACTACAAGCCCAGGGGCCCAGAAGAGTGCGTCACCTACCTGAAGAACGAGAAGGGCCGTAAGGGGCCCCACCATCGGTTCATCACAGAGAAACAGGTGTTTGCACACTGGGCCAAGCAGTATAATATCACCTTCACTCACCCCACATGGTGAGATGACTGGTTCCTCTCACAAGGTGTTCCCCCTTCTCTGAATGGTAATTTTTCTTGGGAATTACTGGAGCTCTTTGATTACAAAGTATTTATTTCACATATGAAGCTGTGAGCTTGGTTTGTAACTAGTAATATAAATTAGAAATGTGTTTTTTCTTTTACAAAGCTAGATATAAAAACGTGTAAAGTGTAAGTTTTACAGGAGTTAATACTGTATTTTATGTGTACAGCAAGGGAGTGTGAAGAGGCAACTGATGTTTATTGTAAATAGAAACAAAATGAATTATTTTAAAAAAAAAATGTATTTTTACATGTTTATAATGTTTGTTTAAAAAAAAAAAGTCCTCAAAAGCAAATGTTATAATACAAGAGAAGATCAACTTTCCCATAATGAGGGTCGATTGTATTATACAAGAATACTTATAGACAGTATGGCTAAAATTAAGTGACATGTCATTTGTTGCATTACGTTATCCAATCAAACCTTGTGTGGCTTACACTTAACACAGTAAAAATACCAAGAACACTTTAAGCTTACATTTATAGCACTGTAGGTTGGCTCGTGCACCCAATGGAATCATAACATGCCTGTTGATTGTAGGGCTGTGTGAGATACTGGTATTGATGCAGGGACCGGTTTGGGTTTTTACTTTACCTTCTATAACCGGTATTTGAATGTTTGGTTTGTTAAATGTAATACTCCGTGTAATGTCCATTTTTATAGTTTACTTATCTACTCGAGTCATCTCTCTCCACTTTCTTTCCATGCCAGTTTCCACACAGACCTAGCCACGCCCCCCTGTCACTCAAGGAGCGCATTAGTTGTTCCTCAACCACGAGACACTAGGTTCAGTCTGCAGACACTGCAGCACATGGAACAATGTGGATGACTACAATAATACTGTTTTAGCTAGCTAATAAATGTACTGAGTCGGAGCAAACATACCTAGCTGTACAGCCTGATAATACCAGTGATGGTGTGTAGACCTACATCAGCATGCAGTATCTAAATCAAAGAGGAATACACAAAGCAAGAATGTTAGCTACATGAAGTAGTTAAGAGAGAACATTGAATGTAGCCTATGATTATAGGGTTCCCTAGGAAACACATATCAACACTTTAGTTCCTCCCTGGCGATATCATTCGCTGTCATGTTAAACAACACTGTATTCAAAGTTCCCACTATAGAATTAGAGTTATCATTCTATTTCCATGATTCCAACAGTTAACATTTGGTTTAAAAAAGTCTTGCTGATATTTGTTTTAGTTGAATTGAACATTGTAAAACAATCAGAATGAAATCACTTAGTGTACCGTATGTGTTGCCACCCGAGGGTCACTCACTTTCAACTTGTATTATTCAAAAACATAAAATACCGTCATACCGTCCAATTTTTTAAAAAAATACTGTGATATAATATTTTGGCCATATTGCTCAGCCCTACCGACAAACATTGTCCCGTCATGTTTTGAGCCTTTATCTCTGTGACATCCCGAGGCATGCAGCTGTCAGTTTGAATGATCCAAAATAATGTCTTGCATTATTTAATGTTAGCTTTGTGCTGATAAACTTGTTATTCTTCATGAATGTTCTGTAATGTGACTCTTGAGAAGAAATAACATTTGATAACCGATGCATGTACATGACGTTTAATTTAGAAACACAAGACTACCGACCAGATTTAAAAGACAAGGAGTACCACCAAGAATGATCTCTTCACTTGTGCTGTGATCTATCCTTGAATAAAAAATGTTGATAGCACAGAATGTCCAGGTGTGAATTATTACTCCTTTTGATGCTTTTAACTTCCTCTCAGTGATGGTTTGTCAGTGGCCAGTTCCTGTTACACACCGTTGGCCACGTCTGGAAATGCAATTTTCTGCCTCAGGCTGGAAGACGGCAGGGTGGATCAGAGAAACAGACTATAGATAGGTCAGGTGGAACTCCCAGCTGATATAATGAAAGATAAGAGGCCCTGAGTTTTTGGAAACCAGTGGAGGCTGGAGACTTGAAAAATGTAGGTGGATGGAAGAGAAACGGTATAGGCCGCGGACCGAACAACAAAGCGCATTTGAAAAATCAAAGACAAATTATTTTTTCCTAAAACTTAAGGACAGTTCTAGTCAAATGTATTATGTGGAATGGGAATGAGAGTGGCTACTTACAGTGTTGGGAAGGGCAGCCAAATCAAATTGTATTGGTCACATACTTGTGTTTAGCAGATGTCATTGCAGATGTAGCGAAATGCTTGTGTTTCTAGCTCCAAATAATATCAGTCCCGACGATGTGTATAAACGGGTTCTCCCTCTGCTGTTTCCTGAAGTCCACGATCAGCTCCTTTGTTTTGTTAACGTTGAGTGAGAGGTTATTTTCCTGGCACCACACTCCCAGGTCCCTGACCCCATCCCTGTAGGCTGTCTTGTCATTTTTGGTAATCAGGCTGTTGTTACTACTGTTGTGTCATCTGCAAACTTGATGATTGAGTTGGAGGCGTGTATGGCCACGCAGTCATGGGTGAACAGGGAGACGCACCCATGTGGGGCCCCAGTATTGAGGATCAGCGAAGTGGAGGTGTTGTTTCCTACCTTCACCACCTGGCGCTAGAAACACAAGCATTTCGCTATACTCGCAATAACATCTGCTAAACACGTGTAAAGATAACTTGAAAACATTTACCAAATGGCTTAGTCTGTGGTTCATGTGTGCTCGATTTTATACACCTGTCAGCAACGGGTGTGGCTGAAATAGCTGAATCCACTCATTTGAAGGGGCGTCCACATACTTTGTATATATAATGTAGCTAGCTAGCAACAATGACTGCCATGTGGTGAATCGTAAGTGGCTAGTTTCTGCTCGTTTGTTCTTGTTCTTGATACCATGTTATGTTTTGAGGTGTTTGTTCTAATGTCACGTCTATGCTAATATGGCCAGGGGTTGGTTGATTAGCAACAACCGACGAGTGTGCAACTATGGGGCAAAACAGACTGGGTTGGCTTAAGATTGTTGATAATTTCCAAATGTTCATTGAAAACGAATGCATTGTTCTTGTTACATTATCAGGTAACCCATCTATACAGTAGTTCAAACCTCTAGAATGGATATGAAAAATTATACTGACCTAAGTCACTCTTCTACTCAGGTGAAATGGCGGGAATGGAAAATGCAGTTGATTGCAGAACTGATGAGTCTTACCTCCGCAGAATCTATCTCTCTTCCTATTGAGTGAGTGACACAAAGACTAGTTATCAGACATAATTACGTTGTCTTGCCTTTTTAGGTCAAACTGGAAGTGCGTCATTCAGTCCTCTGGAGCTGAATGACCTGCAGTACAAGAGAGTGAAGGTGCGTGGGTGCTTTGACCATTCCAAGGAGATGCACACCTTACCCTGCTCGCCTGTCGACCCAGAGAAAGAGGCCAGTGAGGTAGGCCAGCTTGCCATGGTGTTTTGCGCGAATGCTGCCATCTATCCACGGTTTCTGGCAGGTTTTAATAGTCACAGTGGATCCAGCTAGACTGGGGCCAATGTCGTTACACCGTTCAACTGTACTGACCTAGGGTAATGACTCTACTGACCTAGGGTAATGACTCTACTGACCGAGGGTAATGACTCTACTGACCTAGGGTAATGACTCTACTGACCTAGGGTAATGACTCTACTGACCTAGGGTAATGACTCTACTGACCTAGGGTAATGACTACTGACCCAGGGTAATGACTACTGACCTAGGGTAATGACTACTGACCTAGGGTAATGACGACTGACCTAGGGTAATGACTCTACTCATGATCTTATTCTACTTTACCTTGGTATGATCTAAACATGCTCCGTTCAACATACTCTGCAACATATTCTACTGCACCAGTCAATAATAGGGTCCTAAATATCACCCAGTTCCCTTTCTACAGTCATTTTGTATGTGAACTAAAAAATTTGAAGACATAATAATCTCATTACACAAAAGTTATGTTGTTGACAAGGATTACTATCCTTGTGAACAGAGGACATGTTCCGGAAGCAGATCAAACCAGAATGACGGGACAGGTAAAACTGACTCCCTATTAATTGTCTAATTCAAGACTCAAAGTTGCAAAGTTCATACAATATACTATATAAGCCATTTCGCAGAAGCTTTTATCCAAAGCGACTTTGTCATGCGTGCATATATTTTATGCATGAGTGGCCCCCGGGATTTGAGGCCATGGCAAGAGTCACAGGGGCCGGGCAGATCTTCAGCGACGCTGACCTTGGTACAGCTCTTAGTATGAGCAGTCTTACAGATTGGACTTTGATTTAATTGTATGGATATGATGATCCGGATGTGTCCGGAAATAAGGTATGTGAATGGAATTAACATTCCCTGTGGCAGTTTGGAATAAAGGCATTTCCCAAAATGGTATTTTAGTGAAAGTGTGTTGGTAATGTGTGCTTCATTGAGAATGAATGGAAAGCTTAGGTTTGTTGTTTAGTTCTGACAGCAAAATTCCAGGTGGACCTATAGGACAGACCCGAGTCACCTCAGGAATTAACATATGCAGTACATTATAACGTGGTGGACCTATAGGACAGACCTGAGTCACCTCAGGAATTAACATATGCAGTACATTATAACGTGGTGGACCTATAGGACAGACCCGAGTCACCTCAGGAATTAACATATGCAGTACATTATAACGTGGTGGACCTATAGGACAGATCCGAGTCACCTCAGGAATTAACATATGCAGTACATTATAACGTGGTGGACCTATAGGACAGACCCGAGTCACCTCAGGAATTAACATATGCAGTACATTATAACGTGGTGGACCTATAGGACAGACCCGAGTCACCTCAGGAATTAACATATGCAGTACATTATAACGTGGTGGACCTATAGGACAGATCCGAGTCACCTCAGGAATTAACATATGCAGTACATTATAACGTGGTGGACCTATAGGACAGACCCGAGTCACCTCAGGAATTAACATATGCAGTACATTATAACGTGGTGGACCTATAGGACAGACCCGAGTCACCTCAGGAATTAACATATGCAGTACATTATAACGTGGTGGGTTTCATAATTGTTCATATCACAATTAATGTCCCCATTTTTTTGTTCACTGGGTATAGCCTGCTCCCAAATGGCGCAGTGGTCTAAGGCACCGCATCTCAGTGCTAGAGGAGTCACTACAGACACCCTGGTTCGATTCCAGGCTGTACCACAACCGGATGTGTTTGGGAGTCCCATAGGGCGGCGCACAATTGGCACAGCGTCTTCCGAGTTTGGCTGGTGTTGGCCGTCATTGTAAAATAACAATTTATTCTTAACGGACTTGCCTAGTTAAATAAATAGCCTAGCCTCTTCAGCCTGGATTGCATAACTAGAATTCTGTACATTAATGAGTGCTTCTCTTCCCATCTGTAGGTATAGCCTCTGCGCAACAAGCTCTTACAGGATTGTGTAAATGAATAACTACCTTGTTCAAGATGCCATGAATGGACCACAGACAGATCATGGCAGTATAGAAGCAGCTATAGGTACAAGTGGCTTGGGTTTTATTTTGACAAATGTGTAAATAGTTGGGTTGTGTATATACACTAAAGTGTGATGTAATAAATGAAATACCCACAAAGCATCTTGTCTTCAGTAAATCTACAATTGTGTAATGATTGATCAGTTAAGTATTCATCACTCAGGCCTGAATAGTTACCATTTAATTCAGGTGAAGCAGCAATACTACAAAAACTGTTCTAGTTTACCAAACCAATGACTGCTGCGAGAGCCATCTGCGGTAGGATGGAAGCTTGCGAGAGCCATCTGCTGTACGACACTAGGCATTTACCTGCTTGCAACACCAAAGGTGCAGGCTGGCATTGTCATTAATCTCGACCCGAGGCAGCTCAGCAGTGGTCACAAGCTGGCAGTCTGTATATAGCCTCATTGTTCCTTTAGTAAATATTTTCTTAAAGCAATTGTTGGTTAAGGTCTTCACCGGCTGTATTCGGTGTATGTGACAATGAGTTTAAGAAATGTGACCATCTAGTCATGCAAAATGTGCCACTATATCCCCACAGCTAACCTGTGACTGGCATTGATATTTTAAACGTTATGATCAACACAATGACATGCAATTTCAAATAGGTTAGAACATCCTAAAGAATTATACTCTGAACAAAAATACATGCAACATTTAAAGTGTTGATCCCATGTTTCATGAGCTGAAATCCCAGAAAAGTTCTCAAATTTCTTGTCATTAAACAGGTGTATTGTGCTGGGGACAAAGTCTACCAGCCACACATCTCAAGTTGCATAACTGCAAGAATGTCCACCAGAGCTGTTGGCTGAGAATTATTTTAATTTCTACCATAAACCGCCTCTAATGTTAGTTTAGAGAATTTGGCAGCACGTTCAACTGGCCTCAACCGCAGACAGTGTAACAATGCCAGCCCTTGAACTCCACATCTGGCTTCTTCACCTGCTGGATCGCATGCGGATTATTTCAGTCTAATGAAGCCCTTTTGTGGAGCAAAACTCATTCTGATTGGCTGGGCCTGGTCTGGCTGCCAAGTGGGCAAGCCTATTCCCATCAACGCCCACCTGTGGCTGCACCCCTGCCCAGCCATGTGAAACCATTAGGGCTTTATTTATTTCAATTGACTGATGACATTTTATGTAAAAACTCAGTAAAATCTTTGAAATTGTTGCATGTTGAGTTTATATTTTTGTTTAGTATATATACACTGAATCTAAACGGAAAAAAGTTAAGAAAACACAGCACATTTCTATGGACATTTATTTTGATAGCAAACTGTTTATCCGAGCTTGGTGGCCAGTTCCTTGGCCTTTGCCTTTTCCAGCTTTGTGATGCGGGCTGTGGACTTGGGGCCCATGATGCCACCTCCCCAGTGACGACGGATCTAGAAAAGGAAGCACATTGTGGTAATTTAAAATCAGTCCAGTGGTAACGGCATAATGAAGACCTTTCAGAGACAAAGGGGAAGACCGCAGCAATGAGGTGACTTGTGCCTCAGATATGTAGTGATGGGGGATAATATAAATATTTGACTCCAGTATTGGTTTTGTAGGAAGATAGCGTTAGCTAATGCTAGTCTGATGTACCTGTGCCAAAAGGCTGGTATTTTTTTTTATCCTATAGCCAACATGTTCAGCACTACCATTTCCCTGACTGATCAAAACGCGTACAAGCCCCGTCTCCCTGCAGCACAGTGAGCAATATGTTCAGATCATCAAATTACAATACATATCGGCACCTAAGTATCACGAAGGACCTGCCAATTCCCAGCCCTGAAGCAATATACAGAAATGAACACATGGTAAACAGTCTTTCAAGTAAATTGCATCAGTGATCCTGGTAAGTGTCAGCATCCCTGTTAAGATACCAAATATTATTTCAAGCCATCTGCAAAAACCCAAATGTGAAGCCGCAAGATAATCCATTCCATCTCCAGGACACCGAAACATGGTGGCTTGACTACTAGTCAATATGAATAAAACAGATGGTGGGCAGACCAGGCACTCACCTCTTCATATCTGTCATTGTAGTTGGTCTTGATGGCTTCCACCAGCTTGGCAAGAGCACCTTTGTCCTCACTGGAAAGGTAGGCACATGTAATCAGTGCATCGTCACAAAGATCATTTGAGATCCAGTTAAACAGTCCTTTGGCTCAGGGTTAAAAAGCTCATAAAAGCCACATGATTGTTCAGTTGAAGAAATTCACACATCATTGCCAAAGGATTTAATCAACATTATAAAGCACACAACTGTAGGCCTCAGTACATAAACACCACTTTTACAAATGTTTGGCTTTGCCACCTGAAACTTACGGGTTTGTCTGTGTGAAAGCAACTGAAGTGCATGTCTTTCTGTGCACCAGTCGTCCCAGCCTGGCCTTGCCCTTGACAATGCAGTAAGGGACACCCATCTTACGACACAGAGCGGGCAGGAACACCACCAGCTACAGAGGGGACAAGGAAATTACAAGAATCCGTATCCATTCTTTAAGGACCAAACACTTGACTGTACTTTTGCTTCTCAACTACAATACAGTGGTCTCAGCTCAGAATTAAAAAGCTCGTATTTTTTTATCCACATGGATGATTCAGGTGAAGAAATTAAATCATCATTGCAAACAACCACATTAGCCCATGAATAATGATCAAGCCTGCAACAGCTCACCAACTATGCCTGAAGTAAGCATAGAATGGTGAAAGGAGTCCTACCTCAATAGGGTCCACATCGTGGGCAATGACCACCAGCTGGGCCTTCTTGCTTTCCACCAGAGTAGTAACTGTGTTCACACCTAAGGGAGAAATCAACATGGATATCAAAACCACATTCAACCACGAGTTCTGTTGAACTAATCAATCATTCTTATGGCTGATGATCAGGGTTAAAAAGCTCAATGAAAACCACATGATTGTTTCAGGTGAAGAAATTCAAACATCATTCCATCAAAGCCAAAGCACGTCATTAAATTACTTCAATCCCTCTTGCCTCACCCGCACGGAGAACAGGAGGCCTTTTGGTTGGGGTGTCTCCCTTCCCAGCGGCCTTCTGCTCAGCGCGGACCAGCAGCCTCTGCTTCTTCTCCTGCTTGGTCTCCGGCCTGTACTTGTGAGCCAGTTTGAACAGCTGTGTGGCTGCAGGGAAATAGCGAATAAGTAAGTCCCACCGAGTTGCAGAAAACATCTGCAACTCAAGTTGTTGAAAGTTAGGGAGCCACAAGGATAGCGTTATGGTCTTTCAAGTACAGATAGGTGCATCAGTGATCTTGGTGGGTGTCAACATTGCTGTTCAGTTAGCAAATATTCTCTCACATCATCTGCAAAACGGACAATATTATAGCCATCTTCAGAAACAACTCCCCCATGACGATACACAAAACAGCTACATTAATAAGCCCACGCAGACTTACCAGTCTGGCGGTCCAGTGCCTGGGTGAACTGGTTGATCGCAGGGGGGACCTTCAGACGCTTGTATAGGATGGAGCGCTGCCTCTGCAGGCGGATATATCGTGGCCATTTCACAAAGCGTGTCAGATCACGCTTGGGCTGGATGTCCTGACCTATAAACAAACATGGGGGGGTTTAATGTATCCAATAACTTTGGCAATGATCAGAAAATTGCCTGAAGCCACTTTAAAAGGGGTCAAGTGCATCAGCGATCTTGGTGGGTTGTCTGCATTGTTGTTAAGATAGCAAATATTCTTTACATCCTTTGCACAGGTTGACATGGAAAGACGTCAAACAGTTACTGAAAATATAATAGAAATCCCAGGTTCACTTTACTCACCAATGCCATAGTTCTTTGGCCTCTTCTCGAACAGGGGGTTGACCACTTTCTTGGCCTCATGTTTCTTGGCCACTGAAGGGGCTGGTGCCACCTTCTTCCCCTTAGACTTCTTGCCTTTAGGCTGTCAAAGAGAACAAGTAGACTGGTCAGAATGGTCAAATACATTTCACAGAATATAACTTTAATGTGGCTTTACGTCAGGGATTAAAAAATCTCCTGTTTTGAATCAACATAAGAGATTCAGTTCAAGAAATTCAAAGCATCATTTGCAAAAGTCTGAAATAAACGTCGGTGACAAAGAACTGCGAACACATACATGACGTGGGCTGTCGTCAACATTACCGTGTTTCTAGGTAACGTTAGTTATTGCTACCTAGTCAGCAACGTCAGCTTACTACCCAGGTCGGGAATGCATACACTGGTTTACATGACTACTTTAAATTAACTGACAAGTTGAGATCCTACGTCTACTACTGAAGGAGCATGAGTTGAGCCCATGGTTCAGGCCCATAAGAGGTTACGGCCTTCGACATTAGCTACCTCGCTACGTTACAAGCCGTCTAGTCTCAGAGAAACTATACATTTACCAAAATGCCGAACAAGTTTAATGCATTGTTTAAGGTTTACATAAAAAACGGATTTTAATAAGTTCCTAGACACTGCTGGTATTAAAATAAAGCCCGCTGTATAGGTGGTGGTCTGGAGGACAACTTCCACCGGCAACATCAGTACCAAGTCACGGGACATTTCGGATAAAATAGTAAACACTTTCACACCATACAAACTAGAAATTGGTGCTTTGGTTATATAGGACAAGTAAATGTCACTTTTATGACAAATCAACGTTATAGGAAGAAGATGGTAAGGGATGAAAACATGCATGTTTCCCCCACCAGATGAAACATCCGTACACTCACCATGTTGGACCAGACGGAAAGGAAGACCTAAGGATTGTGGGTAATTTAAGTACCGCGATACCTTGATGTGACGTCACGAACAATCGACGGCAGTGTTGTTTTTGAACGTTTCCATTTTTATAAATAGTATTTTTCAACAATGAATTGGGAGGTAAGTGATATTTAATGAATAGCAAAGGATAGGTCTAAACATATTTGGTGGAGTTCATGCTTTTATATATTCCTTTTTCCAAGTGGATAAAGTCAAGACACTGGTGATGCGCTAGGCAGTGCCATCCACATGCCGTTTTATTTTTATGGTTAAAATAACTTTATGATCGTATTGTATTTTCTTTATCTTCTGTACGTGCTTTTAGGGGGTTTGTTCACATTCCTGAATACTATGGCCAACCAAAGAGCGCTCCCTCAAAGCAAGGAGAGCCTTCTTCAGAACTACAACAAAAGACTGAAGGATGATATCAGGTCCATTCTAGACAACCTCACGGAAATCATCAAAACTGCAAAGGTAGCTGTAAACAGGATACAACCGGTGTAGAAAAAGTACAGTGAAATTCTTCTTTTTAGAGCTCTTTCCCAACAATGCAGTGACACTAATAATAATAATCTAACGTTAGATCATAGAAAATAGAATAACACATACAAGTTTGAATAACAACCACATAAGAACTATGATGAGAGTTAAAGAACATGAAAATGCAAGTATGTACTGGTCAGTGCCAGTACCTTATTCAATGTGCAGGGGTACTGGAGTGGTTGTATATACAGGTCAGTACCTTATTCTATGTGCAGGGGTACTGGAGTGGTTGTATATACAGGTCAGTACCTTATTCAATGTGCAGGGGTACTGGAGTGGTTGTATATACAGGTCAGTACCTTATTCAATGTGCAGGGGTACTGGAGTGGTTGTATATACAGGTCAGTACCTTATTCAATGTGCAGGGGTACTGGAGTGGTTGTATATACAGGTCAGTACCTTATTCAATGTGCAGGGGTACTGGAGTGGTTGTATATACAGGTCAGTACCTTATTCAATGTGCAGGGGTACTGGAGTGGTTGTATATACAGGTCAGTACCTTATTCAATGTGCAGGGGTACTGGAGTGGTTGAGGTGGGTTTATACATAAAAAAAATGACTGGTAGTAGGAAACAGGGCTGAAAAGTTACTGGTAGCAGGAATATATAAGTACTTATGGTAATATACACAGTTGAAGTCAGAAGTTTACATACACCTTAGCCAAATACATTTAAACTCAGTTTTTCACAATTCCTGACATTTAATCCCGGTAAAAATTCCCTGTCTTAAGTCAGGTAGGATCCCCACTTTATTTAAAAAATGTCAAATGTCAGAATAATAGTAGAGAGAATTATTTATTTCAGCTTTTATTTATTTCATCACATTCCCAGTGGGTCAGTAGTTTACATACACTCAATTAGTATCTGGTAGCATTGCCTTTAAATTGTTTAACTTGGGTCAAACGTTTCAGGTAGCCTTCCACAGGCTTCCCACAATAAGTTGGGAGAATTTTGGCCCATTCCTCCTGACAGAACTGGTGTAACTGAGTCAGGTTTGTAGGCCTCCTTGCTCGCACACACTTTTTCAGTTCTGCCCATACATTTTCTATAGGATTGAGGTCAGGGCTTTGTGATGGCCACTCCAATACCTTGACTTTGTTGTCCTTAAGCCATAACTTTGGAAGTATGCTTGGGGTCATTGTCCATTTAGAAGACCCATTTGCGACCAAGCTTTAACTTCCTGATGCTGCCACCCCCGTGCTTCACGGTTGGGATGGTGTTCTTCGGCTTGCAAGCCTCCCCCTTTTTCCCCCAAACATAACGATGGTCATTATGGCCAAACAGTTCTATTTTTGTTTCATCAGACCAGAGGACATTTTCCAAAAAGTACGAAATTTGTCACCATGTGCAGTTGCAAACCGTAGTCTGGCTTTTTTATGGCGGTTTTGGAGCAGTGGCTTCTTCCTTGCTGAGCGGCCTTTCAGGTTATGTCGATATAGGACTCGTTTTACTGTGGATATAGATACTTTTGTACCTTTGCTGTTGTTCTGGGATTGATTTGCACTTTTCGCACCAAAGTACGTTCATCTCTAGGAGACAGAATGCAGCTCCTTCCTGAGCGGTATGACAGCTGCATGGTCCCATGGTGTTTATACTTGCATACTATTGTTTGTACAGTAGAACGTGGTACCTTCAGGCGTTTGGAAATTGCTCTCAAGGATGAACCAGACTTGTGGAGGTCTACAATAATTTTTCTGAGGTCTTGGCTGATTTCTTTTGATTTTCCCATGATGTCATGCAAAGAGGCAGTGAGTTTGAAGGTAGGCCTTGAAATACATCCACAGGTACACCTCCAATTGACTCAAATTATGTCAATTAGCCTATCAGAAGCTACTAAAGCCATGACATAATTTTCTTGAATTTTCCAAGCTGTTTAAAGGCACAGTCAACTTAGTGTATGTAATCTTCTGACCCACTGGAATTGTGATATAGTGAATTATAAGTGAAATAATCTGTCTGTAAACAATTGTTGGGAGATTTACTCGTGTCATGAACAAAGTAGATGTCCTAACTGACTTGCCAAAACTATAGTTTGTTAACATGAAATCTGTGGAGTTGTTGAAAAATGAGTTTTAATGACTTTAACCTAAGTGTATGTAAACTTCCGACTTCAACTGTACATGTAAACAGGAGTAATAGTGACCAGTAGCAGGATAAATAGATACAGTAAATACTATTGGTAATGGCAATCAATAATCATGGACAGCTGCGTGATGGAGGAAAAAATCTCATCAATAATAATTTTAGGAGCAGCGTAGGTTGTGTTTGAATGTGTAGATACCTGTGGATGGGCATAGAGCCAGTGTGGAGAGTCTGGGAGAGTTAGAGCAGTAGTTATTAGCAATTTTCAGTCATATGACCTGGGGATCAAAGCTGTTCAGGAGTCTGTTCGTCTGAGCCTTGATGCACTGGTACCGCCTGGGGATAGAAGCTGTTCAGGAGTCTGTTTGTCTGAGCCTTGATACACTGGTACCGCCTGGGGATAGAAGCTGTTCAGGAGTCTGTTTGTCTGAGCCTTGATACACTGGTACCGCCTGGGGATAGAAGCTGTTCAGGAGTCTGTTTGTCTGAGCCTTGATGCACTGGTACCGCCTGCCAGACGGGAGCTTGGAGAACATGTCTCGGGTGACTGGAGTCTTTGGCAATTTTTCAGGCCTTTCTCAGACACTGCCTGGCACGTATGTCCTGGATAGCTGGGAGCTCACCCCAGTGATGCGCTGGGCCGTTTTGCATTATTCTGTTGTAGGGCCTTCCGGTCGCGGAGCGGTGAGAGAGAGTGTGTGTGTTGGTCTGTGTGCGTGAGAAAGAGAGAAACAGAAAAATATTTTTTTTTAGTGTTTTTTTTAAATGTTTTTTTGACTGAAAGAATGATGGTTCAACCCAAAGAGTCATCTCTATGGTCCAACCAAAATGTGTTTGGTTGTTTTGCTTCAGGTAGAGGATGAGACACAGGTCTCTCGGGCAACACAGGCTGAGCAGGACCACTATGAGATGCACGTCAGAGCAGCCAACATCGTAAGTACATTATACTAGACATACATACCAGCCAGACTCCCTAGAAACTAAATAAGCTTGCCTTTAAACACCAGAGTGTATATTCATGGCACTAGTGAAGTAAACGATAAACATGGAATTTAATCCTGGCTCATGTTCATTGGGGCATGAAACAGAATTGTATATATTTTGCAACTAATCGTTGGTAGTCCCTTCCTGTTTCAGTCAGTGCTTTCCTCGTTTGGTGCATAATGAACATGACCTTGTATTGAGTGCATGTTACAAGGCCGAAGCGCCAGTGATAATCCCAGTGCTTTGTTGATGTGTCTAAAGGTGCGTGCGGGCGAGTCCCTGATGAAGCTGGTGTCGGACCTGAAGCAGTTCTTGATCCTCAACGACTTCCCATCGGTCAACGAGGCCATCAGCCTGCAGAACCAGCAGCTGCGCTCGCTGCAGGAGGAGTGCGACAAGAAGCTCACCTCGCTCCGCGACGAGATTGCAATCGACCTGTACGAGCTAGAGGAAGAGTATTACTCCTCCAGGTACAAGTAGGCTCATACTGTACAGTCGTAGTTCTATCATGCCCTATAGCCCCAACCTAGCCCCCCACATTATAGCCCCTATGCCCCCTCACCACCGTGCCTTGTGAAGGGTTGATCTTACCCCACCACCACAGTCACATTAGTTTGTTGGTGTCTCTGTGTGTTGAGTCAACTTCATTGGAATATCCAAATGCCGGGTTCGAACAGCAAAATAAGATGGTCGATCTATCTATGGTCAAAAAAATCAATTGCATTACATTTATCGTGAGAATCTCATCTCATTTTGGTTGAAAATTAAATGAAGTGCCTTGTTTGTCATGCCAGTTTGTCATGCCAGTTTGTATCCTCACGTATGATAGATTGTAGATTGTTTCTAGTGTATCTGGTTGTTGTATTCTTCCTCAGCTCTTTGTAATAGGGCTCAAATGGAAGTGATGAATAAGAGAACATACATTGAGTGGAAGGAAAGGGAAATGTCAGACCAATACATGTTAAATGCTTTTTAACGTAATTATTGTGTTCTTATGAAGAACAAAAACTATGATACAATCACTGGAAGATGATTTCTATTCAGTATATTCTATTGTTTTCGTTTTTTTCCTCCTTTAACGTGTCTTTCTAACCCCAAATATAATTTGTGGATGTATAGGCTGATTAACCATTGTATAATCACACCAGGCATTTTAAGCATTCTATGTTATTTCTTTTCTATAGAATGGGTTTTGACTGGAAAGTGCTAGACATGCCTCAAATCCAAACTCTATGAGGGTTCCAGAAACTTGTGTGAACAGAATCCAGTGTTGTATCCCTACCGATTCCATCCCTAGCTAGCCTACAAGTGACCAAGCCAGTAACCGTGCAAACTGTGTTCACAAAGCACTCACTGTTATATAAACATTAACTATGGCAATATGTATTAAGTCTATGTCAGTCACCTGCATAGAGACCCACCCTTTATCTTTTTAAACATTGAAAAATAAACTAGAGACAAAACAATGTAGTTCGTTGTCTAATTTGTTTAACTGTGAGAAATCTAGCTGTCTCTCTGGATGCTGCTTTTAGGTATGCATGGTGTTGGGGCCACTCTTTTTCTCTGCCTGTGCATTTCCTGTTCTTTTCCCAGCATCAGGACCTGGTAACTATGGTTACATAGTTAGGGGATATGAAAAATTACTGTTTTTAGCACTCAGTTCAAGTTGACCCAAAGTTAGTCATGGACCCTTTGCTCCAGGTCATGTTCCATTGATTGTGTTGCATTTGAAAATGGAAAAAACAAGCTATGAACGTATTCAGTTGAGATCTTAGAGATCGTATTACAGCTGTTAATAGCGAGGAATGACAGGAACGAAAGACTACAGACACACTTATATAGGGATATCATCACAGCATCAGATACTAAACCGGCTAGCTATTTCTCTGTGATCCTTATAGACTTAAGCTTGTCCTTCACACTGCTGTTTCCTGACTTTTTGTGTGTATCATACCTGTCTGTCTCTTTTGTGCAGGTGTGTGTCTGTACCAGGTGTGAGTCGGACACACACCTGCTCCTTCCTCTCTATGCTTTGCTGATTCTATGCCCCTCTATGGTTTTTGTTCTGGTAAAGCTACAGTCAGTGGGACAGTACGGACCTGCCCCTGTGCGAGGCCTACCGGCGGCGGGACAGTTGGGCGTCCCAGGACGGGGGCGACACATCCGGGTCAGCCCAGGGGGGCGTGGAGGACACAGACGGACCCAACCCACAGGAGACTACCCCCAAACACGACTTAAACGGTCACGGGACCACTGCCGCGGTAGACAAGCCCTAAAGCACCGGAGCAGACCATATGGATGGGCACATAGACTGGTTGGCTGAAGTCACGAAAATGATGCACACATGGATGTGGCCGGAAGGCATGCTTTGTTGTGATTCTAAACGGTCAGATAGCTAACCACAGTGAATAGAAGCTTCCAAGTGGGGAATCTTTCGTGGCTAGTTTCAACTTGTATTTTGCTATTGATACCATGTCATGTCTATGCTAATGCGGCAGAAATTCACTAGCTATGTAACCAACAACTGTGATGAAGTATTTGAGAGATAAGTGCTCATTGTGCAAATGTATTTATGTTTTAGACTAAATGTAATTTACATGTTGTCAATAATCTAAGCCAACCCAGTCTGTTTTGCCCCATAGTTGCGCACACGTCGGTTTGGTTGCTAAACAACCAACCCTTCTATTGGAACAGAGAATGGACCTCTCCCTCCATCACAGTGCGTATCACTCTGGTTCTAACATCACACTCCAAACTACACAAATATCACACATTTTATTAAATATTAAATGGTAATCCATCTCAGGTTATCCATTGAAACAAGAAAATGTGTGGTAATCCAACTGTAACACGGTTCATAAATGCTGTAAGATGTGTATTTGTAGCGTTGTTCATTCGTGAATAATTTTACCTAAAATTATAAGATTTTATTTAGCTCTTTCTGGTCTTAATATCCTCATTATGTACACTGTTGTTATTTGGTGAAACACAACTCCGTTACCTCAGATGTACAGTATTACTAGATTAAAACATGTCTAAATGTATGACTATAGGACTGTGTATGGATGTTACGTTCTTAGATTTATTTTGTAGCATTGTTTTTGTAATTTAGCAATTTCAGTTAGTAAGCTTTTGTAAATTCCATGAATGATTAGACAAGTCAATAAAACATAATTATAAACTCAAGCTTCGGTCTCTCATCTTTAAAAAATCCCAAATATTTCTGGAACAATCAAAAAATGTATTCTGCTACAAATGTTTTTATTTTATACTAAGTATATTTTATACTATACAGTGGCTTGTGAAAGTATTCAGCCCCCTTGGCATTTTTCCTATTTTTTGGGGGGTTTGTATCATTTGATTAACACAACATGCCGACCACTTTGAAGATGCAAAACTAAGCCTTGAAGTGCGAGGCTAAACTTCTCTGCTGTTTTTGTCCCGTAGCTGCCACGTTGTAAAAGCGTAAAGAGAACCCATGCACATGCACAGTTACAGTGTGAGAGTGAAGTCTTGCATTTAACTCATCACAATATCAGCGGTGCTACTTGTGGAAACGTCATTTCGCGTCTACCTTTAATAAAGAGGGACTGATCTGCATATATAAAAGCCATCCAGGTTGACGTGATTTGATGTCACACCACTCTAATACTCCTTCGATGCTACTGAATCAAGCCGAGCTGTACTAGGCTGGCCCGGTTACGCATCCGCCATAGTTTCTAGAAATGACAAGTACTCTTGTCAGTAAGTACTCTTAATACTCCACAGATGTTTCATCATGGATTCGAGTAGAACTCAAACTGGTTTAATTTTCATTACAGGATGATGATGAAGACACCTTGTCAGCTGCCACAGAGAGGGAACATACAGAGAGGCCTATTGAGGTTCACTCCTTATATCACATCTAGCAGTTGATAATAGTGTTGGACCAGAATAATACTTGCACCTTTTCCCTAACAGAGCACTGCTGGAAATTACAATGAAGAGGGTCCGTCCACCTCTACAGCACAACTTGCCTCATGTTGTTTAGCATTGGCCCATGACTTACAATGAAACTAAGTAGATCATGCACTGAAATGTTATGTCACTTTTTGTGTTCCTACAGTTCCCTGTGAAACAGCTGTACAAGGTGTACTTACAAAAACAAATAGAAAAATGTGATTTGGAAATGGACCACATACGACTTCAAAGACAAAAATAGAAATATAACGTCTGGAACATCAGTTGAAGGTGGGTGAGGTGCCCACAGGTGGATGATTTTACTTGTTTGAACAACAAAAAAGTAACTACTGTACTGCATTTTCACTTGCAGGGAATAAAGAACACTCCATGAATTGAAAGGCATATTGTGTTGACACTGGGGTAGATAGATAGATACAGTGTGGAGAACAAGTATTTGATACACTGCCGATTTTGCAGGTTTTCCTACTTACAAAGCATGTAGAGGTCTGTAATTTTTATCATAGGTACACTTCAACTGTGAGAGACGGAATCTAAAACAAAAATCCAGAAAATTACATTGTATGATTTTTAAATAATTAATTTGCATTTTATTGCATGACATAAGTATTTGATCACCTACCAACCAGTAAGAATTCCGGCTCTCACAGACCTGTTAGTTTTTCTTTAAGAAGCCCTCCTGTTCTCCACTCATTACCTGTATTAACTGCACCTGTTTGAACTCGTTACCTGTATAAAAGACACCTGTCCACACACTCAATCAAACAGACTCCAACCTCTCCACAATGGCCAAGACCAGAGAGCGGTGTAAGGACATCAGGGATAAAATTGTAGACCTGCACTAGGCTGGGATGGGCTACAGAACAATAGGCAAGCAGCTTGGTGAGAAGGCAACAACTGTTGGCGCAATTATTCGAAAATGGAAGAAGTTCAAGATGACGGTCAATCTCCCTCGGTCTGGGGCACCATGCAAGATCTCACCTCGTGGGGCATCAATGATCATGAGGAAGGTGAGGGATCAGCCCAAAACTACACGGCAGGACCTGGTCAATGACCTGAAGAGAGCTGGGGCCACAGTCTCAAAGAAAACCATTAGTAACACACTACGCCGTCATGGATTAAAATCCTGCAGCGCACGCATGGTCCCCCTGCTCAAGCCAGCGCATGTCCAGGCCCGTCTGAAGTTTGCCAATGACCATCTGGATGATCCAGAGGAGGAATGGGAGAAGGTCATGTGGTCTGATGAGACAAAAATAGAGCTTTTTGGTCTAAACTCCACTTGCCGTGTTTGGAGGAAGAAGAAGGATGAGTACAACCCCAAGAACACCATCCCAACCGTGAAGCATGGAGGTGGAAACATCATTCTTTGGGGATGCTTTTCTGCAAAGGGGACAGGACGACTGCACCGTATTGAGGGGAGGATGGATGGGGCCATGTATCGCGAGATCTTGGCCAACAACCTCCTTCCCTCAGTAAGAGCATTGAAGATGGGTCGTGGCTGGGTCTTCAAGCATGACAACGACCCGAAACACACAGCCAGGGCAACTAAGGAGTGGCTCCGTAAGAAGCATCTCAAGGTCCTGGAGTGGCCTAGCCAGTCTCCAGACCTGAACCCAATAGAAAATCTTTGGAGGGAGCTGAAAGTTCGTATTGCCCAGCGACAGCCCCGAAACCTGAAGGATCTGGAGAAGGTCTGTATGGAGGAGTGGGCCAAAATCCCTGCTGCAGTGTGTGCAAACCTGGTCAAGAACTACAGGAAACGTATGATCTCTGTAATTGCAAACAAAGGTTTCTCTACCAAATATTAAGTTCTGCTTTTCTGATGTATCAAATACTTATGTCATGCAATAAAATGCAAATTAATTACTTAAAAATCATACAATGTGATTTTCTGGATTTTTGTTTTAGATTCCGTCACTCGCAGTTGAAGAGTACCTATGATAAAAATTACAGACTTCTACATGCTTTGTAAGTGGGAAAATCTGCAAAATCGGCAGTGTATCAAATACTTGTTCTCCCCACTGTAGATAGATAGATAGATAGATAGATAGATAGATAGATAGATAGATAGATAGATAGATAGATAGATAGATAGATAGATAGATAGATACTTTATTGATCCCCGGGGGGGGTAATTTCATCATGGGTGATGGGTCAATTAGAAATGATTGTACCATAATGTATCTCTGACTGCTCCCCCATCTCGTGTGTCAGCCGGGTGGTCCAGACCGTTATCTAGATCATTGAGCAGGACATTGTTCTCCTCTAATTGTGGCAATGTTGTGGAGAATCACACATGCCACAATGTCTAATGCATGAGTTTTCATTGAGTTGCAATAGGAATATTGATTATAATAGGATATAGCTATATATAGACTCGCCACTCGAAAAATCTGCGAGTCATGCACAGACCAAGGCCACTTTGCTTCGACGTTGCTGATGATGCGTGCTGCATCACACATGATCTTCACAGTGCAGAACAGTAATTGGCTGCATTGTGAAGTATTTTTCATTTGGAATGCTAAAGTCTACTATTTAGGCCTCCCTGCACATTAATGCTGTGGAAAGACTCCCTATTTATATCTATTTCATTTACTGAAGGAGCTGTGATAGGAATGAGTGCCATCTATGCAGCCAGTCACACCTGGAAACTAAAATATATCAAATTAACTCATTAGTGCAAGAGTCACATTTCAGACAGCCGGACAGACGGTTGTCTTGGAAATATTCTCAGCCTCACCAATGTTATATAAACTCCCGTTGGCAAAAAAAACTAAGTGCAACACCAATACTTTGTTCCGAACTGAGAGCAAGTCCACGTTGTGTCATATGAACGATATGAGAATATTGTTCAGATAAATGACAGGTTGTGCAGAAAAACGGTAACGCTCAAATATATTCATCAGTGAATGATACAACATCCAGTCGGGGTCTGGCTCTTCGACAAAAGGACACGCCATGTCTGACACATTCAGATGGCAGGTTTCAGTTAATAAAGTTTAATAAAGTAGCTTCACGGAGTATCTTGCCGTAGTAACCGACTCAGAGAAACGCTGAAGTGGCTTTATGAAACCGTAAACCCAGAGTTTCCATCAACTCTCAGTGAACTTATTGAGTTTTCACTAAACCCTATTTCTGAAATACCCCCAGTGTGTCGTCGAGGTGACTGAACTTTAGACTCGACAGTCAGTAACTCTGGGTTTTTAGGTTTGTCTTCTAAAAGGCTCCCATTCTTGTTGGCGTTGTGCATAACGACACTGACGTAAAACCATTCTTTACGACGGCAGCGGCTAACAGTGCTGCAGTGACGTTACGGCAACTAGATAGATGTTAACGTACCGTTTACCCATTTTTAACGCACGGTTTCCCGTAAAGGAACTGTTATGACTATTGTTGTGGCATCGCCTGGTGTTGGTAAATATAATTCCAGCAATGAATGTATTTGTTGTCGGCGTCATCCTTAATGTCTGATACTAGTCTGGAGAGGAAAACGGGGCCTTTAAGTTTGCAGCAGAGCTGTCATGTTTCGGTGGCTCTGTGACCAAACCATTGTGCAGGAAAATGTTGTCTTGTCTTTGATTTCATTCTACCAAATATGCTGATGTGCGATAACTAGATGATGAATGAATTGATAATTAAGGCTTGTCAGGCAGTTAGTTACAGGGTCGACGTTCTACATGATTCATACTTGTTTGATGGTAACAGTGGTCAGAAAGTGACTTTTTTGACCGAACACATTCAGGAGACAGAGATGCTCAAAGTTGACCCATTTTGGTAGTTCCAGATTGTACACTATCCCAATAATGGAATAAATGAGCCTGCCGTTACTCCTTATAGTCCTCTCTGACAGACAAATACCCAATCTAAACATGAATCGATTCTCAATTACCGTACGGTTAGAGAAACTTAAAACCCACTATTTTCATATCACATCAAAATAATTTAACAAATGTACACTTACTGTACACTGTTTCAACCGGTTTTAACACAGTTGCAGCCAACAGTATTTTTCAGTGACAACACTGTTGTGTCCTTCTGTTCACACAAAGGTAACTAATTGGCACAGTTCAACTGTACTCCGTCTGTTTGTCGCTAACAACCGCTGTAACATGGAAAAATTACCCTATTTAGCTCTATGAAGGGGTAGATTGTATGCCAGATATTGAGACAAATAGATGTGTGTATATATATATATATATACACAGTTGAAGTCGGAAGTTTACATACACCTTAGCCAAATACATTTAAACTCAGTTTTTCACAATTCCTGACATTTAATCCTAGTAAAAATTCCCTGTTTTAGGTCAGTTAGGATCACCACTTTATTTGAAGAATGTGAAATGTCAGAATAATAGAGAATTATTTATTTCAGCTTTTATTTATTTCATCACATTCCCAGTGGGTCAGAAGTTTACATACACTCAATTAGTATTTGGTAGCATTGCCATTAAATTGTTTAACTTGGGTCAAAAGTTTCAGGTAGCCTTCCACAGGCTTCCCACAATAAGTTGGGTGAATTTTGGCCCATTCCTCCTGACAGAACTGGTGTAACTGAGTCAGGTTTGTAGGCCTCCTTGCTGGCAAACACTTTTTCAGTTCTGCCCACAAATGTTCTATAGGATTGAGGTTAGGGCTTTGTGATGGTCACTCCAATACCTTGACTTTGTTTTCCTTAAGCCATTTTGCCACAACTTTGGAAGTATGCTTGGGGTCATTGTCCATTTGGAAGACCCATTTGCGACCAAGCTTTAACTTCCTGACTGAAGCAACATGCTTCAATATATCCACATAATTTTCCTTCCTCATGATGTCGTCTATTTTGTGAAGTGCACCAGTCCTTCCTGCAGCAAAGCACCCCCACAACATGATGCTGCCACCCCCACAACATGATGCTGCCACCCCCACAACATGATGCTGCCACCTCCGTGCTTCACGGTTGGGATGGTGTTCTTCAGTTTGCAAGCCTCTCCCTTTTTCCTCCAAACATAGCGATGGTCATTATGGCCGAACAGTTCTTCCTTGCTGAGCGGCCTTTCAGGTTATGTCGATATAGGACTCGTTTTACTGTGGATATAGATACTTTTGTACCTGTTTCATCCAGCATCTTCACAAGGTCCTTTGCTGTTGTTCTGGGATTGATTCACACTTTTCGCACCAAAATACGTTCATCTCTAGGAGACAGATCGCGTCTCCTCCCTGAGCGGTATGACGGCTGCGTGGTCCCATGGTGTTTATACTTGCGTACTATTGTTTGTACAGATGAACGTGGTACCTTCAGGCATTTGGAAATTGCTCCCAAAGATGAACCAGACCTGTGGAGGTCTACAATTTTTCTGAGGTCTTGGCTGATTTCTTTTGATTTCCCCATGATATCAAGCAAAGAGGCACTGAGTTTGAAGGTAGGCCTTGAAATACATCCACAGGTACACCTCCAATTGACTCAAATGATGTCAATTAGCCTATCAGAAGCTTCTAAAGCCATGACATAATTTTCTGGAATTTTCCAAGCTGTTCAAAGGCACAGTCAATTTAGTGTATGTAAACTTCTGACCCACTGGAATTGTGATCTAGTGAATTATAAGTGAAATAATCTGTCTGTAAACAATTGTTGGAAGAATTACTTGTGTCATGAACAAAGTAGATGTCCTAACCGACTGGCCAAACTATAGTTTGTTAGCATGAAATCTGTGGAGTGGTTGAAAAATGAGTTTGAATGACTTCAACCTAAGTGTATGTAAACGTCCGACTTCAACTGTACACTAGATGACTGTTAGGGGGAGCTTTGTGGAATCCACATGTATGGAAGGTTTCATTCAAGTTAAAAGGGGTGTAGTCAGAAAGTGATTGAAATCATATGGAACAACCCTACAGTGAATGCAACAGCAAGTTCAAAGCTTTTTTTTAGTGAGTAGAGTAGCCGGCTAGCTAAATCAAAGAGCTTCATTGTTAGTTCCCTGCTATCACAAATTCTCCATACATTTTGTAATAGTCAACTCTTGCCAAGTTAGACGCACATTGATTGAAGTGTAACTGCTTGTAGACTTTTACTGTGTCAGCTTCTTCCATTTCATGTTTTACCTGCCCGTACAAGATGTCATAGATGAATACCTTTTTGTTTATTATTCGATCTTTAGAAGAAGTTTAATAAACATGAGTGACCAGGGGGACATTTGTCCCCACCTGAATTCCATAGGGGAGGTCACCAAGGAGGAGCTTCTGCAGAAATCCAAGGTGAGTGAATGGTTTCAACAGAGGCTTGCTTGCGAAAAGCATCTGGAATATGTATGGAATAGAATATGTATGGAATGGAATATGTATGGAATGGAATATGTATGGAATGGAATGCCTGTCTTTTAGTTTCGAGTCACGTCTTGTAGATTTGCCTTCCTACAAAATGTCAAACATTTTTGAAGACATTCTGGTGGTCTGACAGAATCACATGGGAGATGATGTATGATTGTATTTCAGCCTGGATTGTTGTCTAATACTTTCTGTCCCGTTCTGAAGGAAACCTGCCAGTCATGTGGAGCGGGAGGTCCCAACCTCTGGGCCTGTCTGCAGGTAAACAACGGGTTTCTGTGGGTCTGTTTTTTTTTTTTTTTAGATGGATGACTTGTGCAGATTCGAAGGCCAGGACATAATTCTCAGGATGTGTTATTATGACACTTTTTTAAAATCTTTCAGATTGATTTGTTGTTTTTACTACATAGACGTTTGTCTAATGTTAGTACTTTATTTATCTTGGTCAGAGCGAGTGTCAATATGTTGGCTGTGGAGAATCCTTTTCAGATCACAGCACCCTACATGCACAGGTGAGTTTTTCGCAGGAGATGCCATTTCTAGAAAGCATGCAACAACAATTTCATTCAAAGCTTATTGTGTGTGTGTGTGTGTGTGTGTGTGTGTGTGCGCTCATCCCCCTAGGCAAATAAACACAACCTGACGGTGAACCTGACCACGTTCAGGATCTGGTGCTATGTGTGTGAGAGGGAGGTGTTTCTGGAGCAGAGGCCTGCAGTTGTACCTGCCATGTCTGCCACACACACTCCCCACCACTGTAAAGCTATGGAACACCAGGTACGCCATCGCACAAAGGTCAGCTCAACTTTGTTCAACTATACTATGTTTATGTGCCATTTGGGCTCTGGTCAAATGTAGTGCACTAGATAGGGAATAGGGCGTCATTTGGGACGAGCCCTAATCAAATACGGTAACGACATCATACCTTTCATTAATAAACTATTCATAAGTACTGGATTATGTATAAAGCGTTTCCAAGCATTTATTTAATATATTGTTTTACTATTCTGTTCAGTTTTTATTAGCTCACAATTGACACCTGTTAGCTGAAAGCTGTATTAATATATTGTGTAATTGGCTTTTCCACAGGCAATTTAACGATTACTTACTTTCCCAGGATGCAGTTCATCAACCAGTGAGTCACCACCACCCGTTGAAGGCGGTCCCTATCGCGGTGGCCGAAGAAGAGTGGTCCGAGTCGGAGGAGGATGAGCTCAAACCCAGAGGTAACTTCAGCGCCCTTCTCGCATCGTCATGGCATCTATTCAATAACAGTAAAGACTATAGTCCAGCATATCCACAGTTAAACTGATACCCTTAGCGTTGCATCGTTGTATTTTTGTATCTTTATGGATGCAACCATAGCTATCAAATATGATCTGCGGCTTAAATTAACATATTATGTTACAAATGTAACATTGATCAGGCAAAGGCCAGCTGTCAAGGTCTAGAACTCTGTAGAATCGGTTCTTTCATCCTTTGACAAGCTTTGCAGGTCTATTTCTTAGTGAATTATGCCAATCTGATTTGGGCAGAGACCTCCCAAATGATCTGAGAGATAGATGACGCTAGCTCAGGGTTCGGAGAAATATAATTGCGTTGGAGCCTAAGAATAGGTACCAGACCAGGTACCAGACCCATGGAACTACCGGTAATAGACTGAAGGTCTGACAGGGTCTGTGTCATGCATGTTCTCCAAATGTTAGGTGTGAACACCGTGGAGATGCCAATATCAAACCCTTACCATATAGTCCTAATGTTCTAAATATACCTGTATGATGTTATTATAGATAAAAAAATTTACATCTCATCCTCTCAAAGGTCTGACAGGGATGAAGAATATTGGTAACTCCTGCTACATGAACGCAGCACTTCAAGCCCTGTCCAACTGGTGAGGTCACCTCCTGTCTTGTTTCCTCATTAGTCTGGGGACTTATGGCAGATAGATTGACATGGTTCTGAGACCTGTCACTGAAGTGTTTTCAAACTGTGAATGAATTTGGGAGCGAGCATGTGTACCTTCATCTCAGTAGAAGTAATTGTATTCCTTTTCATAGATTTGAACATTGACTGACCAGTTCTTCCTTTCTTCTCCTCCTCCCTAATCGCCTCCTCTCTAGTCCTCCTCTCACTCAGTTCTTCCTGGACTGCAGTGGACTGGTGCGGACTGACAAGAAGCCTGCACTGTGCAAAAGCTACCAGAAACTAATCTCTGACCTCTGGCACAAGAAACGGTACCATACACACTTGACACTATATTTCTTATCTCTGTTACAGTACTTATCTCTGTTACAGTTCCTTATCTCTATTACAGTACTTATCTCTGTTACAGTACTTATCTCTGTTACAGTACTTATCTCTGTTACAGTTCCTTATCTCTGTTACAGTACTTATCTCTGTTACAGTTCCTTATCTCTGTTACAGTACTTATCTCTGTTACAGTACTTATCTCTGTTACAGTTCCTTATCTCTGTTACAGTACTTATCTCTGTTACAGTACTTATCTCTGTTACAGTTCCTTATCTCTGTTACAGTTCCTTATCTCTGTTACAGTTCCTTATCTCTGTTACAGTACTTATCTCTGTTACAGTTCCTTATCTCTGTTACAGTACTTATCTCTGTTACAGTTCCTTATCTCTGTTACAGTACTTATCTCTGTTACAGTACTTATCTCTGTTACAGTTCCTTATCTCTGTTACAGTACTTATCTCTGTTACAGTACTTATCTCTGTTACAGTACTTATCTCTGTTACAGTTCCTTATCTCTGTTACAGTACTTATCTCTGTTACAGTACTTATCTCTGTTACAGTACTTATCTCTGTTACAGTTCCTTATCTCTGTTACAGTACTTATCTCTGTTACAGTACTTATCTCTGTTACAGTACTTATCTCTGTTACAGTTCCTTATCTCTGTTACAGTACTTATCTCTGTTACAGTACTTATCTCTGTTACAGTACTTATCTCTGTTACAGTACTTATCTCTGTTACAGTACTTATCTCTGTTACAGTACTTATCTCTGTTACAGTACTTATCTCTGTTACAGTTCCTTATCTCTGTTACAGTACTTATCTCTGTTACAGTACTTATCTCTGTTACAGTACTTATCTCTGTTACAGTTCCTTATCTCTGTTACAGTTCCTTATCTCTGTTACAGTTCCTTATCTCTGTTACAGTACTTATCTCTGTTACAGTACTTCTCTCTGTTACAGTACTTCTCTCTGTTACACTACTTATCTCTGTTACAGTTCCTTATCTCTGTTACAGTACGTATCTCTGTTACAGTTCCTTATCTCTGTTACAGTACTTATCTCTGTTACAGTTCCTTATCTCTGTTACAGTACTTATCTCTGTTACAGTACTTATCTCTGTTACAGTTCCTTATCTCTGTTACAGTTCCTTATCTCTGTTACAGTACTTATCTCTGTTACAGTACTTATCTCTGTTACAGTACTTTTCTCTGTACAGTTCCTTATCTCTGTTACAGTTCCTTATCTCTGTTACAGTTCCTTATCTCTGTTACAGTTCCTTATCTCTGTTACAGTACTTATCTCTGTTACAGTACTTATCTCTGTTACAGTACTTATCTCTGTTACAGTTCCTTATCTCTGTTACAGTACTTATCTCTGTTACAGTTCCTTATCTCTGTTACAGTTCCTTATCTCTGTTACAGTTCCTTATCTCTGTTACAGTTCCTTATCTCTGTTACAGTACTTATCTCTGTTACAGTTCCTTATCTCTGTTACAGTACTTATCTCTGTTACAGTACTTTTCTCTGTACAGTACTTATCTCTGTTACAGTTCCTTATCTCTGTTACAGTTCCTTATCTCTGTTACAGTTCCTTATCTCTGTTACAGTACTTATCTCTGTTACAGTACCTATCTCTGTTGCAGTTCCTTATCTCTGTTGCAGTTCCTTATCTCTGTTGCAGTTCCTTATCTCTGTTACAGTACTTATCTCTGTTACAGTTCCTTATCTCTGTTACAGTTCCTTATCTCTGTTACAGTACTTATCTCTGTTACAGTTCCTTATCTCTGTTACAGTACTTATCTCTGTTACAGTTCCTTATCTCTGTTACAGTTCCTTATCTCTGTTACAGTTCCTTATCTCTGTTACAGTACTTTTTTCTGTACAGTTCCTTATCTCTGTTACAGTACTTATCTCTGTTACAGTACTTATCTCTGTTACAGTACTTATCTCTGTTACAGTACTTATCTCTGTTACAGTACCTATTTCTCTGTACAGTACTTATTTCTCTGTACAGTACTTATTTCTCTGTACAGTACTTATCTCTGTTACAGTACTTATTTCTCTGTACAGTACTTATTTCTCTGTACAGTACTTCACAGTGTGCACATTTTTGGAATAAAGATTAATAGGATGAAGTCCAAGAATGCAGCCAGATACTGTATGACTTATGTAACATAAGAAAAAACTCACTCTCTTTCCTCTGTCCTCTCTCTATTCTCTCTGCTCCAGGCCCAGTTACGTAGTCCCCACAAATCTGTCCCAGGGCATCAAGCTGGTCAACCCCATGTTCCGTGGCTACGCCCAGCAGGTAGGGGCAAGCTCCCAGCAGGTAGGGAACAAAACAATGCCCTGACCCCTAGCCCTCCGGCCCCTCTCTCTGACCCCTGACCTAACCCACCTCTCCCTATGTCCCCTCCCGTCTCCCCTAAATGACCCCTGTTGCCACAAACCTAATTTCTGTCTGTGGATGAAATTGGATTGGTTGATTGATT
This sequence comes from Thymallus thymallus, assembly GCA_023634145.1. NCBI lineage: Eukaryota > Metazoa > Chordata > Actinopteri > Salmoniformes > Salmonidae > Thymallus > Thymallus thymallus. The sequence continues at coordinate 30,611,667 of CM042404.1, forward strand.
GTTGTGTAGCTGGTTGGCATCTTGAAGTAGGGTGCCAAGACGATGAAATATAAAAAATTGTTTTGACTAAAGCCTGTGTGTGGTGAGCATGCTCTCTCTTTGTCCCTATGCTTCCTTCTATCACCATCACACACAGTCTCTCAATGGCTGTCTCTGTCTGGCCCTAGGAGCTGCAGGGAACACTCATACAGTACTGTCCGCACTACACTCACACACACACACACACACACACGTCTCTGTGTATAGGACTGTTCCGCACACTCTCCCTCTGTGTTCTCTACTGTAGGACACCCAGGAGTTCCTGCTCTGTCTGATGGACCAGCTCTGTGTTCTCTACTGTAGGACACCCAGGAGTTCCTGCTCTGTCTGATGGACCAGCTCTGTGTTCTCTACTGTAGGACACCCAGGAGATCCTGCTCTGTCTGATGGACCAGCTCTGTGTTCTCTACTGTAGGACACCCAGGAGATCCTGCTCTGTCTGATGGACCAGCTCTGTGTTCTCTACTGTAGGACACCCAGGAGTTCCTGCTCTGTCTGATGGACCAGCTCTGTGTTCTCTACTGTAGGACACCCAGGAGTTTCTGCGCTGTCTGATGGACCAGCTCCACGAGGAGCTCAAAGAGCCGCTGGCAGAGTGTGGCGGGGGATGGGAGGGGGATGAGAGGAAGGAGGGGGGAGACCGCTCCCCCTCCGAGGACGAGTTCCTCTCCTGCGACTCGGGCGCCAGCAGCGACCGGGGGGAAGGAGGGGGGCTGGGGGAGCCCGAGCTGCTCATTCAGGATGAGTGTGGGGTGGGGCCAAGAGTTGGAGCAGGGGGAACAGGCACAGGTGGAGGGGTAGGCACAGGGGGGCCCATCTCAGAGAAAGAGAGGCTGAAGGAGAAAAGGGTGTCGGGCTCGCCCCTCCACGGGGGCTCCCAGGAGATGGACGAGGACGCGGATGTGGATACGACAGTGGCCGAAGAGGGTGCTCTGGAGAGGGGAGCAGAGGAGGAGGAGGAGAGGACTCCCCCTAGCACTAGGTCACAGAGTCCTAGTCAGACACAGGGACAGACGAAGATCCACAGCACTCCAGGTAGGGGCCTGGTAGGGATGGACGTAGAATCTAGAAAATACATGTAAGTGTGTGCGTGTGTCTGTCTCTGTGTGTGGAGGGACCTGTTGTATTGATGTGTGAGTATAAAGGAGTAATCGCTAAAGGCCCCCTCTTCCTCTCCTACCCTCCTCTACCTAGAGCCAGACAATGAGGCATCGATGCAGCTGCGCCCCCAGTCTCACCCCTGCAGCCCTCTCCGTACTGTCCAGGAACTGCACCCTAAACTCTCCCCTAGCCCCACCCGCTCCAGCCCCTTCTGCTCGGCAGGGCCCGCATACTCATTTAAGAAAGGTATGGGGGGTTCTGGTCGATTCATGTACAGACACACACTCCACCGACACACACAAACTAAGTTTCCCATAATCCTCCCCTCCACAGCCCAGCTGTTCCTGGGTGCCAAGAAACAGAAGCAGTCTCGCTATCGCAGCGTCATCTCAGACATCTTCGACGGCTCAATCCTCAGCCTGGTCCAGTGTTTGACTTGTGACAGGGTGAGCTATGTGTCGTAACACAAGGGTGCGCCATTTACATAAAAACTCAGCTTCACTTCTTCTATTGAAACCTCACACTACTGGCACATGAATATTGAACGTTGACGTGTTGCAATTTGAAGACATTTTACCATATACAGTTGAAGTCGTACGTTTACATACACCTTAGCCAAATACATTTAAACTCAGTTTTTCACAATTACTGACATTTAATCCTAGTAAAAATTCCCTGTCTTAGGTCAGTTAGGATCACCACTTTTTTTAAGAATGTGAAATGTCAGAATAATAGTAGAGAGAATGATTTATTTCAGCTTTTATTTCACATTCCCAGTGGGTCAGAAGTTTACATCACTAAATTAGTATCTGGTAGCATTGCCTTTAAATTGTTTAACTTGGGTCAAACATTTCAGGTAGCCTTCCACAAGCTTCCCATAATAAGTTGGGTGAATTTTGGCCCATTCCTCCTGACAGAACTGGTGTAACTGAGTCAGGTTTGTAGGCCTCCTTGCTCGCACACACTTTTTCAGTTCTGCCCACAAATTTTCTATAGGATTGAGGTCAGGGCTTTGTGATGGCCACTCCAATACCTTGACTTTGTTGTCCTTAAGACATTTTTCCACAACTTTGGAAGTATGCTTGGGGTCAATGTCCATTTGGAAGATCAATTTGCGACCAAGCTTTAACTTCCTGATGGATGTCTTGATGTTGCTTCAATATATCCACATAATTTTCCTTCCTCATGATGCCATCTATTTTGTGAAGTGCACCAGTCCCTCCTGCAGCAAAGCACCCCCACAACGTGATGCTGCCACCCCCGTGGTTCACGGTTGGGATGGTGTTCTTCGGCTTGCAAGCCTCCCCCTTTTTCATCCAAACATAATGATGGTTATTATGGCCTAACAGTTCTATTTTTGTTTCATCAGACCAGAGGACATTTCTCCAAAAAATATCTTTGTCCCCATGTGCAGTTGCAAACCGTAGTCTGGCTTTTTTATGGCGGTTTTGGAGCAGTGGCTTCTTCCTTGCTGAGCGGCCTTTCAGGTTATGTCGATATAGGACTCGTTTTACTGTGGATAGAGATACTTTTGTACCTGTTTCCTCCAGCATCTTCACAAGGTCCTTTGCTGTTGTTCTGGGATTGATTCACACTTTTCGCACCAAAGTGCGTTCATCTCTAGGAGACAGAACGCATCTCCTTCCTGAGCGGTATGACGGATGCGTGGTCCCATGGTGTTTATACTTGCATATTATTGTTTGTACAGATGAACGTGGTACCTTCAGGCGTTTGGAAATTGCTCCCAAGGATGAACCAGACTTGTGGAGGTCTACAATTTTTGGGCTGATTTCTTTAGATTTTCCCATGATTTCGAGCAATGAGGCACTGAGTTGTTTGAAGGTATGCCTTGAAATACATCCACAGGTACACCTCCAATTGACTCAAATTATGTCAATTAGCCTATCAGAAGCTTCTAAAGCCATGACATAATTTTCATGAATTTTCCAAGCTTTTCAAAGGCACAGTCAACTTAGTGTATGTAAACGTCTGACCCACTGGAATTGTGATATAGTGAATTATAAGTGAAATAATCTGTCTATAAACAATTGTTGGAAGAATTACTTGTGTCATGAACAAAGTAGATGTCCTAACTGACTTGCCAAAACTATAGTTTGTTAACATGAAATCTGTGGAGTGGTTGAAAAATGAGTTTTAATGACTTCAACCTAAGTGTATGTAAACTTCCGACTTCAACTGTATTCTTATCCCTAAACTTAATTCTACTTTATCCATGAATGTGATGGATTCTACTTGTTTGGGCTATCACTGTTTAGATTGTTGAGACTATCACTTTCTCTCTCGCTCGCCCCGCTTCTCTTCTCCCTCCTCATCTCGCCCCTCTTCTCCCTCCTCATCTCGCCCCTCTTCTCTTCTCCATCCTCATCTCGCCCCTCTCCCTATAGCTGTCAACCACAGTGGAGACCTTCCAGGACCTGTCCCTGCCCATCCCAGGTAAGGAGGATCTGGCCAAGCTACACTCCTCCATCCACCAGAACCTCCCAGCCAAGACCGGGGTGTCTCTGGACGTCTACAGCTCCCAGGGCTGGATCACCTACATCATGGACTCCATACGCAGGTGAGGGAGCTGGGTGTAGGGGGATGGGGCTGGGGGGTTTGGGGTGCTGGGGATAGGGGCAGACCGGGAGTGTGTGGTGTAGAAGTATGATGGTCTGTCATGTAGAACAAGGAATCTTGTCAGCTCTATTCAATTAATTTCTATCTGCCACATATCTGGATTATATTACATTAACTTTATTTTTCTGTGAGGGAACTTCTTGTTTGGTCAGTTAAACAACAACAACAACAACAACATAAACGGGTTACACAGTAGACCCACTAGGCACAAATAGTAATAGTTGTCACCAGACACTTCCTTCCAGCCTGCGGACAAGGATACACAAATAAACAGGACACATCTGCGAGTGCAATAGAGCAGGACTTCCCCAGCGCAGTTTTGGGATTCCGAACATGCAGACTCTCCGCCCTCATTGATAGCGGTAGTTCAGAGAATCGAGACTCTGCCTCACTTCTTCCTCCTCCCCTGCCGACTTGTTGTTGACTCTCAAAGAAGAAGTAGCTAGCTAGCGCTGGCTCTCTCTGTCCGGCTGGCTAGTCAGTTCCGTCGGCATCCATGGATACGAGATGCACACATAAAAAATGCTTATAACTGCTATTTATATTATTAAATGGCAATTCATTAGTTGGATTATATTATGAGTTGGCAATGATAACACTTTACATTGCACATGCATAATTCCAAGGGCATAACCTATGTTGTAAGTATGAAAGTATATGTAACAGCCACATTGTACTATGTCTCCTCCTCTCCAGGTTTGTGGTTTCCTGTATCCCCAGCTGGTTTTGGGGTCCTATGGTCACACTGGAGGACTGCCTCGCTGCCTTCTTCGCTGCTGATGAGCTCAAAGGTAAACTAGTCAAGATAAAGTTGTTGTCTAATAAGATGCTGTATGATCCATTCATAATCAGAACATGGAATAAATGGTCAGTAGTTTCTTCATTCATTGTTTTGCAGGGGACAACATGTACAGCTGTGAAAGGTGTAAAAAGTAAGTATTTGTGGAATTTGTAGTTAGATTTAGCGTTAGAAGATCTGTCTAGTTGGTAAAACAGATTACATTACAACACACATTTTAATACTTTTTCACTCATCTTCCAGATTGAGAAATGGTGTAAAATATTGCAAAGTACTTCGGCTACCTGAGGTAACGGTTTTATCTTTGTCCCTTCTATTATATATACTTTGGCTCCTGCATAGAAGATAAAACGACCTTATCAAAGTGATTAAAGATGCTTAAGTTGTGACATTTCCTTGATTTTCATTGTGAATAATTGTCTTTCAGGAAATCTATAGGGTCTTTCCACTTTGACCACACCCCTTTTGATTTGAGTAACACTTTACATACGTGATTGCCAATTGGTCCGAAAGTGACTTTTTGGACCTGAATGCCAAAACATTCAGGAGACAGAGGTGCTCAATGTTGACCCGTTTTACATACCCCACCATACCGTAAGACATCCATGTCTTCATCAGTGGAAAAGATTAATGATTGAATTTGATATAATTTAAAAGGTTACAAACAGGGTTGTCATATATGCGAGCAAGTAGGGATGGTGCCAGGCTTCATCCAGACTTGGCGCTTGGCATTCAGGCCAAAGAGTTCAATCTTGGTTTCATCAGACCAGAGAATCTTGTTTCTCATGGTCTGAGAGTCCTTTAGGTGCCTTTTGGCAAACTCCAAGCGGGCTGTCATGTGCCTTTTACTGAGGAGTGGCTTCTAAAAACCTATTTTTGCTTTGTCATAATGGAGTATTTTGTGTAGATTGAGGGGGAAAAAAACGAATACATTTTAGAATAAGGCTGTAATGTTACAAAATGTGGAAAAAGTCAAGGGTATGCACTGTAGATACGTATAAGGTCATGCTCATGCTGCAACATCTACCCTCTGAACATATGTATAACTTAATATTATGTCTCCAGAGAAACCTACATTCAAATAAATACTTTTTTAGATTTGCCCTCATTGTCTCACATCTGCACTCTTCAAAAATCTAATCAAATCAAATTGTATTTCTCACATGCACCGAATACAACCAGTGTAGACCTTACAGTGAAATGCTTACTAACAAGCCCTTAACCAACAATACAACAGGTGTAGACCTTACAGTGAAATGCTTACTAACAAGCCCTTAACCAACAATACAACAGGTGTAGACCTTACAGTGAAATGCTTACTAACAAGCCCTTAACCAACAATACAACAGGTGTAGACCTTACAGTGAAATGCTTACTAACAAGCCCTTAACCAACAATACAACAGGTGTAGACCTTACAGTGAAATGCTTACTAACAAGCCCTTAACCAACAATACAACAGGTGTAGACCTTACAGTGAAATGCTTACTAACAAGCCCTTAACCAACAATACAACAGGTGTAGACCTTACAGTGAAATACTTACTAACAAGCCCTTAACCAACAATGCAGTTAAGAAAAAAGTGTTAGTGTTTACAAAAATAAACTGACTAAATATATAAAATATTATATATTTATATGAAAAAGAAAAATAACATAGTTAAATAACATAGTTAAATAACATAGTTAAATAACATAGTTAAAGAGCAACAATGATCAGCGTACAGGTGAGACCACGGTCAGAATAACATGTTTATTATCCCAACGGGGCAGAAGACAGGTCAGGGCAGGCAGTGTTCGGTAATCCAGAGTAGTGGGGCAAAGGTACAAGACGGCAGGCAGGCTCAGGGTCAGGGACAGGCAAGGAAAGGAAAGGTTGAAACCGGGAAACCAAGAAGACAGGCCCTTTAGAAATATAGAGGTAAATAATAATGAGGAAGATGGGTGACACCTGGACGGGGGTGGAGCCAAGCACCCAGACAGGTGAAACAGATCAGGGTGTGACAACAATAAAATAACAGAAATTAGGCTATATACAGGGGGTACAGGTACAGAGTCAATGTGCGGGGGCACAGGTACATATATGTATGGAATGTTTAATTCAAATCAAAAGGGGTGCAGTCAAAAAGTGATTGAAATCAAATGAAATGACCTTATAGCAAACATTCTGTGTGTTCAGATCCTGTGCGTCCACCTGAAGCGTTTTCGCCACGAGGTGATGTACTCATTCAAGGTCAACAGCCACGTGGCCTTTCCATTGGAGGGCCTCGAACTCCGACCTTTCCTGGCCAAGGACAGCCCCTCCCAGATTACCACCTATGACCTGCTGTCCGTCATCTGTCACCATGGCACCGCAGGCAGTGGGTGACCCTTGACCGGATTACTTAACATTAAAGACGCCCTCCAGCTATTTTTGACATGTTTGATTGGCTGATATTGGTTGTGATTCACCGCAGCATAGTCTTTTGTGTCAGGAGTTTTCTTCATATCTCACTATCTACATTTCTGCAATTCCATTACTAAACCTCTATTTCTCACTAACTCCCACCTCTCTCTTATCTCTTCCTCTGTCTTTCTCCTAATCTCTCTCTTTTCCCCTCTCTCTCTATCTTCCTCCCTCCTAGGTGGTCACTACATAGCGTACTGTCAGAACGTGATCAACGGTCAGTGGTATGAGTTTGATGACCGGTATGTAACGGAGGTCCATGAGACGGTGGTGCAGAATTCTGAGGCCTATGTCCTCTTCTACAGGTGAGACTTCAAATTTCATTTTGTAAGAACACTTTTTAAACGTTTTAATGTTTGGTTGAACTGAATAATGTTTGTATGCTTGTGTAGCCCAAAGGCCGGCAAATGGCGATTTGAGTCGTTTCCATCTTACCGTACAAACGCATTTTATGTAGTCATCAATACACTCCTCCTATCTCCCGTGGACCGGTTCAGTACACTCCTATCCCCCGTGGACCGGTTCAGTACACTCCTATCCCCTGTGGACCGGTTCAGTACACTCCTATCCCCTGTGGACCGGTTCAGTACACTCCTATCCCCCGTGGACCGGTTCAGTACACTCCTATCCCCTGTGGACCGGTTCAGTACACTCCTATCCCCCGTGGACCGGTTCAGTACACTCCTATCCCCTGTGGACCGGTTCAGTACACTCCTATCCCCCGTGGACCGGTTAGTACTGGGAAACTTTGCATACTTTCTTTATGAAACACCAACCACCATGCTAAAGTAGCTAATGCCTAGGAATGCTAGTTCGGTATGTTGAGTATCACGTTCAATCAATCAGGTTGCAGCAGTGTTTAGTTCAACCCCTTGCTGAACGCAGGGCGCAACATCAGGAAGTAGCGTTGTCCACTAGCATGGTGGGGTTTTATAGAGTAACAATGCACACCTTCCCATTCAATCTAGTTGAACTTGACGCCTTTGCAGCCTGTATGGAGAATGTTTTAGGTACGGACCGGTCCATGGGGGACACGATGCGTTTAGACGGTAAGATGAAACCATCAATACCAGATCAATATCGCCATCTGCCGGTCTTTGGGCTAACACGCTTGAGTGTGTATGTTTGTGTGTATCTGTGTGTGTGTGTGTATCTGTGTGTGTGTGTGTGTGTATCTGTGTGCGTGTGTGTGTGTGTGTGTGTGTGTGTGTGTGTGTGTGTATCTGTGTGCGTGTGTGTGTGTGTGTGCGTGTGTGTATCTGTGTGTGTGTATCTGTGTGTGTGTATCTGTGTGCGTGTGTATCTGTGTGCGTGTGTGTGTATCTGTGTGCGTGTGCGTGTGTGTGCGTGTGTGTATCTGTGTGCGTGTGTGTGTGTGTGTGTGTGTGTGTATCTGTGCGTGTGTGTGTGTATCTGTGCGTGTGTGTGTGTATCTGTGTGTGTGTGTGTGTGTATCTGTGTGTATGTGTGTGTGTGTGCGTGTGTGTGTGTGTGTGTGTGTGTGTGTGTGTGTGTGTGTGTGTGTGTGTGTGTGTGTGTGTGTGTGTGTGTGTGTGTGTGTGTGTGTGTGTGTGTGTGTGTGTGTGTGTGTGTGTGTGTGTGTGTGTGTGTGTGTGTGTGTGTGTGTGTGTGTGTGTGTGTGTGTGTGTGTGTGTGTGTGTGCGTGTGTGTGTGTGTGTATTCCACGTCCACAGGAAGAGCAGTGAGGAGTCGGTGAGGGAGAGGCAGAAGGTGGTGGCTTTAGCTAGCATGACGGAGCCAAGCCTGCTGCAGTTCTACATCTCCAGAGAATGGCTGAACAAGTTCAACACTTTCACTGAGCCAGGGCCCATCGGCAACCACAGCTTCCTCTGCCAGCACGGAGGTCAGTACTGTACTGGACCTACCACCACAACCCATCCTTAACATCAACCACTCTCAATCCATATAAGACCTGGGCTCACTTCAAGTAGTACTTTTTTTTTGTTTGTTTCTATGCCAACTTTTGATCCCAAGCACAACCACTTTCAACCTCAATTGAAATAATCTCCTACTCGTGTTTTTCCAGGGATCCCGCCCAATAAATACCACTACATTGACGACCTGGTGGTGATTCTGCCCCAGAACGTGTGGGAGTACCTGTACAACAGGTAAGATGAGACTCTCTCCTCAGTCTGTCTGACTGTCTGTCAAACTTTCTATCTTCCTTTCTGTCTGATTGACGGACTGACATGGTGAAGGAGTTCAATGGTCTATAAATTCTGTATTTTCTGTCTGTCTGTCCGTCCGACTGTCTTCCTGTCTGTCCGACTGTCGGTTCATCAGACTGTCTGTCTAACTGACTGTCTATCTGCCACCCAGTTTTGGAGGCGGTCCAGCAGTGAACCACTTGTACGTGTGTGCCATCTGCCAGGTGGAGTTAGAGGCTCTGGCCAAACGCAGGAAGGTGGAAATGGACACCTTTATCAGGGTAAGAAGTGTGTGAGTGCGTGCGTTTCCGTGTGTGTGTGTCAGTGTTTTTTTTACATCAAAAATGGTGGGCGTGGCTGAATTTTAGAGAACATTTTAGAGGCCCCCATCTTGGCGGTGTAGAGAGAGGCAACATTTCCTGCGATTCTATACTGAACAAAAATATAAACGCAACAATTTCAAAGATTTAACTTAGTTACAGTACATATAAGGAATATCAGTCAATTGAAATAAATTCATTAGGCCGTAGTCTATGGATTTCACAAGACTGGGCAGGGGCGCAGCCTTACACCCAACCACTTGGGAGCCAGGCCCACCCACTGGGGAGCCAGCCCAGCCAATCAGAATGTGTTTTTCCCCACTTAAGGGCTTTAATACAGACAGAAATACTCCTCCATTTCATCAGCTGTCCGGATGGCTGGTCTCAGACAATCTCGCAGTTGAAGAAGCCTGATGTGGAGGTCCTGGGCTGGCGTGGTTACATGTGGTCTGCAGTTGTGAGGCCGGTTGGAAGTCCTGCCAAATTCTCTAAAATGACATTGGAGGCGGCTTATGGTAGAGAAATGAACATTAAATTTTCTGGCTACAGCTCTGGTGGACATTCCTGAAGTCAGCATGCCAATTGCACACAGTGACAAAACTGCACATTTTTAGAGTGGGCTTTTATTGTTAAGGTGCACCTGTGTAATGATCATGCTGTTTAATCAGCTTCTTGATATGCCACACCTGTCAGGTGGATGGATTATCTTGGCAAAGGAGAATTGCTCACTAATGTGTAAATTAACACATTTTGCACAATTTTAAGGAAATAAGCTTTTTGTGCATATAGAAAATATCTGGGATCTTTTATTTCAGCTCATGAAACATGGGACCAACACTTAACATGTTGTGTTTATAATTTTATTCAGTATACAGTGCCTTCGGAAAGTATTCAGACCCCTTGACTTTTTCCACATTTTGTTACAGCCTTATTCTGAAATTGATTAAATAACAATCTACACACAATAGTGAAAAAACTGGTTTAGAATGTGTTAGAAACAGAAAAAGTATTCAGACCCGTTGCTATGAGACTTGAAATTGAGATGTTTCTACAATTTGATTGGATTCCACCTGTGATAAATTGAATTGATTGGACATTGATTTGGAAAGGCACACACCTGTCTATACAAGGTCCCACAGTTGACAGCGCATGTCAGAGCAAAAACCAAGCATTGAGGTCGAAGGATTTGTCCATAGAGCTCCAAGACAGGATTGTCCCCAAGAACACAGTGGCCTCCATCATTCTTAAATGGAAGAAGCTTGGTCCTTGGTCAGGGAGGTGACCAAGAACCTGATGGTCACTCTGACAGAGCTCCAGAGTTCCTCCGGGGAGATGGGAGAACCTTCCAGAAGGACAACCAGAGTGGCTCAGTAAAAGGCACATGATTGCACCTAAAGACTCTCAGACCATGTGAAACAAGATTCTCTGGTCTGATGAAACCAAGAGTGAACTCTTTGGCCTGAATGTCAAGTGTCACGTCTGGAGGAAACCTGGCACCATCCCTACAGTGAAGCATGGTGGTGGCAGCATCATGCTGTTGGGATGTTTTTCAGCGACACGGACTGGGAAACTAGTCAGGATCAAGGCAAAATTAACGGGGCTGAGAGTTCCTTGATGAAAACCTGCTCCAGACCTCAGACTGGGACGAAGGTTCATTGTCCAACATGACAACGACCCTAAGCACACAGCTAAGACAACTCAGGAGTGGTCTCTGAATGTCCTTGAGTGGACCAGCCAGAGTCCGGACTTGAACTCAATTGAACACCTCTGGAGAGACCTGAAAATAGCTGTTCAGCGACGCTCCCCATCCAACCTGACAGAGCTTGAGAGGATCTGTAGAGAAGAATGGGAGAAACTCCCCAAATACAGATGTGCCAAGCTTGTAGCGTCATACCCAAGAAGATTCGAGGCTGTAATCGCTGCCAAAGTTGCTTCAACAAAGTATTGATTAAAGGGTCTGAATACTTATGTAAATGTGATATTTCAGATTTTTATAAATTAGGAAAATATTCTGTAAACCTGTTTTTGCTTTGTCATTATGGGGTATCGTGGTGGAAAAACAACTATTTAATACATTTTTGAATAAGGCTGAAACTAATATTCTGCCATAGAGCTGAGAGAAAATGTTGCAGTTTTAAAGGTAATTTCCTGCAATTATATGCATTTTGCCATGGCTAATGCTGTGTCCTTTTGCTCAAACATAATAACAGTATCTATACAGATAAGTTCATTGTTTTTGGAGTTTTAAATTCTCCCGGACTGTCTAACTTTTATTTTGGACATTGTTAATTCTCAAAGATTATATTCTAAAAAAAATATATAGATCATTTATCTTTTCTACATACGTTATATACACTGTTTGGACTTAAGCGGCCCGCCCAAGGTTTTCAATGGTAGAAAAATCCCTGTGTGTGTGTGTGTGTGTGTGTGTGTGTGTGTGTGTGTGTGAGTGTGTCCCTGTATCAAAGAAGTCACCTGTCCCCACTCTCGGTCCCTCCAGTTGAATAAAGAGTTCCAAGCGGAGGAGGCTCCTACAGTTATCCTGTGTATTAGTATGCAGTGGTTCAGAGAGTGGGAGAGCTTCGTCAAGGGCAAAGACAACGGTAGGAATCTATGAGGATAGATACCGTGCATTATACAATTATTACATTATACATTATTACAGTTATACCAACAGAAGCTAAGAACTGACTTAATACACCATCGTTGTCATATTGGTTCCTCTGTGCAGACCATGTAATAATAATAATATATGACCATGTAATAATAATAATATATGACCATGTAATAATAATAATATATGACCATGTAATAATAATAATATATGACCATGTAATAATAATAATATATGACCATGTAATAATAATAATATATGACCATGTAATAATAATAATATATGACCATGTAATAATAATAATATATGCCGTTTAGCAATCGCTTTTATCCAAAGCAACTTAGTCTTACATGCATGCATTTTACGTATGGGTTGTCCCGGGAATCCACCCACTATCCTGGCTTTACAAGCGCCATTCTCTACCAACTGAGCTACAGATGAATAAATACAGTCTACAATGTTTCTCAGTAACAACACTAAAGCTTTTGTTGGTCATGGTCTTCTCAGAGCCCCCTGGTCCTATTGACAACAGTAAGATTGGTGTCATGAAAGGGGGACACGTACAGCTCAAGCAAGGTAAGCACTGTATGCTCATAAACATTCACATTGTGTGGGTTGGTTCGTCTGGGTTTGTGCGCTCCTGTGTGTATTGGAATGCATCGTGTGTGTGTGTGTGTGTGTGTGTGTGTGTGTGTGTGTGTGTGTGTGTGTGTGTGTGTGTGTGTGTGTGTGTGTGTGCGTGCACACGTCTGTATACACAGAGTGTACAAAACATTCTCTTTCCATGACAGACTGACCAGGTGAAAGCTATGATCCCTTATTGATTTAACTTGTTAAATCCACTTCAATCAGTGTAGATGAAGGGGAGGAGACAGGTTAAAGAAGGATGTTTAATCCTTGAGACAATTGAGACATGGATTGTGTATGTGTGCCATTCAGAGGGTGTATGGGCAAGACAAAAGATTGAAGTGCCTTTTGAACAGGGTATGATGGTAGGTGCCATGCACATCGGTTTGTGTAAAGAACGTCCAACGCTGCTGGGTTTTTCACAATCAACAGTTTCCTGTGTGTATCAAGAATGGTCCACCACCCAAAAGACCCAACTTAACACAACTATGGGAAGCATTGGGGTCGGCATGGGGCAGCATCCCTGTGGAATGCTTTTGAAACCTTGGCTGTTCTGAGGGCAAAAAGTGAAACTGAATGTGACTCACCACCTTGATTCGGTCTTATGTAAAATTAGAATTTAATTTGGATAAAAGTAGAGACTCAGAGCTACAAAATGGTTTATCATACAATGCATGTTTGAGGAACAATGGGAAAGTAATTCTGCTTTGAAAGTTGATAGACTTGTAAACTCACTTTTGGTAGCTAGTGAAGTGCTCTTCTTTGTCTCCACCCATTCAGCATCATTCACACCCTCTTAAGTTTTAGCCCCAGCCATCTCTTTTAGCTCTCGCAGTGTTCAGAGCGCACACTTGACACTCTGGCCCATGATTTGTTTACCTCTGGATAACATGAAAACAGCCTAACCAGCTCTGCTGGCAACAATTTCACTACGCTTTTTTGCTGACGTTTACTAGCTGTGGTGTGGTTACATGTTGTTTACCTAGCTAGCTACATGTCTCAAGCTAATGTTTACAACACCCGTTGAATATGGCCGGTGTTAGTAAACGTCAGCCAAAAAGCTTAGTGAAATTGTTGCCAGCAGAGCTGGTTAGGCTGTTTTCATGTTATCCAGAGGTAAACAACAGTGCATTCAAAAAGTATTCAGACCCCTTGACTTTTTCCACATTTTGTTAAGTTACAGCCTTATTCTAAAATGTATTAAATAGTTTTTTCCCCTCATCAATCTACACACAATACCCCATAATTACGACGCAAAAACACGTTTGTACATATTTTTGCAAATGTATAAAAAACTAAATATGACATTTCCATAAGTCTTCAGACCCTTTACTCAGTACTTTGTTGAAGGACCTTTGGCAGCGATTACAGCCTTGAGTCTTCTTGGGTATGACGCTACAAGCTTGGCACACCTGTATTTGGGGAGTTTCTCCCATTCTTCTCTGCAGATCCTCTCAAGCTCTGTCAGATTGGATGGGGGGCGTCGCTGCACAGCTATTTTCAGGTCTCTCTGAAGTTGTTCGATCGGGTTAAAGTCTACGCTCTGGCTGGACCACTCAAGGACATTCCCAAAGCTACTCCTGCGTTGTCTTGGCTTTGTGCTTAGGGTCGTTGTCCTGTTGGAAGGTGAACCTTCGCCCCAGTCTGAGGTCCGGAGCAGGTTTTCATCAAGGATCTCTCTGTACTTTTCTCTGTTCATCTTTCCCTCGATCCTGACTAGTCTCCCAGTCCCTGCTGAAAAACATCGACAGCATGATGCTGCCACCACCATGCTTTACCGTAGGGATGGTTTCCTCCAGATGTGACGCTTGGCATTCAGGCCAAAGAATCTTATTTCTCATGGTCTGAGAGTCCTTTAGGTGGCTTTTGGCAAAATTCCAATCATGTGCCTTTTACTGAGGAATGGCTTCAATCTGGCCAATCTACCATAACGGCCTGATTGGTGGAGTGCTGCAGAGATGGTTGTCCTTCTGGAAGGTTCTCCCATCTCCACAAAGGAACTCTGGAGCTCTGTCAGAGTGACCATCAGGTTCTTGGTAACCTCCCTGACCACGGCCCTCCTCCCCCGGTTGCTCAGTTTGGCTGGGCAGCCAGCTCTAGGAATATTGATGACGATATTGAAATGTGGATCAAATCAAGGGGTCTAAATTCTTTCCTATTGCACTGTATATCAAATAGCTAAATGACCATATGATCACTGTGGGCAACTCAATATTAGGAAGGTGTTCCTAATGTTTGGTATACTCAGTGTAGTGTATGTTAACACTCCTTGGTGTGTGCTCCTAGGTGCTGACTATGGTCAGATCTCAGAGGAGACGTGGCAGAATCTCCTCAGTATCTATGGTGGAGGGCCTGAGATTGCAGTGAGACAGACAGTGCCCGCCCTGGCCCACGACACAGACAGCCTGCATGGAGAGAGGAAGATTGAGGCAGAGACCAGGGTACTCTGAGAAATGGTGAGTCACAGCACACAAACACGTTGTCTTTACAAACACACACACACGTAAGCACCCCCCCCCCACACACACACACGAACACACACACGTGTGCGCACACGTTTGCTTACAAACACACACACACACCAAGCACCCAAGCATACACATACAAACAAGCACACTCAATCATACACATACAGTGCGTTCAGAAAGTATTCACACTCCTTCACTGCTTCCACATTTTGTTGTGTTATAGCCTGAATTTCAAAATATATATATATATATATATATATATTTTTGGTCACTGCCCTAAAGACAATACCCCATAATGTCAGAGGAATTATATTATTAGAATGTTTTACAAATTAATAACCCTTTGTTATGACAAGCCTAAATAAGTTCAGGAGTAAAAATGTGTTTATCAAGTCACATAATAAGTTGCATGGACTCACTGTGTGCAGTAATAGTGTTTAAGATGATTTTTTAATGACTATGTGATGGCGTGAATATATAATTGAGAGCCAGGCGCAGGAGGTAGCGTAAACTCAAGGATCACTTTAATATCCAAATTACGCATACAAGTTCCGAACAGGAACTAAGTACTACTGTTAGAAAAGCAACAGTGATAACACGTTCACAATAAACAATATCCGACAAGGACATGAGGGAACAGAGGGAACATATATACATGAAGTAATGAGGGGAAATGAGAACCAGGTGTGCGTAATGACAAGACATGACAAATGGAATGATGAACGGGAGAGCGGCAGTGGCTAGAAAGCCGGTGACGACGATCACCGAAGCATGCCCGAACAAGGAGGTGAGGCAACTTCGGCAGGAGTCGTGACAGACTACCTCAACTATACCACACACATACAATTATCTGTAAGGTCTCTCAGTCAAACATTGATTCAACCACAAAGACCAGGGAGGTTTTCCAATGCCTCACAAAGAAGGGCACCTATTGGTAGATGGGTTGAAAGAAAAAAAAAGAAGATTAATTACACTTTGGATGGTGTATCACTACCTAACTCAGTTGCCGGAGAGGAAGGAAACCGCTCAGGGATTTCACCATAAATCCAATGGTGACATTATAACAGTTAATT
Organism: Thymallus thymallus; assembly: GCA_023634145.1. Taxonomy (NCBI): domain Eukaryota; kingdom Metazoa; phylum Chordata; class Actinopteri; order Salmoniformes; family Salmonidae; genus Thymallus; species Thymallus thymallus. Next base: position 30,627,957 of record CM042404.1, read on the forward strand.
TAATGTCTATGATAGGAGGAAAATGAGGATGGATCAACAACATTGTTACAAAGAGGATACATGTTTTAAATGTATCCTCTTTGCAACAATGCACTAAAGTAATACTGCAAAACATTTGGTAAAGCAATTCCCTTTTTGTCCTGAATAGAACATTTTATGTTTGGGGCAAATCCAATACAACACATTACTTAACAAGTCACATAATAAATTGCATGCACTCTAACATGTATTGACTCAGGGGTGTGAATACTTACAGTATATAGCCACCCTTTGCCTTGATGGCAGCTTTGCACACTCTTGGCATTCTCTCAACCAGCTTTACCTGGAATGCTTTTCTAACAGTCTTGAAGGAGTTCCCACATATACTGAGCACTTGTTGGCTGCTTTTCCTTCACTCTGCGGTCCAACTCATCCCAAAACATCTCAATAGGGTTGAGGTCGGGTGATTGTGGAGGCCAGGTCATCTGATGCAGCACTCCATCACTCTCATTATTGGTCAAATAGCCCTTACACAGCCTGGAGGTGTGTTGGGTCATTGTCCTGTTGAGAAACAAATGATAGTCCCACTAAGCCCAAACCAGATGGGATGCCGTATCGTTGAAGAATGCTGTAGTCTTCATGCTGGTCACAGACTGTGTCACCAGCAAAGCACCCCCACACCATCACTCCTCCTCCTCAAAGCTTTTACGGTGGGAAATACACATGCGGAGATCATCCATTCACCCACACCGAGTCTCACGGCGGTTGGAACCAAATATCTCAAATTTGGAATCCAGACCAAAGGACAGATTTCCACCGGTCTAATGTCCTTTGCTCGTGTTTCTTGGCCCAAGCAAGTCTCTTCTTCTTATTGGTGTCCTTTAGTAGTGGTTTCTTTGCAGCAGTTCGACCATGAAGGCCTGATTCACTGATTCAGTTGATGTTGAGATGTGTCTGTTACTTGAACTCTGTGAAGCATTTATTTGGGCTGCAATTTCTGAGGCTGGTAACTCTAATGAACTTATCCTCTGCAGGTAACTCTGGGTAACTCCATTCCTGTGGCGGTCCTCATGAGAGCCAGTTTCATCATAGCGCTTGTTGGTTTTTGCGACTGCACTTGAAGAAACGTTCAAAGTTCTTGAAAGTTTCCATATTGACTGACCTTCATGTCTTAAAGTAATGATGGACTGTTGTTTCTCTTTGCTTATTTTTCAATGTTCTTGCCATAACATGGACTTGGTCTTTTACCAAATAGGGCTATCTTCTCTAGTGTATATACACACACAAACCACTCATGTCTATGGAGGAGGTAGCATAAACAACAATTTTTCTCAAACATTTCAATACGAGACTTTTTGGCTCTTTTAACTGTCTGGTACCGTTACAATCTGCTCATTTTGTTCTGACGTAGCTCAGGTCGTTCTCATGAGTTACTACATTCCTCCATCGCAGGATAGGGTGTGTGTGGTTAAGGGGTGTGTATGCATGTGAAAGGAACAAGGGAGGCAATGCACTTTATGTAGTTAATAAATATAACTGTGTTTGCACAACCTGAGATTCCAGATAGTGTAACGAGATGTGCATCATTGCCCTGAAGACAGAGGGGAAATGCTAGTCAATTCTACAAAAACAAAATACACAACATTTAAGTCCATTTGCCCTTGATGTGTTTTCCTCTTTATAAGTATTTTTTTGTTTCTTTCCCTTATAGGTCGTCTGTGTTTGACTCTCCTTTACACCAGCCCTCACTGGAGCTGAGGGGTTTGACTCCCCTTTACACCAGCCCTCACTGGAGCTGAGGGGTTTGATTTGCACCTGGGTGAAGAGAAGCCTTGTCGTGAGCACTTTGTAAAACGTAGCAACGTGCCTCATTCTATTAACTGTGCAGGAAGACATAGTGGTCAATTATCATCATATCGTAGTAGAAAAGGTCTTATTTATTGAACAAACTCTTAAGATGTTTAAGTAAGAAGATATACATTGCGTGACGTTTTCAAAGCTGTTTTGGTATTTGCAGTAGGTTGGGGACGGCTGCTGTACTGCTGTAGTCTTTGTGTCATGTCGTTAACGGTGTCCTGCACTCAGACGAGGTGACGAGAGGAAGATGAACGGTGTTCCGTTGCCGAGGGCCGTGACATCATCAGTGTTAATTGCTGCTTGTACATTAATATTTTTTGCTGCAGGCCCCAAACAACAGACATTCAGTGACGACACGTCTGCCACTCAAATGTTTTGATTTTATTTTTGCGAGACAATGGAAGAGGATGTAAAGAAAAAAAAGATAAGGTTGTTCAGAGCGTGTTGAGCGTGTTAAGCGTGTTGAACGCGTTGAGCGTGTTGAGCCTGTTGAACACGTTCAGTGTGTTGAGCCTGTTGAACGTGGAGACAGCAGCAGATCTACAGGGAGGAGAGGACCCTCCGGTGCATGCAGCCTCAGGTTGGAACAGGATATCAGGCTAGGAGAGGAGGAAAGAGACGGCAGAGATCCAGTCCACCTGAAAGGGTATGTGTGGAAGAGCTGCCAAGAGGTGTAGCTGTCTAAAGTGAGTCTTGCTCAGATCTCCATCATGTCTTGTACTTCTCCTCAGCGCAGCAAAACTCCCCCAGTTTACTGGCCTGCACCTGCCTGCACTCGTCTTTCTGCATGGAGAAAATGGATGGCGGGTTAGCCTAGCGGTTAAGAGCGTTGGGCCAGTAACCGAAAGGTCTCTGGTTCGAATCGCCGAGCTGAGTAGGTGAAAAATGTAAATGTGCCCTTGAGCAAGGCACTTAACCCTAATTGCTCCTGTATGTTGCTTTGGATAAGTGTGACTGCAAAATTACTAAAATGTAAAAAAATCATTATCCCCCTCATACCTCTTACCATAAAGGTACAATTACCTTCAGTGTGAATGTAAATACTGCACCCTTAAACAGAGGTTCAAACTTGTTTTGTTGTTATGTACATTGAAAAGTGTTGATGCAATTATGAGCAACCTAGTATTGCCAACTAGCCATTCAATGGTTAAATGACATGCGTTCAAGTGTGTCTATGGCTAGCAGTGCTATGTAATGAATGCTTTCTAGCCGGTCCAAACAGTGTCTGAACCTAAAAGTAGAAGTAATACCTGAGTGGTTCTGTGCTGGTAAGTAGTATGTCAGTGTCCAAAGAGTACTTACGTAATTTTTTTAAAAGAAATATGTCCCCTTTTTAAAATATATATTTTTTTGTATTTTTGTCAATTCTGTACATATGTGAAACCTCCAAGAGTGTCTGTTTGTTTTTGTGGAGAAGTGCAATGAAACATATCTGGATGTCTATCTGTGCTCAGACACCTTTAAGAGTTATTATTATTGTTATTGTTATTCAAGTCTGCTGATAGTTTGCTAAAGCGTTGTAACTTAGTTATGACAGTGGACTACAGTGATGGTCCTTGTGCTGCAGTATTATTCCAAAGTTTTTAAAACGCTCCGTGGTACTTGTCTTAATTCACCTCACTTCTGAATTCCTGGTTGTGTGTCTATGTTGGGTTGTGTATACACACACTCGCGTTTAAGAGTTTTTTATTTTCACAGGTTGATGACTTAAGACATTGCTGTGATGGAATTTATTGCATAGATAATGACTCGCCTCTGTCTTTAGCATAGATAATGACTCGCCTCTGTCTTTAGCATAGATAATGACTCGCCTCTGTCTTTAGCATAGATAATGACTCGCCTCTGTCTTTAGCCGACAAAATAACAGGAATCAATCAACTTGTTTTTCAGTTAATTGATACTGTTGGTCTTCCGTGGTTCATCCAAACTCAGATGTGTGTCTGTAAAACTGATGTAATTATGATTGATTATATGATTAAAAGGATGTTCTTTCATTTGCCTGTGTATTTTGGTGTGTAATCATATTTTCACACTTGTTTTCATACATAGCCTCAGCACAGTGTTGAATTAGAACCAGGAGATGTGTTTGCACTGGCAGGGGCTTGGCAAAAAAATAATTATATATATATATATATATATATATTCCAGAGGTTTTGCTGGACCACTTTGGAAACAAGCATTTTAATTAATACTTTCAAGTGATATCTCTGGGTCCACACTGTACATTTTGTCTGTTACCCAAAATAAATTAAATCTAATTTAATAAATTGTCTCATTCTGAACCATCATGTAACAATATGATAAATATCTCATTTTGAAATATTGTTGACCCTTTTATCTATCCCACTGCCACGCCCCAGAGTATACACTGATTAGTGGTTTAATATCTGGTTATAATGATTACGCTCACAGACTATGCCATCTTTCCAGATACTAATAATAATGGAAGAGAAAGTTATGATTTATAATCTTGGTATTAAAATATATATTTTTTATGTTGGAATAATGGCCAGATCAATAGGTAATCTGGAAGCCCAGACAATTCCCATTTATTAAGATTTTAGGGGAATTTAGAGGCACTTATCCCCTAAACTGCATGCTGGGTAAAATCATCTTATAATGCACTGGTGACCTGTATTGTCTGTGTGTGCGAGTGCCTGCACATGTTTGCGCACATGTGTTTTGTGCATGTGTGTGTGTGTGTTAGCGCGCATGTATGTTTTGTGAAACGTGCGTGTGTGTGTGTGAGAGCGACAGAACAGAGGCGTCTCACTGTGTGACGCTATGATGTCATATTCTCAAATCCCCTACGCCTGGCTCTGGCTCTATCATACTAATCCAGACAGAGGCAGACAGAGTGAGGACCGAGGAGAGAAGGGAGGAGAGAAGAGCAGTGAAACAACATACAAGGTAAGTGGGAGAGGTAATGTATACCTCTCTCTTTGGCCCACCCAAATACGACTGCTGCTGGATTTCTCCACATTGGCATGTGTGCCTCTGACTTCAGCCTCTGACTACTGCATGTGTGTATGTCTACACCAGCAGTCTGAGAGTAAACACTGATATGTTCCTGCACAGATAGTGTTTGGGTACAACGATCAGGGTGTTCTGTGCAACTGACTGCAGAGAAACACCATTTGTACACACTGTGTTTATCATAGCTGTTACTTCCTTTTCTAGAGCTAAATGATGATCTGTAGTAATGACAGGGATGCTGTGCAGGCTACTGTACCAGTAGCTCTGATGGGACTGGGGTGGGGCTGTCCCGTCCTTTTCGCCCCAGTGACTGACATCATTGGCTCATTTGGATGTAATGGCTCTTTGTATGCAAATGAGTTGCCTTTGCATGATGCACACAGGCTGATCACGGTGGAACGAAAGACAAAAGGTCACAGTCTACTGACAGTAGACATCATAATGCTCTTATCTGGTTAAATTGACTGGTATAATTATTAGTCATTACAAAGATTACATGGAAATATAATAATACACTCAAGGTAGGATGTCCTGTTACTGATGGCTTCAGGCCTGCTCCTGTATGTTTCAGGGTACTGTTCATAATTAATGGATGCCACATCCACCATTATAACTATATCTACAGTCGTATGAAAAAGTTTGGGCACCCCTCTGAGGCTGCATAATAATTTACTCTGTCGTCACAGAAAACGATCACAGTGGCATGCCATTCATTTTCTAATAAAAGCTGAGTACAATTGGTTTGGTGAGCTCATTAAGCCTTGAACTTCATAGACAAGTGCATCCAATCATGAGAAAAGGTATTTAAGGTGGCCAATTGCAAGTTGTTGTTCTCTTTGACTCTCTGAAGAGTGGCAACATGGGGGCCTCAAAACAATTCTCAAATGACCTGAAAACAAAGATTGTTCAACATTATGGTTTAGGGGAAGGCTACAAAAAGCTATCGCAGAAATGTAAGCTGTCAGTGTCCACTGTGAGGAACATAGTGAGGAAATGGAAGACCACAGGCACAGTTCTTGTCAGAAGTGGCTGGCCAAGTAAAATATCGGAGAGGCAAAGGCGAAGGATGGTGAGAATGGTCAAAAACAGCCCACAGACCACCTCCAAAGACCTACAACATCATCTTGCTGCAGATGGTGTCACTGCATCGTTCAACAATTCAGCGCACATTGCACAAGGAGAAGCTGTACGGGAGAGTGATGCGGAAGAAGCCTTTTCTGCTCACACGCCACAAACAGAGTCGCTTGAGGTATGCAAACGCACATTTGGACAAGCCAGCTTCATTTTGGAATAAGGTGCTGTGGACTGATGAAACAAAGATTGAGTTATTTGGTCATAACAAGGGGCGTTATGCATGGCGGCAAAAGAACACAGCGTTCCAAGAAAAACACTTGCTACCCACAGTAAAATTTGGTGGGGGTTCCATCATGCTGTGGGGCTGTGTGGCCAGTGCCGGTACTGGGAATTTTGTTAAAGTTGAGGGTCGCATGGATTCCACTCAATATCAGCAGATCCTTGGGAATAATGTTGAAGAATCAGTCACAAAGTTGAAGTTACGCCGGGGCTGGATATTTCAACAAGGCAAACGACCCAAAGACAACGACCCAAAACAATGCTCAAAATCTACCCGGGCATTTATGCAGAGGAACAAGTACAATGTTCTGGAATGGCCATCCCAGTCCCCAGAACTGAATATCATTGAGAATCTGTGGGATGATTTGAAGCGGGCTGTCCATGCTCGGCAACCATCAAACCTAACTGAACTGGAGATGTTTTGTAAGGAGGAATGGTCCAAAATACCTTCATCCAGAATCCAGACACTCATTAGAGGCTATAGGAAGCGTCTAGAGGCTGTTATTTTAGCAAAAGGAGGCTCTACTAAATATTGATGTGATTTTTCTGTTGGGGCCCAAATTTATGCACCTCATATACAGTGCATTGGGAAAGTATTCAGAACCCTTGACTTTTGCCATTTATGTTACGTTTACAGCCTTATTAAAAAAATCATAAACTTTTTAAAAACTTTTTCTTCAATCTACACGCAATACAATAGTTTTTTTTGTGCAATTTATAAAAATATTGAAACTATTGGTAGTTATATCACATTTACGTAAGTATTCAGACCCTTTACTCAGTACTTTGTTGAAGCACCTTTGGCAGTGATTACAGACTCAAGTCTTCTTGGGTATGAAGCTACAAGCTTCGCACATGTAACGAGGCTGTTCTAGGTGGGGATTGAACCAGTTAACTTAGTGACTTTGAACACAAGAGACCCGGGTTCAATATGCAAATGTGAAGGATGCATACAACTCCACCGCACTCCCTCCCCTCGGTAGATCGGATCACAACCTTGTCCACCTCACCCAACTCTACAGGCCTATGGTCCAACAGCAGCCAGCGACCACTAGGACCATTAGGAGATGGTCCCTGGAGGCGAATGAGGCCCTACAGTACTGCTGTACAACAACACTGTACCCACCAGGAAGGTACGCTGTTTTCCAAATAATAAACCCTGGGTCACCAGCGACCTGAAGGCCCTGCGGAATGAGAAGAAGAGGGCCTTCAAGGAGGGGGACAGGGACAAATTGAAATGCGTCCAGAGGGAGCTGAAGTTGTGGATTGCTGAGGGGAAGAGAGGGTAAAAGGAGAAGATGGAGGACAAGCTGAGGCAGAGCCAGGTGAGAGAGGTGTGGAAGGGTATGAGAAATATCACTGGCATCAAAAAGTCAAACAGTAGGCAGACGGAGGGGACCCAGGACAGAGCCAATGAGCTGAGACTATTTTAACAGGTTCGATACTGGCCCTGTCCACCTCCCCTCCAGCTCCCCAGGCCACACACCCTCACGGCTGTCCCACCCCCACTTTGCTTACAACACCTCTGTTGAGATAATCAGCGACCCCCCCCCCCCCCCCCCCTCCCCACCTCCGCCCCCGCTGGACTGATCCTCAACACTCCCCTTGCCCCCCCACCTCCCCACCTGGGCTGGCTTTTACCACCAACCAAGTAAAGAGAGAGCTGGAGAGACTACATCAGTGGAAAGCGGTGGGCCCTGATGGCATCAGCCCAAGGGTGCTTAGGGTCTGGAATACTCCAGCAACCCTTCAACCTTAGACTGAGCCTGGAAAGGGTCCCTGTGCTGTGGAAAACATCCTGCCTGGTCCCAGTGCCCAAAAAGGCACACCCCACTGTCCTGAATGACGTCAGACCTGTAGCGCTAACATCCCACATCATGAAGACCCTGGAAAGGTTAGTCCTCGCTCACCTCAGACGTCTGGTCACTGGAAGCATCACTGGACCCCCTGCAGTTTGTATACCAACGCAACATCGGGGTGGATGATGCAATCATCTACCTACTGCAGAGGGCCTACTCTCACTGATAGGAGTCTTCTGTGTGTCAGCATGTAGACTACTGTATACGTACAGTAAGGTAGGTGTCTTCTGTGTGTCAGCATGTAGACTACTGTATACGTACAGTAAGGCAGGAGTCTTCTGTGTGTCAGCATGTAGACTACTGTATACGTACAGTAAGGTAGGAGTCTGTCAGCATGTAGACTACTGTATACGTACAGTAAGGTAGGAGTCTGTCAGCATGTAGACTACTGTATACGTACAGTAAGGTAGGAGTCTGTCAGCATGTAGACTACTGTATACGTACAGTAAGGTAGGAGTCTGTCAGCATGTAGACTACTGTATACGTACATTAAGGTAGGAGTCTGTCAGCATGTAGACTGCTGTATACGTACAGTAAGGTAGGAGTCTGTCAGCATGTAGACTACTGTATACGTACAGTAAGGTAGGAGTCTGTCAGCATGTAGACTACTGTATACATACTGGCCTGCACTACCACCATTTTTTTAAGTAGAATGTTGGTTTGGATCTCCTAATCTGTGTGTGTCAGTGACGTGCAGTGAGATCGGTGGCTGGGTAGGAACTGGCTATTGTCAAAGCCAGATTTACTCACAAATAAACCTTGATGAAGCCCAAGTTCACCATACAACAGATAGCGCCAACAACCACAGTGACATAGGCTATTCACCCAAAATTGACAAACAATTTTCACCAAATGTAAATACCAATGTAGCCAATATACACAAGCGATGGCCTACGATTGCCTCATATTTCATATCATCCGACAAAATGACACACTGCTCAACTCAGCTCAGCTATAAACCGATGTAGCATCCACAGTCACAACCAATAGGTAGCACTAAAATACTAATATATGGACACATTTCATCCAAATGGTTTGCAACGCAAACTCCATATCCTTTCACAATGGATTTACAATTCTTCCAATGCACTGCGCACAGCCCGCGCAAACACACACACACACACACACACACACACACATAACAATATTATTAAGTGAAATATTATTACACACACATTGGATTTAACAAAATGTCCATATTAACAATAGAAATGACTTATAAATGCAGTTCAAAACATCAATAAAGTCTAATAAAAAATTGAACTTGATAAATCAAATGCATCAAAGGGATGTTGTCTATTCTCATGTTCATTCAACAGTAGCCTACTCCTCAAATTGCAAAGTAAAATGCATTTAGGCCTACCTTTACTTGTAAATGAAGTCTATTCGTCTATCCTTCAGGGTAAACCTCTTAGTGACAGCGTTGTAGGACCAAGGACGACGAAATGATCAAACCTGGCTTTCATTTGAACACTGATCTTGTCCAAAATGTTGTAAAACATGAATCTCATCTCTGATCGTCCGTCTGCTCCGGGTTGCTGTGTCTGTCGGGCTTCAAACTGATGATTTTCTACCTCCTCCTCTGATTAAGTGTTGGTCTCCCTCTTTGAATTATAAAACGTTATTCTTGGAAATCCAACTTAGAAAATTGTTTGAAGTGCAGTATTGGTGTCTAGTTGTCAGGTTGTTTTTGCTAGCTAGCTAGCTTCGTTCGGTTCAAGGCACGCCCAAACGTGCAGAGCTTACCCCAGGCTTACCCACACAACATGTTTAGGCTCAATGCAACAAATGAAGCTAGTCGAAGCAGCGAGGCCTATGCTGAGGCTGTCCATTAAGTCACATGGAGTGAGGAATAGCCGCTCGCATCAATGGTTTGAATGGATGGAAAGGAAGGCATGAATACCCTAGTGCCTTTCCTCAGGTTTCGATGCAGTTTTAGCACATTTTGAGCATAACAACCACAAAAATTCATAACAGCTTTTTTATTAGATTATCACAGGGTAAGCATTGCCTACCATGACTGCACGTCACTGGTATGTGTGTGTTCGACTGCAGCCGACAGCTGTATTAGATAGCCTTGTCAGTGTGTGACTGGAAAGGAACGACTGGGAGGCCAGACTGAGAGATGACTCTCATTAACCTTCGTTTCCCCTTTCTCCTCTCTTTCTTCTCAGGCTCGTCACTGGTATGTGTGTGTTCGACATCCTGAGCTACAACAGTCACTGACCTGAGGACCTCACACCGAGGACAACCCCTGCAGACTGACCAGGACTGCGTTTCGGAAAGAAAACACTAGTCAGAGCCAGAGTAAACCATACTGCAGATGAACCATATCCTGGTTTAAGGAGAGAAGGACAAATATCCAACACCTTTTCCATCGCTCTCCATCCTTACTGGCACTAGAGAAGGACTTTAAAGAACAGACCAATATCTGTTATCTAATTAAAGATTTTTACATAATTAAGAAACACTTCTGTATCTTGTCCTCGGTGTGTGGGCCCTGCTCAGCTTCTCATCACAGTCCATCTTGGTACAGTTGGAGCTGATGTAAATATTTACATTGTGTTGGATGCCTGTCCTCATCTGAATTGCACTAAGAGAAAGAGAACAGAAAGTTATGGGAGCTTATCCATAACCCTTTGACTCCTCAACTGGGGGTGACCTCAGAACTGCCCTAGAGGCTGGGCTTGATGTGAGGCAGCTCTCTGCTACGGTCAACATACAACCAACAGTCTGACTTCTCTTTTTTTACTCCCTCAGTTTTTTCTCTTGTTGTAGGCTACACCTCTTTCTCTCTCGGCCTGGGGCAAAGATTCACAAAGGAGGAGTGCTCCTGTAAACCCATTCCGAGAGAAGACAAACACACTCGCTCACTCACTGGAGGTCTGAGTCAGACTACGCCACTGAGAGAGAGAGTTGTGTGAGTCTGTCATGTCGGTTTGTCTGTTTCACTTACTTACCTGTCACATCTGTCTATCCGTCTATCTGTCTGTGTGAATAAGTGTGAGTGATATCACTAACGTAACGGTTACCGGTGTCTGTCTCTCTGTCTGTTTGTGTTAATCAGTGACATAAGTTGTGTGTGTCTATCAGCATCCAACGTTACGAGCCAATTCCACTGTGTCAGTATCGCTCTCCATAAACCCACAATGGGCTGTGCCATGTGCTCCCAGTTGATTGATATGTGGAGTGTGTCGGTGAGGAGAACCAGCCGCAGGGCCATGGAGCTGACTGCCCTCCCAGAGGCTCTCCAGGGGGGCTACCACAGAGTCACCGGCCTCCACTACATGTCCTCCTTCTCCGATGCAGAGGACTACTGCGAGGACAATAACAGTCACAACAGCACCACTGGCAGCTCCTTCACTATGGACTGGCAAGAGATCGATGACTGACACTGGGGTGGCCCAGACCAGTGTTTACCAACTGCAGTACACATTTTTATTTTAGCCCCGGACAAGCACACCTAATTCAACTTGTCAACTAATCATCATGCCCTTGATAAGTTGAATGAGGTGTTCTTGTCTGGGGCTACAACGAAAATATGTACTGTTGGGGGTACTGGAGGAGTTGGGAAACACCGGCCTAGAGGTTAGAGAGGCAGGCCATAACCGGAGGCTCTGCAGTTCAAATCTTGAGTCTGACGGGAATAACTTTTAAAAACAACAGACATTTTGACCACTTTCGCAACAAGTAAGACAAAAACGTGGAGCATATGAAATCTTTGTCTACTCCACTTTTCAAATCTAATATCAGAACATTTCTTCCACTGCCGCAAAAATACTTTTAAAGAGCTGAAACAAGGCACACAATCTTGCTTCAAGTAAAATGACCATCTAGTTATCAATAAAACTGTATTATAGCTAGGATGGTCCGGGGGCCAGACCTCTGCTTTCACATTTCTGATATTGCAGAGGCATAAATGCCTGTCTGTAACCACGTTTTCAACCACAGTATTTATGTGAGTAAAGTCATATTGTAGAAAACAAATTGTGCAGGTACAATCTCAGAAATGTTGACAATTTGTTTGTTTTACATGGTGGGATATTTTTGTGTCTGCAAAATGAATTATGTGACAAATTGTTGTGAAAGGTAGGCTGCCCTTCCCCTATTATAATGAAAGGTAGGCTGCCCTTCCCCTACTATAATGAAAGGTAGACTGCCCTTCCCCTATTATAATGAAAGGTAGACTGCCCTTCCCCTATTATAATGAAAGGTAGGCTGCCCTTCCCCTACTATAATGAAAGGTAGGCTGCCCTTCCCCTATTATAATGAAAGGTAGGCTGCCCTTCCCCTACTATAATGAAAGGTAGGCTGCCCTTCCCCTATTATAATGAAAGGTAGGCTGCCCTTCCCCTACTATAATGAAAGGTAGGCTGCCCTTCCCCTATTATAATGAAAGGTAGGCTGCCCTTCCCCTATTATAATGAAAGGTAGGCTGCCCTTCCCCTATTATAATGAAAGGTAGGCTGCCCTTCCCCTATTATAATGAAAGGTAGGCTGCCCTTCCCCTACTATAATGAAAGGTAGGCTGCCCTTCCCCTACTATAATGAAAGGTAGGCTGCCCTTCCCCTATTATAATGAAAGGTAGGCTGCCCTTCCCCTACTATAATGAAAGCTGGTTCAACAGCAAGGTGTCTTTCTGATCCTGGCCATGCATTAGCCAAGTATCCTGTCCATAACAGGTTTCTAAATGGTCTACTCCTGCATTAGCCAAGTATCCTGTCCATAACAGGTTTCTAAATGGTCTACTCCTGTATTACCCAAGTATCCTGTCCATAACAGGTTTCTAAATGGTCTACTCCTGCATTAGCCAAGTATCCTGTCCATAACAAGTTTCTAAATGGACTACTCTTGTATTAGCCAAGTATCCTGTCCATAACAGGTTTCTAAATGGTCTACTCCTGTATTAGCCAAGTATCCTGTCCATAACAGGTTTCTAAATGGTCTACTCCTGTATTAGCCAAGTATCCTGTCCATAACAGGTTTCTAAATGGTCTATTCCTGTATTAGCCAAGTATCCTGTCCATAACAGGTTTCTAAATGGTCTATTTCTGTATTAGCCAAGTATCCTGTCCATAAAATGTTTCTAAATGGTCTACTCCTGTATTAGCCAAGTATCCTGTCCATTAAAGGTTTCTAAATGATCTACTTGTGAGGCTTTTGTCGACATGTTTTTGCATTACTTTCAATTCACATAGGCCTACCTGCAGTGCATACTCCATTCGGCTTGTATCCATCCCATTTCCAAAGAGCACCTCTTGTCTGGTTACCAAAGATGATGATCTCCAAATATAGGCTATTCAACATTTTCAGTCCTATATTGCCTTATCAGCTGTAGGCCTATGCTATATCTTGCTTATTGAGAATGTGCCTCACACATACAATACTATTTAAGGGAGCCTAGTATTTTCTATTCGAGGAGAAGTGTGATGCTTGAAGGCCTATACTCGTTGAAGCCAATTACATCATAATGTTGTAATGACTGTCATTATTAAATTAAATTTACCATAGCATAATGTTTATTAAAATAGATTTACCATAGCATAATGTTTATTAAAATAGATTTACCATAGCGTAATGTTTATTAAAATAGATTTACCATAGCGTAATGTTTATTAAAATAGATTTACCATAGCATAATGTTTATTAAAATAGATTTACCATAGCATAATGTTTAATAAAATACATTTAGCATAGCATAATGTTTATTAAAATAGATTTACCATTGCATAATGTTTATTAAAATAGATTTACCATAGCATAATGTTTAATAAAATAGATTTACCATAGCATAATGTTTATTAAAATAGATTTACCATAGCATAATGTTTATTAAAATAGATTTACCATTGCATAATGTTTATTAAAATAGATTTACCATAGTGTAAGGATTATTAAAATAGATTTACCATAGCATAATGTTTATTAAAATAGATTTACCATAGCGTAAGGATTATTAAAATAGATTTACCATAGCATAATGTTTATTAAAATAGATTTACCATAGCATAATGTTTATTAAAATTGATTTACCATAGCATGTTTATTAAAATACATTTACCATAGCGTAAGGATTATTCAAATAGAACCCTGTTTTTATTAACAGAAATACAAATTTCTGTCATCTGAAAAGAAAGTGAACAATAAAGTGTGCTTCACTCAGATGAACCTTCTTGCAACAGGATTGACAGCACTGAACGTAAACCTATACAATATGCAATACAGGAAATGTTAAACTTGGAGTGTATTTGAGGTTGAAAAAGGCTTTTGAAGTTTGATTTTCTCTAACGAAAAATGTATTAACCCCTACAAAAATGTCCATGAATTCTAATCCACATGTCCTGGAGCTGCAGGATTATTTTCCTGCTGTAGCCAACCGTCTCAAATTAAGATCCTACATTTGTATATTTCTGCCTGGGTCTCTGGTGCTGATGATAACCGGGACAATCCAGGAAGGATATATAAACCCCTCTTTCTCTGTCTTTATTTATTTCTCTTTCTCGCTCTCATTGTCAAGCAAGGGTTTTTCCGAGGACATTTTAGCTAAAGCTGGACTGCTTTCATGGCACAGTGCTTCATAACACTATGGAGTTGCGGGTTCAAGTCGTGCTCCTCAATGAATGCTGGAATCGTTAGCACTTATCCCTGGCCCCTATCCTGGCGACAGTAGGCTTAGCTATCCAGCTTTTAAATTCTGAATTAGTCCCTGGCCCTGTTTTAAACTCTATCTGAGTAATGATTTAATTGACTTTAATTACAGAGTTCTAATCGACTTGGAAGTTTTACTACACATAGAGAGCTGTGCGCGCACATTCCTCAGAGGTAGACTCTCTTTGAAGCTCAGCGCTCGCACCTCCAAAGGCTCCTCTCCACACAACCTGCAGCTCTTCAAACATCCTGAACACACGCTTTCTGAAGATTCCATGCCCGGGGGAGCGGAATGGTTAGGATGACTGACATGCTGTGGGTGGTTACCTGTATATAATAAATCTGTCTCTGTTTATAGTTGAGGTCATGCCAAACTTTTTTTCCTAATACCTCGACAAAGAAATTTCCCCTCGGAAAATGTATCTATCTATCTATCTATCTATCTATCTATCTATCTATCTATCTATCTATCTATCTATCTATCTATCTATCTATCTATCTATCTATCTATCTATCTATCTATCTATCTATCTATCTATCTATCTATCTATCTATCTATCTATCTATCTATCTATCTATCTATCTATCTATCTATCTATCTATCTAGTCAAAGTGTGACATTTCAATTAAGGCAGGGAGGGGTAACTTTGAAGGGGGGGGGGCCACAAAAAATCACAACTCATCATGAGGAGCTGCAGTTGCTCACGGGTCTGCGAGCATTTTGCAATAGGATGGTGAGAAATGTCTGTAAAAACAAACTGGTTGGATTAGCAAAACGTCATCAATGTTAAGGATTTTAGTTTTTTTTTTACACAACTATTAACCTAAATCCAATTCTATTTTTTATTGATTTCAGTAGAAAACTTGAACCAAATGCAAATCAAAACTAGATTTTGTGCCCAGTGGGATAAGAGACACATTTTAATACAATGTGTAGATCAAATCAAATCTGATTTGTCACATGCTTGGTAGACATTGCAGAGAGAAAAAAACATGAGAATAGTTTAGATAAATCAATAAAGAAAGTGGGGCAGTGCTTTGGTGGGCTGTACAGGGTTATGGCCAGCCCTGGTGGCTGACATTTAAAAGCCCTGGTGGCTGACAATCAAAAGACACAAAGTCACCAAACGCAATGTTCTTACAGCTGAGGGCATTAGTAGATTAGTAGAAATAGAGGCCCTCACCCTTTTCCCTGTTCTGATACAGTATGAAAAGCTGTAGTCCGGGGGGGAGGGGCTTCAATGAGAGTGGCATTACAGTCTGATGACAGCCATGTTTCAATGAGAAACATGCAATCAATCTTTCGCTCAGTAATGAGGTCATTCACGAGAAAGGTTTTACTTGTGATTGCTCTAACACTTAAAAGTGCCATATTCAATGATTGTGGGCCATTCTGGGGCATCTGCCTCAAGGTAACCAATGGAATAACAACCAAATTATTAACGTTAAAACCAAGTTTTCTATCAGAACGGTAGGAGATGACAGCTTGTATAAACTCACTGGAAGGCGGAGTTAAAGGAACATACATGAGGTTAGTCACAATAACCATGGTGCCATTTCTACAGGAGTTTATATGTTTTCCAAATCCTCTGTTACTTATTCTGACAGGAAGGACTGCAGCTCAACCAGACCCTGTCTCAGTCTCTAAAACAGTTCTGACAGGAAGGACTGCAGCACTACCAGACCCTGTCTCAGTCTCTAAAACAGTTCTGACAGGAAGGACTGCAGCACTACCAGACCCTGTCTCAGTCTCTAAAACAGTTCTGACAGGGAGGACTGCATCACAACCAGACCCCGTCTCAGTCTCTAAAACAGTTCTGACAGGGAGGACTGCAGCACTACCAGACCCTGTCTGTCAATCTCTAAAACAGTTTGCGATGTTGCTGGAAACATTCCTGGAAGCAGTTAGGGTTAATCCCGTCTCTTTTTAAAAGTGCTGGTTGCTCCAACAGCAAATCAAAGTTGTCACAAAAAGAGACATTCCTGTCATTGCAAAGTTTCTTCAGGTACTCGTTCAGGCCAATGAGTTGGTAGCAGGGGAGGGGGCCAGAGATAATTATTCTAGCGAGGGTGTTTAAAAAATGTTTTTAGCCCTCCCTCAGATCACCTAAAACGAGGGTCGTTAAAACCTACGTGAGTGACGAGCGTGTCAATATTGGAGTAGTTGGCCAGAACCATGGGCAGGAGGGAGTTGATGTCATGGACACAGGCTCCTGGGTGACAGTGGACCTTGGTCGGTCCACAGATTGTAGACAGGCCAAAATCTCTCACCATCAAGCTGCCCACAATGATAGTGGTCATGATGGAATCCGATGAGGAAGCGACCTGCTAAACTGTGGTGGCCATGAGGGAGGATGCCACTGGGAAGCTGCCGGCAGTTGGTATACACTAAGGATCCATGTTGACTCCCAGGGCTCGTAGGTCCGTCTCAAGCAGGGCAAAGCTGTTTGATAGCTGGATCGGATCTTCTTGAATAGATGAGGGATGGCCAGACTGCCTCCCCGATCTCTTACGCCTTGTGTCTAGTCTCCCATGGGCCACGGAGTTGAGCTTTACATCTGTCCATTGGATTGGACAGATCAACGCTGCCCAACTCATTGACGGCTTTGCTATAGGAGGCTTTTAAAACTGAGATTCAGTTTGCCTGGGTTACAGCAAGGTTGGTGTACTTAGAAAGCCTGTTATCCTTTCTTGCAGCCGAGCTAACAGCCGGAGGATCTCTTCCCTAAGTTGCTTGATGGTGGTGCATTTAGGGCAGACAAATCCCTGTCCATTTTCCAGTTCCACTTTATCTTCATCTTCTGATTGTGTGGAAAACATCTCACACCTGATGCATTTGCACCCAGCCGTGGATAAAAACACAGGTGAGCTAGCACTGCTAGCGTTAGCCTGCTCCGTTTTCATGATGGCTTGCAACTAACTGCTACTTAACAGGAATCCGGAACACAAACTTGTGGTCCCAGCCGTAAAGGCTGACCACATCGCGGAATCCGTAGCAATACAAACTTTAGCTATGATTAAAAACTATTTAATTCAAGCTATTTAATAAAAAACAACAAACAGAGTGTAGACAGTACACTGTTCTGTTGCATGGGATGTTGCCTGTAATCCATGGCTTATGTATGTACAGTATGGTCACTATGGGGACGACGTCGTCGATGCACTTATTAATGAAGCCAGTGACGGAAGTGGTAAATTCCTCAATGCCGTCGGATGAATCCCGGAACATATTCCTGTCTGTGCTAGCAAAACAGTCCTGTAGCTTAGCATCCGCTTCATCGGACCACTTCCGTATTGAGCGCGTCACTGGTACTTCCTGTTTGAGTTTTTGCTTGTAAGCAGGAATCAGGAGGATAGAGTTATGGTCAGATTTGCTAAATGGAGGGCGAGGGAGAGCCTTGTACGCGTCTCTGTGTGTGGAGTAAGGTGATCTAGAGTTTGTATCCCTCTAGTTGCACAGGTGACATACTGCTAGTTTTCCTGCATTAAAGTCACCGGCCACTGGGAGCATTGCCTCTGGTTGAGCATTTTCTTGTTTGCTTATGGCCCTATACAGTGCGGTCTTAGTGTCATCATCAGCTTGTGGTGGTAAATAGATAGCTATGAAAAATGTAGATGAAAACTCTCTTGGTAAATAGTATGTTCTACAGCTTATCATACGTTATTCTAACTCGAGATTTCCTTAATATTAGAGATGGCACACCAGTTGTTTTGAACAAATAGACACAGACCTAGAGCTTCCTTGACGCCACCGTTCTGTCCAGCTAGATTTATACTGACCATGTCCTTGTTCAGGCACGACTCGGAGAAACATAGGATATTACAGTTCTTCAGATCACATTGATAGGATAGTCTTGAACGGCGCTCATCCAGTCTGTTCTCCAGTGATTGCAATGGAGGGTAGATGCGATTTATCCACTCTTCAACGTAGTCTCGTCAGGTATCCCGCACGCCAGCCTCTATAGAGCCTCTCTCTTCCTTCTTCGAGTGTCGGGATTTGGGCCTGATCTGGGATAATCAATACGTCTTTCGCCTCCGACCCATTGAAGTAGAAGTTCTCGTCCAAATTGGGGTTAGTGATAGCTGTTCTGATGTCCAGAAGCTCTTTTCAGCTGAAACATTATCCACAAGAAAAGATCAGCACAAAAAAATACACAAAATGGCACAATTGGTCAGGAGCCCATAAAATATCCCCTATTCCCTCCAGTGCCAAACCCTGATTAGATAGTGATTGGATCACACTGATCAGATCACAAAACCTACATGTTAACACAAGGTGTAAACAAAGCTATAGAGAGAGAGAGAGAGAGAGAGGCACCAGACCAGCCCCTCCAAAATGTGCGTCAGGGAAAATGTTTAGACCGGGGATCCAGCCCACTCACACACACTTTCCTGTTAGGCACACATCAACAGCAGTACTTCATTTGGGAATGGGAAGATCATACCAAATAATCATGTTGGAGAACAAGGTTTTTTCAAGTTTTGTATTCTATAGTGTTCTCCTGGTAATCAAGATGTACATCATAGCAATCATCACTGGACAAGTAAGGCTGCGCAAAAAGGTGAGAGACTGTGCGTCCTAACTGTCAGTTTATTAGGCTAATTCAGTATTTGATGTATGGTTTGAACATCTCTCTCTCTCTCACTCTCTCTCACTCTCTCACTCTCACTCTCTCACTCTCACTCTCACTCTCACTCTCACTCTCACTCACTCTCACTCTCACTCTCACTCTCACTCACTCTCTCTCTCTCTCTCTCACTCTCTCTCTCTCTCTCTCTCTCTCTCTCTCTCTCTCTCTCTCTCTCTCTCTCTCCCTCCCTCTCTCCCTCTCTCACTCTCACTCTCTCTCTCTCTCTCTCTCTCTCTCTCTCTCTCTCCCTCCCTCTCTCCCTCTCTCACTCTCTCTCTCTCTCACTCTCTCTCCCTCCCTCTCTCCTTCTCTCTCTCTCTAAGGCTTTTGCGAACCCAGAGGACGCGAAGAGACACGGTGGTATCCAGTACTTCAGAGAGGATCCGGACGTAGAGCGGTGCCGAAGGTGAGAGGAAGGATTACTGTTATCTCATTCTAATGTAGCCTTGCCTATTGACATCGATGGTAGCAATAAGATTACATTTTTGTATTTTTCTGAAACGTGAATGGAGAATTTGATCTGGATCTGGTTTAAATCCTTTCTCCAGCATCGCTCGGTTCAGTGTCTGTGTTATTTTAACTTGTCAGGAAATGATCCATAACAGCAGAAAAAAACATATGCTTTTCTAACACTGAAAACCTTTCTCCTTCACATGGGGCCTCGGTGACCAGAGTAATTTATGACAGGAAATATGTTGAGCCGAGCAGGCATTCATGCACTGATGCACAATAAAATGGAAAGCTTCATGACTGGTATCATTTAGGTCCAATTAAGATTCACTGAATTAACTAATGCAGTGAACCTTAACTAACTAATGATAACCATAAGGCATAGGGTAGAATTGTGGTGAGTGAAGTTGAATTCTTATCAGGGCCTCCAACGATAATATTAGTACAGGAGTGGCTTTGTAGTCAGAGAGGAAGTCATTTAATGGTGGTTTCAGTCTGTACTTCTACTAATCTTAAACTCCTAACAGATTCTGGAGGGGTACAGTGGGGAGAACAAGAATTTGATACACTGCCGATTTTGCAGGTTTTCCCACTTACAAAGCATGTAGAAGTCTGTAATTTTTATCATAGGTACTCTTCAACTTTGAGTGACGGAATCTAAAACAAAAATCCAGAAAATCACATTGTATGATTTTTAAGTAATTACTTTGCATTTTATTGCATGACATAAGTATTTGATACATCAGAAAAGCAGAACTTAATATTTGGTACAGAAACCTTTGCTTGCAATTACAGAGATCATACGTTTCCTGTAGTTCTTGACCAGGTTTGCACACACTGCAGCAGGGATTTTGGCCCACTCCTCCATACAGACCTTCTCCAGATCCTTCAGGTTTCAGATTTTCTATTGGGTTCAGGTCTGGAGACTGGCTAGGCCACTCCAGGACCTTGAGATGCTTCTTACGGAGCCACTCCTTAGTTGCCCTGGCTGTGTGTTTCGGGTCGTTGTCATGCTGGAAGACCCAGCCACGACCCATCTTCAATGCTCTTACTGAGGGAAGGAGGTTGTTGGCCAAGATCTCGCGATACATGGCCCCATCCATCCTCCCCTCAATACAGTGCAGTCGTCCTGTCCACTTTGCAGAAAAGCATCCCCAAAGAATGATGTTTCCACCTCCATGCTTCACGGTTGGGATGGTGTTCTTGGGGTTGTACTCATCCTTCTTCTTCCTCCAAACAAGTGGAGTTTAGACCAAAAAGCTCTATTTTTGTCTCATCAGACCACATGACCTTCTCCCATTCCTCCTCTGGATCATCCAGATGGTCATTGGCAAACTTCAGACGGGCCTGGACATGCGCTGGCTTGAGCAGGGGGACCTTGCGTGCGCTGCAGGATTTTAATCCATGACGGCGTAGTGTGTTACTAATGGTTTTCTTTGAGACTGTGGTCCCAGCTCTCTTCAGGTCATTGACCAGGTCCTGCCGTGTAGTTCTGGGCTGATCCCTCACCTTCCTCATGATCATTGAAGCCCCACGAGGTGAGATCTTGCATGGTACCCCAGACCGAGGGAGATTGACCGTCATCTTGAACTTCTTCCATTTTCTAATAATTGCACCAATAGTTGTTGCCTTCTCACCAAGCTGCTTGCCTATTGTCCTGTAGCCCATCCCAGCCTTGTGCAGGTCTACAATTTTATCCCTGATGTCCTTACACAGCTCTCTGGTCTTGGCCATTGTGGAGAGGTTGGAGTCTGTTTGATTGAGTGTGTGGACAGGTTTCTTTTATACAGGTAACGAGTTCAAACAGGTGCAGTTAATACAGGTAATGAGTGGAGAACAGGAGGGCTTCTTAAAGAAAAACTAACAGGTCTGTGAGAGACGGAATTCTTACTGGTTGGTAGGCGATCAAATACTTATGTCATGCAATAAAATGCAAATTAATTATTAAAAAATCATACAATGTGATTTTCTGGATTTTTGTTTTAGATTCCGTCTCTCACAGTTGAAGTGTACCTATGATAAAAATTACAGACCTCTACATGCTTTGTAAGTAGGAAAACCTGCAAAATCGGCAGTGTATCAAATACTTGTTCTCCCCACTGTATATGCTTGTCCAGCTCTGCCAAAATAATCAAACCGGTAAAGGTCAAGTGTGGATTCTGTTTAGTCTACACCATTGGAGGTCCTAAGTCCTTTTCCATATTTTGATGTTGATTGGTTGGAGTGGTACTTCAATGAAACAAAGTAAGATGAACAACACACTGCAATTCTCTGAGATTACATACAACCTTCCTCTTACTTTTTATGAGCAAATCTGATTTCATTGGAATGTCTGATTGGCTTCTGAAGAAAATGTGTAGTATTGAGTCTACAACTGTTTTGGCTCTTGGGGGTAATTCGTCTGTGTTTTACAACTGACTCAACTAGCTGACAGTAAAGCCCATGCTTAAATACAAACATTCTATAGGTCCATTTAGAGACAGACTGGAATACCTAAGAGGAATGTTTCTCTTGGGTGAAAGTGTATGTCAGTCAGAGGAGATTGGAAGAGGCCTGGATAAGCAGCTATACTCCCAGACTCTTGTAATGGAGAGTTTCTATGTTCCACCTGTGTGTGTGTGTGTGTGTGTGTGTGTGTGTGTGTGTGTGTGTGTGTGTGTGTGTGTGTGTGTGTGTGTGTGTGTGTGTGTGTGTGTGTGTGTGTGTGTGTGTGTGTGTGTGTGTGTGTGTGTGTGCATCCAAGTAATTCTAGGCTACTTGTTGGGTGCAAACCGCTTAGTTATTTGCTTAAAAATCCATACCTCCGTGATAATGAATACGAAATTACCCTATCAATGAATATCTAAAATGTACATCTAAGACATCTAATATAATATTATATTTTGTGTTTCAGGGCTCACCGTAACGACATGGAGAATATCTTCCCCTTCCTGTTCCTGGGGGCCGTCTACTCCCTGATTGGCCCGTCGTTGGCCGTGGCCCGCGCTCATTTCCTGGTCTTTTTCCTGTTCCGTGTGCTCCATACGGTGGCCTACCTGTGTGTCCTGCGGGCACCCACGCGCTCCCTGGCCTACGTCATCGCCCAGGTGCCCTGCATCTCCATGGCCGTTCAGATCCTCGCGGCGGTGGCCTTGTATGCGTGTCCTGGCTCTATCGGTGACCATGTCAATCTGTGACGTGAATCTCAGTGGATGAATAGGGCCTGATAAGAGCGGTAGAGGAGACAGATGCTTTTCAATATCAGTTTGTGCCTCTCAGCAATACTCTATAAAGTGTGCAGTACACTCTGAAATGAAGTCAGCGTTGTGCTCTAACTATCTTCATGTAGTACTGTCTTCTTTCACATCTTAGCCACGTAGCAGACGCTCTTATCCAGAGCAACATGCAGGAACCTTGCTCAAGGGCAGATAAACAGATTTTTCACCAAGTTGGCTCGGGGATTTGAACCAGCGTTCGTTCATTTACTGGTACAATGCTGTTAACTGCCAGGATACCTACAGTTGAAGTCGGAAGTTTACATACACTTAGGTTGAAGTCATTAAAACTCATTTTTCAACCACTCCACAGATTTCATGTTAACTATAGTTTTGGCAAGTCGGTTAGGACATCTACTTTGTGCGTGACACAAGTAATTCTTCCAACAATTGTTTACAGACAGATTATTTAACTTATAATTCACTATACCACAATTCCAGTGGTTCAGAAGTTTACATACACTAAGTTGACTGTGCCTTTAAACAGCTTGAAAAATTCCAGAAAATGATGTCCTGGCTTTAGAAGCTTCTGATAGGCTAATTGACATCATTTGTGTCAATTGGAGGTGTACCTGTGGATGTATTTCAAGGCCTACCTTCAAACTTAGTGCCTCTTTGCTCGACATCATGGGAAAATCAAAAGAAATCAGCTAAGACCTCAAGTCTGGTTCATCCTTGGGAGCAATTTCCAAACGCCTGAAGGTACCACGTTCATCTGTACAAACACTAGTATGCAAGTATAAACACCATGGGACCACGCAGCCATCATACCGCTCAGGAAGGAGATGCGTTCTGTCTCCTAGAGATTAACGTACTTTGGTGCGAAAAGTGCAAATCAATCCTAGAACAACAGCAAAGGACCTTGTGAAGATGCTGGAGGAAACAGGTACAAAAGTATTTATATCCACAGTAAAACGAGTCCTATATCAACATAACCTGAAAGGCCGCTCAGCAAGGAAGAAGCCACTGCTCCAAAACAACCATAAAAAAGCCAGACTACGGTTTGCAACTGCACATGGTGACTTTTTGAAGAAATGTCCTCTGGTCTGATGAAACAAAAATAGAACTGTTTGGCCTTAATGACCATCGTTATGTTTGGAGGAAAAAGGGGGAGGCTTGCAAGCCGAAGAACACCATCCCAACCGTGAAGCACGGGGGTGGCAGCATCATGTTGTGGGGGTGCTTTGCTGCAGGAGGGACTGGTGCACTTCACAAAATAGATGGCATCATGAGGAAGGAAAATGATGTAGATATATTGAAGCAACATCTCAAGACCTAATTAGTCCTGGGATATAAACATTGGGTTGTTATTTTACCTGAAATGCACAAGGTCCTCGACTCCGACAATTAATCCACAGATAAAACGGTCAACACAATCGTTTGCAGTCATCGCTCCTCCTTCCTTTAGGATTATTTTTCTTCTTTGGGACTTTACATGACGGTTGGCAACTAACTTTCATAATAACGTTCATTACCACAACCGACCAGTTCAACTTTCAATCACCCACGTGGGTATATGTCCTAAACACCAATGAGGAGATGGCACGTGGGTATATGTCCTAAACACCAATGAGGAGATGGCACGTGGGTATATAAAAGCCAATGAGGAGATGGGAGAGGCAGGACGATCCGCGTCACAAATAGAACCAACTTCTATTTTAGCGCCTGGCAACGCAGACGCTCGTTGGCTTGAATTACATGTATGTGTACATTTATTGTGTAATAATTTTTTTGTAACTTTGCAAATGTTACTTATTTCTATGTGAAAGTAGAAATGGTCTGTTCATTCCTTTTCCATTTTAGTGGACACTCCTATCCAGAACAACTTATAGTAGTGAGTGTGTACATTTTCATACTGGTCCCCCGTGGGAATCAAACCCACAACCCTGGCACTACTAACCACGTCATCACATCATCGTAAAGCACTCAATGTCTCAATGTACTCAATGTCTCAATGTACTCACTGCAGTCTACAGGTACAAACCTAGATGAACAGCCTATGTACAATACAGTAATGTGGTTTGTAAGGATGGTAAATGAATACTGCACATAAAGTTTTCCATGTTATTTGGAATTTGATGTAAATGTTTTGTGTCTTTGCCCATAACTTTGCACCTTTTGATGTAAATGTTTGAGGACAGGGTTTTGATGTGGATGTTTGAGGACAGGGTTTTGATGTGGATGTTTGAGGACAGGGTTTTGATGTGGATGTTTGAGGACAGGGTTTTGATGTGGATGTTTGAGGACAGGGTTTTGATGTGGATGTTTGAGGACAGGGTTTTGATGTGGATGTTTGAGGACAGGGTTTTGATGTGGATGTTTGAGGACAGGGTTTTGATGTGGATGTTTGAGGACAGGGTTTTGATGTAAATGTTTGAGGACAGGGTTTTGATGTAAATGTTTGAGTGCAGGGTTTTGTACTTTATGGATTCCATTAGAACGGCAATCGCTGAGAAAAGGACAGGTCAACAACTCTTACAACTATTGAATCCTGCAAAATACTGTTCTTAATTATACAACTACCTTTTTGACTTTTTGCCAAAGCAGAGAAGCTGACAAAAATGTTTTTGCTCGAGCTACAGAAGTCTATATCGGCCCGATAATACCAGTAAAGGCCCATTGCACTACTTTTGTTTAATAATATATTTTTCAGGAGTGCCTACTTCCCGCGGCTATGTGTGTGTGTCAGCGTGAGCCGTGTCTGGATGTGTTTGTTTCCTCAAGGCACGTGGAGAGGGAGTGGGTTTAACTTCCACTCGTCTACTGTATGTAGGCAAATTATCTTCTCAAAACAATGATCTTAGGGAGCTGCTATGTAGTAAGATCTTGTGCAACCACAGACGCAGTCACGCAGACGTGCACACACACACACACACACACACACACACACACACACACACACACACACACACACACACACACGTGCATACATGCAAGTAAGCATGCACACACAGACACAGAGACACAGAGACACACAGACACAGAGACACACAGACATAGAGACACAGACACACAGACACAGAGACACACAGACACAGAGACACACAGACATAGAGACACAGAGACACACAGACACAGAGACACAGACACAGAGACACAGAGACACAGAGACACAGAGACACACAGACATAGAGACACAGACACAGAGACACACAGACACACACCATATAGAGATAATTAAAATACTGCATGTCAATTACCAGTTAATCAAATATCTCCCACAATCCTATAAATGTGAGCTCAGATAGCCTAACCTAGAGAAATCTAAAATATAATAATTAATTTAACTTTATTTAACTAGTGCTTTTCATTACAGAAAATCTCAAATTGATGGTATCGTTAATACAATTGTGGTTGATTTATTTTCTGTAGCTTTTTGAAATCTCTTGAAAAAGCTGTTGTCAATTAAATTCCATGATGTCTGTCTCCACCCACTGGTCCCTGAACTGCACTTTGGTCTGATGAGGTGATGACATGATGAAGCACCTGAAGCAAACGGTGAAGATTTGACAGATCAAGGCTTGGGTTGAAAAGGTTGAAAAGCAACTGGCAAGTGTCTTCCCTGACATCTTCAACCTCTCCCTGACCGAGTCTGTAATACCAGCATGTTTCAAGCAGACCACCATAATCTCTGTGCCCAATGAAGCCAAGGTAACCTGCCTAAATGATTACCGCCCCGTAGCACGTCGGTAGCCATGAAGTGTTTTGAAAGCCTGGTCATGGCTTATATCCACACCATCATCCCGGGAAACCCTAGACCCACTCCAATTCACATACCGTCCCAACAGATCCACAGATCTGGACAAAAGGAACACCTATGTGAGAATGCTATTCATTGACTACAGCTCAGCGTTCAACACCATAGTGCCCTCAAAGCTCATCACTAAAGCTAAGGACCCTGGGACTAAACACCTCCCTCTGCAACTGGATACTGGTCTTCCTGACGGGCCGTCCCCAGGAAGTAGATTTGGGTCGATTTGGGATGTCATTTTAGGCGAAAATTGAAAAAAAGGGTCCGATCCTTAATAGGTTTCAATAACAAACTTGAAGACCATCTGTAAATACGAATACATTTGTTGAATTACGAGCCTAGTTGGTTTAGCCACGGAAAAAGACAGCAACCTTCCCACTAGCCGTGATTGGGTGAGATAATGAGTGGGCTGGACATGCCAGAGATCAGTTCAGATTGGTCTGCCATGTAGCAGGCTTCTGTCTATAACATGAGCTGGTCAGTATGTGTAAGTCATTCTTTCTAACAGAGCTTTTTTGAAAGATATCACGTATTAAAACTGCATAAGTGTTGCTCTCCACTTTCAGGAGGACCGAGTTTTGAAATCAGTGGAATAAGAGTGTGATAGTTAAGGAGATGGAGAACATTCTGGCATTTGATTGCAAATACACAACCGTTCAAAAGTTTGGGGTCACTTAGAAATGTCCTTGTTTTTGAAAGAAAAGCAAGAGGTACTGTGTGACTCATAATGCTGAGTCTATGTTTGGGCAGAGGGAGAGGTACTGTGTGACTCATAATGCTGAGTCTTCCCACTTTAATTAAATGGATAGTTTACCAAAAACATTGGTTAGGTAAATAAAACCAAAGCTTGGATTATTGTCTTAATATGTCCATAAACCGCTTACAGGGTAAGAAAACCAATATGTCATTTTGTCATTTGTGTGAACTATCCCTTCGACAGCTGAGAGGGCTGGAACTGAGCTACAATCACCCAGGAGACTCAGGGGGGAAGCTGCTCTCTGCTGGACTGGAGGATCCCCATGTAAACTCCAGACAGTCAGATGGGAACAACACGTGAAGCTGAATGTATTATTCCATCTCTGTCTGCTGTTGTGCTTGTCTTATAGTCTACAGCCTGGAAGAGAATGCAGGTTTTGGAGATGTAATGAAAATGAACAGGGAATAACATTATACCACTAACAAATTACTGTATTAAATATAACGTTTAACAGACTACAACAATGGATCACAAATACATCCATGCATGTCCTTGTCTCCCCTTCAGATGCCTGCAAGCTAAACACAGCAAATAGACTCATCTCTCTGTCTGAGAACAGAAAAGTGACAAGGGAAAGAAGCAGCTGTGTTTTGATCATCCAGAGAGGTTTGACTGGGTGCTGCTACTGGGAGGTAGAGAGGAGGGGTAGAGAGGAGGGGTAGAGAGGAGGGGTAGAGAGGAGGGGTAGAGAGGAGGGGTAGAGAGGAGGGGTAGAGAGGAGGGGATGGGCTCATTTATCCACAACGCAATTAAGATGGAGGTGCCTGCTCGACTTAGCTTTTTTTATGGCTATTTTTGGGTTAATTATTACTTTGTTAACTCAGAATATTTGTGTAATAATTTCCTACGACCAACAAATAATTCTGGATCATGAATCGGAAGCTACACACTTACAGTATCACCAACATGTATCCTACCCCTTCAAGAGGATCCAACGTGCTTGACCATGTATACACAAACATCAGTGACGTGTAAAAAGCCATCCCCCGCCCCCCACTTTGGCCAATCAGATCACGTCTCTCTGTTCCTACTCCCCACTTATAAGCAGCAACTCAAGAGGGAGGAGCCACCAACACAGAGAATAATGAGGAACTGTACAGAGGAGGCAGACTCAATGCTGCGGCTCACACCAGACATCCCAAGAATATTGCTGAACTGAAACAGTTTTGTAAAGAGGAATGGTCCAAAATTCCTCCTGACCATTATGCAGGTCTGATCCTCAACAACAGAAAACGTCTGGTTGAGGTTATTGTTGCCAAAGGAGGGTCAACCAGTTTTTTAAATCCAAGGGTTCACATACTTTCCCACCCTGCACTGTGTATGTTTACACAGTGTGTTCAATAAAGACATGAAAACGTATAATTGTTTGTGTGTTATTAGTTTAAGCAGACTGTGTTTATCTATTGTTGTGACTTAGATGAAGATCAGATCAAATGTTATTCATGCAGAAATCCAGGTAATGGTTCACATACTTTTCCTTGCCACTGTATATTCAGTAGCCTATATCCCTGGTATAGCCCTGTCTCCCCTAATATGCGTCAGGTGCACTTATAAATGGCTGCCGCTCACAGAACGTTTCAAAAATCAATAAACAACCAATAGTAATGCACGACTCTGTCAGTTTGGGTCTGGACTGCGTTCCACAGTACGAATAGTTTCGGACCAAGACCCCCCTTTTTGAGTGAACCACGGTGCACTGTTTAATGTGCTAGAACCCTGGCAGTTATTGTTGTTTGCCCCCTTGAGCAGGCCTGGGCAACTCCAGTCCTCGGGGGTCTGATGGGTGTCACACTACATCCCCAGCAAACACAGCTGATTTATACTAATTGCATATTTAACTGAAGATTATGATTAGTTGAATATTGGAGTCAGGTGTGATAACAGGGGGTGGGGCAAAAGTGTGACACCAATCAGGCCCCAGAGGACTGGAGTTGCCCAGGCTTGCTCTTGTGTCACCGTAGCAACAACATAGCCACTACCACTTCCTCAAAATAAATCAAGAAATGTGTAATACATTTTTGTGCGCAACTTTACATCTAGCTAAGGTGTTTTGTTCAATATTTCCCAATGTGCATGAAACACTAGTCAGTGCAGACAGTATCGAGTCAGCTGGCGCTGGCTGCACCTGAGAACACGTCTACAACTTCATCATCATCATCAAAATGTCAAACTATCAGTAATTAAAGCACAAGCAACACACTGTTAATCAGTGCTCAAAATCACTTACTAGCTAGCTAGCTAAGTCCCATCTCAGTGTTTGTCAATGAAGCTAGCAGGTCATCGGCTAAATCAGTTTATCAAGTCACTGGCGAGTGGCGACATGTGCTTTAGAGCCTTTTTGTTTAAAACCACTTTCTCACTATGTTTCAAAGCGAATCATGTTACAAAACAAGTCTCAGCGGGACATATTCTCCCTAGGCGTTACCATCCGGTATTAGTGGGCAAATTAGCATTATTTTAATCCAAACCCTAATTTAAATTGTGACAAACTCAGAGACACAAAACTCACAAAAGTTTTGAAATATAACTGACTTCTTGACCACAATGATCCTACTTACTTTTTTTGTTGTAAATTTTGTAACTGAAATAAATGTTTTTGACTAATTGATGCCACAGACTGTTTTCAACCAGAGAAGTCGTTTTTTACGGTCAGTTGGAACCTGATCATAGATCAGGGCCAGTATTCATGAAGAGTCTCAGAGTACTGACCTAGGATCAGATCCCCCCCTATCCATAAAATCGTAGTCATTGTAATCTAAAGGGTTAAATTTATCCCGTATCAGCACTTCTACTGAGACGCTTCATGAATACTGGCCCGGCTGTGAATGCTACACCGCCACCAAGTGGACAAACACGTACATGACATCCTTATATTCACAGAAACCTACATGAGGCAAAATAAACTGGAACATAATCATTAATAAACTAGAACATTGATAAGAATTCAGTCATTTTAAAGGATTAAGGCAGAGGACAAGTGAATGTTTCTTGGTAGTCTCCAACAAATCTACTTTGAAACAAAAATATACACCTCACATAAATGGCTATGGGCTTAAAAAAAAGAAGACACCTGTAACATCACAGCTAAACAGTTTGCATCCCAATAGTACATTTTATATACACATCAGAGAAGACTGAAATATAACAAAACCGTTTGACATAGAAACACTGGA
This sequence comes from Thymallus thymallus, assembly GCA_023634145.1. Taxonomy (NCBI): domain Eukaryota; kingdom Metazoa; phylum Chordata; class Actinopteri; order Salmoniformes; family Salmonidae; genus Thymallus; species Thymallus thymallus. The sequence goes on from CM042404.1 coordinate 30,658,646, forward strand.
TTCTCTATGAGTTGTTTATTAATTATGAAATTATTATAAATATTAACATTCCACCCATGAGGCCACTAAAGGGGAAATTTGGTCATTTGACTTCAGGAAACAGGTACGATGTTGAAGAAAGTAACATGCTCTAACAGAGACTTTGGGTTGGATGAAGTAATTATAGGGTTAAGAGCGAGAGCAAGAGAAAGAGCGAGAGAGAGAAGTGGTTTCAGTGTGGTATTGGGAGAGATGGAGAGTGCAGTGGAAACGCTTCACCCATTTGTGTGTCACAGGGAGAATGATGTAAGGTTGAGTGTGTGTGTGCGTTCCATGGGGGGCCGCTGCTGTCACAGGGAGATTGATGAGTCTGCTCAGAGAGAGAGGTGAGAGATCAATCGCCGTGGAGATTGTGATCAGCTACCAAGGTAACATCAGCTCACAGGTGACAGGGGCCTGGGCACAGTCATTCATCGGAGAGAGGGAGAGAGAGGGAGAAAGAGAGCAGGAGGGAAAGACTTCACTGACACTCAGTTTGTGCTGTCTCCATTTGGCTCAGCTGTGGCATTATGGGAAATGTAGTTTAGCAGGTAGGTCTTTACAGTCAGTGGTACATATCCAGTTTCCAGCAACGTTTAATATCAAAGCGCCAAAAATAACAATTCCATTCTTAGGAAGACTGCAAACAAAATGAGTTTCAAATTTCATAAATATTTATTACATATCAATGAACAGAATGTACTACTTTCACAGCAGTGGTCTACAGCACTTGTTCAAATAATTGAAACCATTTTCAAATAATAATAATAGTTCAGTTTAATTTGAAACACACACATGTACAAGTAGTACTTGGCATTAAAAACATTACTTTTAAGACACTTGGTGTTTTTTTTATCTTTCTTTCGTGTTCATATAACAGAGAGGTTGAGCGACAGCCTAAAAAGTAAATATTGATTTAGATAGAAAAACCACAGCGAAAACATCAAGGAGTCGGGCGGTGTGAACGTAACGGGGCTGACGGAAACAAAGGAGAGAGAAGCATGGAGAATGATCAAAGTGATAGAAGCTCCATTACAAACCTTCAAACACCCATTCACCTCCACTCATGTTAATAACAAGTACAATAACATTAAAATAATCCACTCATGTTAATAACAAGTACAATAAGAATAAAATAATCACCTATTTATTCCCTTTTGTTATCCCTTTCAGTTTTGGGTAATAGTGTTGAAGGAGATTACAATTACAGAGAGTACCAGGAGAGAGAGAGAGAGAGAGAGAGAGAGGATGGCAGGGGGGCCTCATGCAAGATCAGAAGAGGGGTGCCATCTTGCAAGCCGACCACCCGAGGGCACTCACGTAGCCAAAGGATGCATATGCTTTAGCCAAGAACTTTCCTTAATAATCGTAACACTGCTCTCAGGACGTGTACTTCTCAGCACCCTGACCTGTAGAGTAGTTATTAACAACATTTCCAAAATGGTACCTTAGCCAAAGTCTCATCCCTAACACTGCTCTCAGGTTAACGCAGCATAAGACACTGCCAAGACAATATCCTCCTGTATGTCACGGTGGGATCTGAACCTTCCACAGAGAAACCAACGTCCTAAACGTTAGCCCGTTACCGCAATAGGAAATTCCCTCTTGGGCCGAGAATGACATAGATTTTGAAGCCGCAGGCAGGGCTACCTCATCATGAAACCGTGAGCCTGACTCACGTCTGCTACATATAGTGATGAGACACTACATTTCCCATGGTTCCCTAGTAATGAGTCATGTCTGACCGCTGACCCATGTGCTGATAGGCTGATATCACCCTAATCATTGGCCTTGGTCACTACTGTATATCTGGTACCAGAGGAGGTTAAGTATTATGGCTTCCACTGTGTTGTTTCAGCTGACTCTCTACACGCCTCATAACTCCTGTCCTAGTAATGTCCCACTTGGTGAGTTATGCACTTGCTCCTAGTGAAGAGCTGGAGAGGAGAGATAATTCCTTCTTCCAAATAGCTCCGTTAGGGACCCTGCTGTACGCTACAGTACCTACCATCTGTCTGGCCTCTCATCCACTGGATGCGTCCCAAATGGCGGCCTCTTCCCTATATAGTGCTCTGTGGGCCCTGGTGCTATTTGGGACGCACCCTACATTACCTCATTACACAACTCCGAAATGGAAGTAGTTGGACACTTGATCAATTCTCCAACCCAACTAACAAGCGAACCACTGGTGGCTAGGAGTCTGCACACCACTATACAGCACACAAGCTGATGGCGTCCCCACATCGGCAGCTGATGCCACTAGTGGCCCAACAGCAGACAGTCTTTAAAGGCCCACCGTAAAGGCGATTAGAAGCAGAGGCATGCAGGCGCTTATAGAGGCCATAGAGGTGTGGGGGTGTGTTTGTGTCTATATTTACTACACCTAGCTCACAGAGTCACTGTGGGATGTTATCTACAGAGGGATAGAGACCAGCCAATCAGAGGAGAGGTGACTGGTGACTGATGGGAGTTGTACTGTAGTGGAGGATGTGGGAGACTCTGCCTCCATTCCAGTCCTGTATACCTGCATACTGAGAGTTGGGAAGGAAATAGAACAAGACTGACAGACATGGAGAGCATAAAACATTGTACATTTACTAAATATGTGAATAAAATGTCTATTATAATATATCTATAAAGGTATACATGTCTGTCGATGTGTACGCATCTTAATGTATAAATAGATGTACACATACATATATTATACTACATTTGAAAGTGGAATTGAAAATAATCACAGAATATACAATAAAAGGTAAGCCTTAGCAACTTCACCAGGGCGCCATTTGGAACCGATTTATTTGTGACTTGGTGCGTAGATTTACATTCAGTTTTTGTTTATAGAAGAAACCTTTCGCCGTATAATGACATTGTACTCTGAACAAACCGCACCACCTCACATGACCTCGTCGTTTTCTTTGGGTTACTCGCTGCGGTGCAACACACACACACACACACACACACACTACTCACTATGTCTGAGGATGAAGACCCAGACAAAGGAGATTAAAACAAGAAACATGATCGAAGGAGGAGAGAAAGAGTCAGGCAGAGAAAAGTGCATGATGGGATTGTCTTCACTTTAGGTCCAGGACATCTTCTTCAAAGGATGTGGAGAGCGTGAAGGAGCTGGCCAACGGCGGGCTCTCCTCTCTAAGCACTGCCTTCTCTTGCTCTGCATCCGAGCTGGATGAGCAGTGCCGTTGGACGTCTGAGTCCGTGTCGGCCGACTCTGAGCCCATCCTGATCGGACACACAGCATTAGTTCAGAACATTTTATACTCATATCACTTGAAATAACCGCATTCACATAAATGAGAAACTTCTAGTTATGAGTGATTTTTCACATTAGCAAATATGCCTTTAAAAAAATATATACACTGAAAAAATACATAAATAGAATATGTAGTGTTGGTCCCATGTTTCACGAGCTGAAATAAAAGTTCCCAAAAATGTTTCATACGCACAAAAAGCTTATTTCTCTGAATTCAAGAAGCTGATTAAACAGCATGATCATTATATAGGTGCACCTTGTGCTGGGACAATAAAAGGTAACTCTAACGCCACAGATGTTTCAAGTTGAGGGAGTGTGCATTTGGCATGCTGACTGCAGGAATATTGACCAGGGCTGTTGGCAGATAATTGAATGTTCATTTCTCTAACATAAGCCACCTCCAACGAATTTGGCACGTCCAACTGCAGACAACGTGTAACTGCAGTCCATGTGTAACAACGCCAGCCCAGGACCTTCACCCACGGGATCGTCTGAGTCCAGCCATCCAGACAGCTGATTAAACTGTGGGTTTGCACAACCAAATCATTTCTGAAGAAACTGCCAGAAACCATCTTAAGGAAGCTCATCTGCGTGCTTGTCGTCCTCACCAGGGTCTTGACCTGACTGCAGTCTGGCTTTGTAACAGACTTCAGTGTGAAAATGCTCACCTTTGACGGCCACTGGCACGCTGGAGAAGCTCATAATGGATGAATCCCGGTTTCAACTTTACCGGGCAGATGGATGGCAGACAGCGTGTATGGTGTTGTGAACAGAGTGCCCCATGGTGGAGGTGGGGTTATGGTATGGGCACGAATAAGCTACGGACAACCAACACAATTGCATTTAATTGATGGATGCACAAAGATACCATGATGAGATCCTGAGGCCCATTGTCGTGCCATTCATCCGCCGCCATCACCTCATGTTTCAGCTTGATAATGAACGGCCCCATGTCGCAATGATCTGTACACAATTCCTGGAAGCTGAAAATTTCCCAGTTCTTCCATGGCCTGCATACTCACCAGACATGTCACCCATTAAGCATGTTTGGGATGCTCTTGATCGACGTGTACGACAGCATGTTCCAGTTCCCGCCAATATCCAGCAACTTCACACAGCCATTGAAGAGGAGTGGGACAACATTCCACAGGCCACAATCAACAGCCTGATCAACTCTACGCGAAGGAGATGTGTAAACTATTTATTTCAGCTTGTATTTCTTTCATCACATTCCCAGTGGGTCAGAAGTTTACATACACTAGTATTTGGTAGCATTGCCTTTAAATTGTTTAACTTGGGTCAAACATTTCAGGTAGCCTTCCACAAGCTTCCCACAATAAGTTGGGTGAATTTTGGCCAATTCCTCCTGATATAACTGGTGTAACTGAGTCAGGTTTGTAGGCCTCCTTGCTCACACACGCTCTTTCAGCTCTGCCCACACATTTTCTATAGGATTGAGGTCAGGGCTTTGTGATGGCCACTCCAATACCTAGATTTTGTTGTCCTTAAGCCATTTTGCCACAACTTTGGAAGTATGCTTGGGGTCATTGTCCATTTGGAAGACCCATTTGCGACCATTTGCCATCTATTTTGTGAAGTGCACCAGTCCTTCCTGCAGCAAAGCACCCCCACAACATGATGCTGCCACCCCCGTGCTTCACGGTTGGGATGGTGTTCTTCGCCTTGCAAGCATCCCCCTTTTTCCTCCAAACATAACGATGGTCATTATGGCCAAACAGTTCTTCCTTGCTGAGCGGCCTTTCAGGTTATGTCGATATAGGACTCGTTTTACTGTGGATATAGATACTTTTGTACCTGTTTCCTCCAGCATCTTCACAAGGTCCTTTGCTGTTGTTCTGGGATTGATATGCACTTTTTGCACCAAAGTACGTTAATGTCTAGGAGACAGAACGCGTCTCCTTCCTGAGCGGTATGGCGGCTGCATGGTCCCATGGTGTTTATACTTGCGTACTATTGTTTGTACAGATGAACGTGGTACCTTCAGGCGTTTGGAAATTGCTCCCAAGGATGAACCAGACTTGTGGACGTCTACAATTCTTTTTCTGAGGTCTTGGCTGATTTCTTTTGATTTTCCCATGATGTCGAGTAAAGAGGCACTGAGTTTGAAGGTAGGCCTTGAAATACATCCACATGTACACCTCCAATTAAATCAAATGATGTCAATTAGCCTATCAGAAGCTTCTAAAGCCATGACATTTTCTGTAATTTTCCAAGCTGTTTAAAGGCACAGTCAACTTGTGTATGTAAACTCCAGACCCACTGGAATTGTGATATAGTGAATATATGTGAAATAATCTGTGTGTAAACCATTGTTGGAAGAATTACTTGTGTCATGCACAAAGTAGATGTCCTAACCGACTTGCCAAAACTATAGTCAACATGAAATCTGTGGAGTGGTTGAAAAAAAAGTTTATGTAAACTTCCGACTTCAATTGTATATATACACTGTGTGTGTGTGTGTGTGATATATATATATATACATATGACTTAAAATGTTAATGACTCCTATATTGGTCACTCACCTGTCACTGCCGGTGGAGGTCAGTGCTCGTGCCTTTAGCTCTTCCTCATTGGCCTTCTTGCTCATCTTCCTCTGTTTGACCGTGCTGCTGTCGGACTTACCGCTCGGCTCCTCGGTTAGGCCTGGGCAGGAGACACAGAAGACCATCCAGTAAGGAACATGACCATAATCGCTCAGTAAGAACCAGCCATTTACTAAACCACTCTGAAGGAAGGACCACATAGCATTACAATAACTCTGGTTCCAGTGCTGAGATGGTTCCAGTGGGTTAGAGAAGGTTATGGTGCTGGCAACACCAGGGTTGAAGGTTTATTTCCCGCAAGGGAAACATATACTAAATACACTGAGTGTACGAAAACATTAAGGGCACCTGCTCTTTCCATGACATAGACTGACCAGGTGACTCACCCAGCAGCTCCTTGCGGGTGCGGCTGGCAATCTCTTTGATCTCCATGCGGGACAGGGACAGGGTGTGTGAAGCCCCCTGCATGAGGGGCCCCACGGGGGCCACACATATGCTAGGGGCCTGGGCTGTCAGGGCCGTCACCACCTTGTTGACCAGCGGGGACTTGAGGGGCCTCTCAATGCTGCGGCCCACCAGGTTACTCAGAGGGATCTTTAAAATATGCTTACACTGCGCCTCACCTGGGAGAGGAAGATGGGTAAGACAGGTGGAGAAAGAGGTGGGATGAAATGGAGAACGAGAAAAGGATGGAGGTGGAGAGAGAATGACAGTAACAGCGGGCGATAAAGAGAGGGGTAGAGGAAGAACGGGTGGCAGTGATCAAATAAGAGGAACAGAGAGAGGGGGAGACAGGAAGCGAGAGGCACAGGGAGGGTGAGGATGGATGGAGAAGGAGAGATACAGAGAGAGGTATTGCAGTGAGAGAGAGACACATACCTTCAACACCAGGCAATGAAGTTATGGAAACATGCTTAGACTGGTTAGTTTACCACGCACATGCACTAGAAAAAGAACACATGAACATGAAAAACATTATCATGTCATGTTAAAATTAACCCTCCTGTATCTAAACTGATTAATAACACTATACTCCGTGGCACAGTGTGTGATCTCATATGAACTCATCATCGTCGCCATATCAACACTCTGTAATATAATATGACCACTCGTTTACAGCCATTTACTAATTATTCCTCATTTGGAATCAATAATTAAAACAACTTATACCTCTCTAGTCTGCTGTATTTCAGTCGTAGATACAACCGTGTTGGGTTCATTAGGCACCAAACGTACGGACTGAATCTAGGAGGGACCGCCTGGATTTGGCCAATAAGAGCGTTAGTTATTTGATTTCCGTTTCAAAATATTTTGTTACTTTTAGCCCTAATGAACATGACCCAGCCGTATTGGCTTGCAATGCCTAATGTAACCACCAGGTGACAGTGAAGGGTCATATTCTAATGTAGCGTTCCACTTGAGCAAGACAGGATGGCAATACTAACACACGCACGCGCACGCAGCTATGTGACTGTCTGAACCAATGGAAGGCACCAAACAGACTGGCGTTCTGAAATGTCACAGGGTCAGAAGTGAAGAAAGCAGCCTTCTGGGAGACGGGGGGTCACTCCTATTGTTATGACAGGTTCACCGACTCGCTGTTAACGCTTTCCCGGCCCTTCTCTTCCGTAACAATACCAGACACACGGAAATGTTAATGAACTAAATAGATATCAAATAATTATATCAAAACAAGCATGCAACCATCTGGGATTTATAAATGGCATGGATCTATATGTCCCACATACGTTTCTGTTCCAGGGTAAAGTACCTACAAATCTCACAAACTGACATGAGATTTGAATTAACAAATGTAATGACCAAAAGAGTATTGAATATTTTGATTGTTATGTTTTGTAACCGTCCAATCATCCGATCAGAATGGGATATGATTCAGGATTGGTCGAATACTACCAGAAGTAGTTTGACTGTCCAATCCACACATTAGTCTCAGCATCCTGTACTCACATCTTACCTGATGTCAATAAATGGGATCTCAAACTGAGTACATTTTCCACCAATGAAAAGGCACCTGTCCCCATAGAGCAGAAACGGTTGGTTACAGGAAGGTATTTTTGTCAGCGCCCCGTCTTCCCTCCCCTACCCTCCATCCCCCCAGATTGTGGCACCTCTACTTGGACCACCACTCTGGATGGGGGAGGGGGCTTTGACAAAAGTTTCCATGGCGACAGTGCAATCTGTAAATCATGCTGCGGCAGACGTGTCTTCTCCTCCCCTCTATCTCTCTTTCTCTCCCTCTTTCATTCCCCGTCTCTCTCTCTCAAACATTCTCACCTCTCTCACATGCATACCTTTATAAATCTGCATCTCTCTCATACACTCTCCATCTCCATTTCATTTTAAACTCAATCTCTCTCGTCTTTAGAACGACAGAGAGCAACGGGGACGAGGTTCAGTCAAACATGTTCACTTAACATTCAGCTGAGGTTCAGTCAAACATGTTCACTTAACATTCAGCTGAGGTTCAGTCAAACATGTTCACTTAACATTCAGCTGAGGTTCAGTCAAACATGTTCACTTAACATTCAGCTGAGGTTCAGTCAAACATGTTCACTTAACATTCAGCTGAGGTTCAGTCAAACATGTTCACTTAACATTCAGCTGAGGTTCAGTCAAACATGTTCACTTAACATTCAGCTGAGGTTCAGTCAAACATGTTCACTTAACATTCAGCTGAGGTTCAGTCAAACATGTTCACTTAACATTCAGCTGAGGTTCAGTCAAACATGTTCACTTAACATTCAGCTGAGGTTCAGTCAAACATGTTCACTTAACATTCAGCTGAGGTTCAGTCAAACATGTTCACTTAACATTCAGCTGAGGTTCAGTCAAACATGCCGCTTCATATATAACAAATGTTATTTAAAAGGTGTGTTTTTTCCGTGCATGTTAGTTAGTAGGGCAGCATGTGCAGCTAGGTTTGTCCCAAATCGCACCCTATTCCCTTTATCACGCACCACTTCTGATGAAGGCCCACAAGGCTTTGCACTCTATAAGGACTAAGGTGCCATTTGGGACAAACCCGAGGAGGAAGACTCTTTGAAGTACCTTCGGCATCCTTAGACATGTACAGGGAAAGCTTGGTACCATAGGGGATCCGTATAGAATCTGAATCAGGGATGAAGAAGAAGGTTATGTAATACAAACAGTCAAACCGGTAGGACAGAACACACACATTTACTAGTAGCACCAGCACCAGAGCTGAAACCATCACTGTTACAGGGATGTGATTGGTTGTAGCAGTGTTCCAAGACTAGAGTTGACCAATAAAAAAAAAGAGACCCCCCCCCACCCCAAAAGTGACCCATCTCTCTAAAGCCCAGCACAGGTCCAATGGTCCAAACTCTCTAGCCAAAATAACACACCAGCACTCTGTAGTATTAGTACGAGTGTGCATGTTTGTGTGAGTGTGCGCATGCATATGACAAACTCGGACTAACGTAAGTGTGCGTTTGTGAGTGTGTGTGTGAGTGTGTGTGTGAGTGTGAGTGTGTGTGTGAGTGTGTGTGTGAGTGTGTGTGTGTGAGTGTGTGTGTGCACGTGCCTGTGAGTGTGTGTCCATTTGAAGGACTGTGTTCCCCCCACAGATGAGTCTATGGACCTCAGTGGTTACTAGATTTATGATTTACTGCACATCTCATCCTTAGAGATAAAATACATTCTGTAATAAACGCAAAGCTGTCATCACCTCTCTCTCCCTCTCTCTGTCTGTGTCTCTCTCCCTCTCTCTGTCTGTGTCTCTCTCCCTCTCTCTGTCTGTGTCTCTCTCCCTCTCTCTGTCTGTGTCTCTCTCCCTCTCTCTGTCTGTGTCTCTCTCCCTCTCTCTGTCTGTGTCTCTCCCTCTCTCTGTCTGTGTCTCTCTCCCTCTCTCTGTCTGTCTCTCTCCCTCTCTCTGTCTGTGTCTCTCTCCCTCTCTCTGTCTGTGTCTCTCTCCCTCTCTCTGTCTGTGTCTCTCTCCCTCTCTCTGTCTGTGTCTCTCTCCCTCTCTCTGTCTGTGTCTCTCTCCATCTGTCTGTCTGTCTCTCTCCGTCTGTCTCCCTCTCCCTCTCTGTCTCTCTCTCTCTCCCTCTCCGTCTCTCTCTCTCTCCCTCTCCGTATCTCACTCTTTCTCTCTCCCTCTCTTTGTAATCACAGTAAATTATGTCCTTGTGTATCATTAAAAACTAGCCCCCCTGCACATACAGTGCATCATAAATAAATATGTCCCATTGCAGACAAAAGCAATATCAATTTAGTGGTCATTGTGTGTTTATACATACACACAAACACACACACACACACACACACACACACACACACACACACACACACACACACACAGTATGTGCTTGTGTGAAAGATATCACATTCCACGTGAAATGAGACTCAGAGGTGGCATTCCGCCTCAAGACTTGGAGGAACTCTTTCACAACTACAGCCTCAATTCAACTTCTCAACTGGGCCAGCGGCATAGAAACAGCAACAACAAATCAGTCTAATAAATAAAAAAAGGGTTGATTTAGTTTAATTCGGGCCAGGAAACTTTCTCATGTTTATATAATTTTTTGAATATCATATGGTTGCTTACATTATACCAAGTAAACCAAGTAAACCAAGTAAACCAAGTAAACCAAGTGTGCATTTCCAATTGTGTTGTCGTCCTATAACGTGATTGGTTGCCATGCTAGGCTTACCGTCTCCGAGCGGCGAGGGGAACACGGGCATCTCGTAGCCTGTGGGAGTCTGTGGGGAACTCTGGGAACTGGTGTCCCGGGAGCTGCAGTTGGAAGCCGAGTTGACCGGAGCGGACGACACAAAGTAGATGTCCGACTGCGGGAGCAAGAGATGGGGGGAGATGGAAAGAAATGGAGATGAGGAAAGATGAAGAGGTAGACAGAGAGAAAGAGAGAGAGATAGAGAGAGAGAATGGAGTAAAAAGGAGAGGGAGATAAAAGGAATAGAAAGTATGAGAGAGGTGTTGGTTAGTGAAGTTACACTAGTCTGTATACTATACATCCTCTGATGTGTTACAGTTGTGTGTGTTTCATTGTTTTTATTTTTGTTGTTCCTGCTTGCAAAATAAATTTCCCTCTGGGTCAATAAAGATTGATTGAATTAAGATTGCTGGAACTCCTGCTTCTAAAAACACACATGCTTACGAACGGATGTGCACACACACGCATATACACTAACCTGCAAATTTATTAGGTACACCAACCCATTGACAAAAATGGTTCACTCCTGCAGACAGTGAGTCACGTGGCCGAAGCTTGCTATATATAAAGCAGGCAGACAGACATCCAGGCATTCAGTTACTGCTTGTTTGATCGTTAGCGATTTTGAGTGTGATATGACCGCCGGGGCCAGGCATGCCGGATCCAGTATCTCAGAAAACCCCGCCCGCCTGGGCTTTTCAAGCATGACCGTGTCTAGGGTTTACAGAGAACGGTGCGATAAACAGAACCATCAGTCAGCTGCAGTCCTGTGGGCAAAAAAAGCTAGTTGAAGCAGAATGGTGCAAGCTAACAGACGGGCCACAAACAGGCAAATAACGATGCAGTACAACAGTGGTGAGCAGAACGGAATCTCGGAACGCACAACTTGTCGATCCTTGTCCCGGATGGGCTATTGCAGCAGACACCACACTGGGTTCCACTCCTATCAGTTAAAAACAAGAAGAAGCGGCTCCAGTGCGCATGGGATCACCAACACCGGACAACTGAGGAGTGGAAAAACATACCTGGTCCAATGAATCCCGTTTCCTGTTGAGTCATCCAGAGATGGGTTCAAGTCTGGGCTCTGGCTGGGCCACTCAAGGACATTCAGAGACTTGTCCCGAAGCCACTCCTGCTTTGTCTTGGCTGTGTGCTTAGGGTTGCTGTCCTGTTGGAAGGTGAACCTTCACCCCAGTCTGAGGTCCTGAGCACTCTGGAGAAGGTTTTCATCAGGGATCTCTCTGTACTTTGTTCCGTTCATCTTTCCCTTGATCTTGACTAGACTCCTCGTCCCTGCAGCTGAAAAACTTCCCCAGAGTATGATGCTGCCACCACCATGCTTCACCATAGGGATGATGCCAGGTTTCCTCCAGACGTGACACTTGGCATTCCATCTTGATTTCATCAGACCAGAGAATCTTGTTTCTCATGGTCTGATAGTCTTTTAGGTTCCAAGCATGCTGTTGTGCCTTTTACTGAGGAGTGGCTTCTGTCTGGCCACTCCACCATAAAGGCCTGATTGGTGGAGGGCTGCAGAGATGGTTGTCCTTCTGGAAGGTTCTCCCATCTCCACAAAGGAACTCTGGAGCTCTGTCAGAGTGACCATCGGGTTCTTGGTCACCTCCTTGACCAAGGCCCTTCTCCCCCGATTGCTCAGTTTGGACGGGGCGGCCAGATCTAGGAAGAGTCTTGCTACTTCCAAACTTCATCCATTTAAGAATGTTGGAGGCCACTGTGTTCTTGGGGACCTTCAATGCTGCAGAAATGTTTTGGTACCCTTCCCCAGATCTGTGCCTCGACAATTCCTTCGACCTCATGGCTTGGTTTTTGCTCTGACATGCACTGTCAACTGTGGGGCCGTGCCTTTCCAAATCATGTTGAATTTACTACAGGTGGCCTCCAATCAAGTTGTAGAAACATCTCAAGGATGATCAATGGAAACAGGATGCACCTGAGATCAATTTCGAGTCTCATAGCAAAGGATCTGAATGCTTATGTAAATAAGGTATTTGCAAAACTTTCTAAAAACCTGTTTTCGCTTTGTTATTATGAGTTATTGTGTGTAGATTGATGAGGAAAACATTCAATTTTAGAATAAGGCTGTAACGTAACATTTGGAAAAATGTGCTTTCTGAATGCACTGTATGTATAAATATATAATGTATTGTCATAAATAATACGGCTAACAAGGCTAGTGGGTCCTACCCATTCATAGAGGGTTCTAGGAAGAGCCCTCCAAAGATAAGGGTTCTCGGTAGAACCCTTCATAGACAGTTCTTGGAAGAACCTTTCGATTATAAAATAATTATTGGTTTATCCCTTCATAGAGGGTTCAAGGTAAAATCCTTCATAGAGGATTCTAGGTAGAACCATATACAGGAGGTTCTTTGAAGAACCCTACATAGAGAGTTCTAGATAGAACCCTCTGCAAAGAGTTCTACCCAGCATCAAAAAGGGTTCCTCTATGGGACAAACCGAAGAACCCTGTATGGTTTTACTTAGCACCTTTTTTTCTAAGAGTATACAGGCTGGTGGTGGTGGTGTACTGCTGTCCAATCTGCTGCAACTGAGTGATGCCATCGCGTCAGCAACTAGTAGAAGCCATTCCCCGAAGAATTCAGGCTGTTCTGGAAGCAAAAGTGGGTCCGACCTGGTACTAGATGAGTGTACCTAATAAACCGGCCAAAGATTGTCTACACATTTTCATTACAATCATTATCATGACTGGACACTTCCACCTGTCAAACAGACTCACCCTCGAGGCAGTCAGCTGCAGCTCTGGCACCACAGCTGTATAGACTAGGTTACCGTTGACAACCAGCCGGATCTCAATGGAGTCAGTGGTAAAGGCCAGGATGTAGGGGAACGCACAAACTGCAACACAACAACAAAAATAACAATAACTTCTTGCTATGGTTTTACACTCATAATATACTCTACACAGCAGCATAAGAAAAAGTCAATTTACAGGCAGAACGGACAATCAAAAGTAACACAGAGTTCATGACAATGAAGTAATTATGATAAAAAGCACAGCATCAACATTCACAAGAAAGACAATTAAGTTGATAAATGGTTGGGTTATATGATAGATAAGACAATAAGAAATGATAGTTTCTTAATTAATCCTAAAGGGACGATTGGTTTGTCAAAGCAGCATCACACAACATACACACAGACAGAAGAGAAACTGTAGAAACACAGACAAGGACAGACACGCTGGACGACCCAGCCTCAGTAGCCACCCGCTGCATGTTACCATGGCAAACACGCGGGACGACCCAGCCTCAGTAGCCACCCGCTGCATGTTACCATGACAAACACGCTGGACGACCCAGCCTCAGTAGCCACCTGCTGCATGTTACCATGGCAAACACGCGGGACGACCCAGCCTCAGTAGCCACCCGCTGCATGTTACCATGACAAACACGCTGGACGACCCAGCCTCAGTAGCCACCCGCTGCATGTTACCATGACAAACACGCGGGACGACCCAGCCTCAGTAGCCACCCGCTGCATGTTACCATGGCAAACACGCTGGACGACCCATCCTCAGTAGCCACCCGCTGCATGTTACCATGGCAAACACGCGGGACGACCCAGCCTCAGTAGCCACCCGCTGCATGTTACCATGGCAAACACGCGGGACGACCCAGCCTCAGTAGCCACCCGCTGCATGTTACCATGGCAAACACGCGGGACGACCCAGCCTCAGTAGCCACCCGCTGCATGTTACCATGGCAAACACGCTGGACGACCCAGCATCAGTAGCCACCCGCTGCATGTTACCATGGCAAACACGCGGGACGACCCAGCCTCAGTAGCCACCCGCTGCATGTTACCATGGCGACAGGGCTCAGGCCGGGGCCGGAGGCTGGGCTGACCGACCGAGGGAGGGAGGGAGGGAGGGAGCGGGGTTTGGGGAGGGGTGGGGCTGCTGGTTGCTATGGTTACCAGTACTACTCACCGATGGCATTGGGCATCTGGTTCCAGCTGAAGTCGAAGTCAGAGGCGTTGGACTGGATCATGGGGGTGGAGCCGTTGAATGGACACACCTTCTTATAGGAACAGATATCTGTATAGCAGAGAGACAGAGAGAGAAACAGAGAGAGAGAGAGAGACAGAGAGAGAAAAACAGAGAGAGAAACAGAGAGAGAGAAACATAGAGAGAGAAACAGAGAGAAAAACAGAGAGAGAGAGAGAGACAGAGAGAGAGAAACAGAGAGAGAGAAACATAGAGAGAGAAACATAGAGAGAGAAACAGAGAGAGAGAAACATAGACAGAGAGAGAAACAGAGAGAGAAAAACAGAGAGAGAGAAACAGACAGAGAGAGAAACAGAGAGAGAAAAACAGAGAGAGAGAAACAGAGAGAGAGAAACATAGAGAGAGAAACATAGAGGGAGACGGAGAGAGGGAGACGGAGAGGCGGAGACGGAGAGGGAGAGGGAGAGGGAGAGGGAGAGGGAGAGAGACAGAGAGAGAGAGAGAAGGCATCTAATTTCAGTCGTTAAACCATGGTCGCCTCCCCTCTAGAGTGTACTACATTTGACCAGAGCCATTGTATAGTAGTGCACTATACTGGAATGGGGTTCATTGGGGAGGCATCTTACACATTTGTAAAGTAATCTAATAGGAACAGATATTTAGGGTTTGACGACAATGGATAATATTCACTGTGAACACCTTCCTAATACTGAGCCCCCCCCCCAATATGTCGGGGCATGGACTCTACAAGGTGTCAAAGCGTTCCACAGGGATGCTGGCCCATGTTGACTCCAATGCTTCCCACAGTTGTTTCAAGTTGGCTGGATGTCCATTGGGTGGTGGACCATTCTTGACACACATGGGAAACTGTTGAGCATGAAAAACCCAGCAGCGTTGCAGTTCTTGACACAAACCGGTGCGCCTGGCACCTACTACCATACTCCGTTCATAGGCACTTAATTATGTTGTCTTGCCCATTCACCTGGTCAGTCTATGTGATGGAAAGAGGGTTCTGTAATTTAGAATGTAGAAACCCCCCAGATATATATTTGATATAAAAAATAAGGGATAACTGTTACTGTATACTGCATGTTACTGTATATTAGAGTGTAGAAACACCCCAGATATATCTTTGATATAAAAAATAAGGGATAACTGTTACTGTATACTGCATGTTACTGTATATTAGAGTGTAGAAACACCCCAGATATATCTTTGATATAAAAAATAAGGGATAACTGTTACTGTATACTGCATGTTACTGTATATTAGAGTGTAGAAACACCCCAGATATATCTTTGATGTAAAAAAATGGATAAACGGAGACTCACAATTGTAACACAACAAAAGACCAGCCTCCCCATCCTCGTACACATCGATGGCTGCCACAAAGTTGACCTGTGTGCAGAGAAGAACACTGTATTGAATGTATCCTTTTATTCATTGGCCAGTCTTCAACTGACTTCCCCTTGACTGTAACTGTGACTCCGCCCCAACATCGTTGAGTTCCCTTGTCAGTTAACCAACCAGGTAAACTCAAGATAAACAAATGGTAAATAACAACATAAAAGATGTTGGTTGGAGGTCTCACCCGGTTGGCGTCTACGTGGTGTAGCCTGTATGCGTCCCCGGTGCTCTCGTTGATCAGGTCAAACTGGTGTTTGTAGGCCACACAGATCATGTTGTCATTCTCCCCTGTAGGACCGTCCACCAAAGCCATCACCACTGGAGTTTCACACAGACAGATCTCCTAGAGGCGAGGGAGGCAGGTAGCCTAGCGGTTAACACTCTATAACAATGTATAGTGTACATATTCAGTCATTCACTCATACTATGCAATGCCTTTTTGCACTCCAGACTTCTTGTATTTTTATACTGCCGCACTATGTATCATGTATCGTGTATCTGTCTTTTGCGTTCTGGCATTTTGCATCTGCCCTGTGTTTTTCGTAGCTGCTTGACAAAGAAATATCCTTCCGTCCTTCCTTCCTTCCATCCTTCCTTCCATCCATCCATCCATCTATCGAGAGTTGAGCCAGTACTATACTAGACTATGGTGAGATTTTATATATGAATGCTTCCGCTCAGTGTTTCAGATCAATTGATACCCTTTATCATGGAGATGTATTTTAAACTGCATAACCCTTACGCACCATTGTACTTTATATACAAGGGTTGGTTGGCCTTCTCTAGTCACTTGTAGGCTCACTAGTATACTTTTATTTACCAGTTTGTTTACTGTGTAACTCTGTGTTGTTTTTTGTTGCACTGCTTTTGCTTTGTCTTGGCCAGGTCGCAGTTGCAAATGAGAACTTGTTCTCAACTGACCTACCTGGTTAAATAAAGGTGAAATAAAAATAAATAAAAAAACAAAGCCATTTTGGGTGTACTACCATTTTATCTGGGCATTTTTATTCTTCAGAAATGTGGTGGATACTCCATTAGTTCACAGGATTTTATCCTGCTAATGGTTGATGGTTAAATAAAGGTTAAATAAAAAATATATTAAAAAAACCTAAAGGTTTCTGGTTTGATTCCCTAAGACGTCTGTGTGAGAAATGAGTCAATGTGCCCTTGAGCAAGGCACTTTACCCTAATTGCTCCTGTAAGTCACTCTAGATAAGAGCGTCTGCTAAATGACTTAACTATAACGGAGGGGGAGTGGTCAAGAGGGCGGGGCTCACACAGTCAGCGTGCATGTGTTTTTGGCCATGCACCTCTCCTAATCCACTAGCCCACTTCCTTATCAGGTTTAGCTGTGGTGAACTGTCAACTCTAGGATGACATTCTCTTGCTGTTCTACTATGGAAGGTTACTCTGGAATACTGATTGTTAAGTTATTGAACTCATTCAATATGGTTTTGGTAAAGAACTACTGTGCACGATATTGGAAAGTCTGTGTGTTTCTGTGTAAACCGTGTGTGTGTACAGTTTCTCCTACCCGTATGTACTGGAACTGGTCCACGGGCGAGTCGGTTGCGGCAGCGAGTGTGTCCATGCCATCAGGGCGGGGCTGCTTCCGGGTGATGAGGAGGAGCTTGTTCCTGATGGCCGCCACAATCCTCAACTCTGACCCGTGGTGTGTGTTGATAGAGTACAGGTGACACCCTGGGATAGGGGGAGTAGCAGAGAGGGGGAGGGTGATGGGGAGACAGAGAGGAGAGAGAGACAGAGAGGAGAGAGAGACAGAGAGGAGAGAGAGACAGAGAGAGAGAGAGAGAGAGAGAGAGACAGATAGAGAGAGAGAGAGAGAGAGAGAGACAGAGAGAGAGACAGAGAGAGAGAGAGAGAGAGTGAGATAGATAGAGAGAGACAGAGAGACAGAGAGAGACAGAGAGAGAGAGAGAGAGAGAGACAGAGAGAGAGAGAGAGAGACAGAGAGAGAGAGACAGAGAAATATAAATATGTTTGAGTGGTTAGTTGCAGTATGCACTAAAGGAATATAATTATTATTCGGAGCACATTCATTTTCGAGTGCTAATGCTCCCCCTCCTGCAATCTCCCTCCTGCAATCTCCCTCTTTCTATCCCTCTGTTTTCCCTCTCTGTCTCTTTCTCATTCATTGTCTAGGTAGTGCTTCTCCTCACTGAGTGGCCCATTGGATTTGGTCCTTACATATAGAAATACAGCAGGCTCTATTCCTCTAGTCTCTTTCCACACACACACACACACACACACACACACACACACACACACACACACACACACACACACACACACACACACACACACACACACACACACACACACACACACACACACACACACACACACACACACACACACACTACACACTACACACTACACACACTACACACACTACACACACACACAGCCTTCCTCCCCCTCCCAAAACCACACACAACTGTGGTTGTATTGTAGAGGCCATACAGTGTGTAGTAGGGGATGTGTTGTCCTCTCCTCAGGGACTGTCCCACAGATCAGGGCTGTGGCTGTGGTCCAGGGCCGGACGCTCTACTCTACTGCACCTCACTAAACTGGAACACTGCCTGGGAACGGGACTGTGCGCTGAGTGTGTGTTTTTACTATAAAAAAAGGAACATTCGTACAAAGTGGGGACATGTCACCGGTCCTCCACAAGGAGGCTTAGGTGTCAGGGTTACAATTAGGGTTAGGTTTACGAGTTAGGGTTAGGGGTTAAGGTTAGGGTTAAGTTTAGGGGTTAGGGAAAACAGGATTTTGAATAGGAATCAATTGTTTGGTCCCCACAAGTATAGTAAAACAAACGTGTGTGTGTGTGTGTGTGTGTGTATGCATACGTGTGTGTGTACCTTTGGTCTTCTCCAGTTTGTTCTCTCGGCTGTCACACTTGGTGCGGACCAGCTGCCTCTCCTCCAGGCCTCTCCTCAGCATGCTCAGTCTGAACACATAGAGACGCGCATCCTTCCCTGGAAAACAGCACATTATTTATTACATTTCATAAGTTGTTTTCCCTTTTCTCTGTGTTTCTATAGTAGTATTCCACGGCAGTCTTTTCTCTGTGTTTCTATAGTAGTATTCCATGGAAGTCTTTCAGGTGAATTTTTCACATGAAAAAGTCCACTGACCCACTCCAAAAGGCTTTCAGAGCCATCCTCGACTCAGTGGATTTTGTCCAACATGTCTCGGGACTTATGCATTGCCACAATCATACCCTGGATCTTGTTTTTCAATAATCACAATATTTTCAATAAATATTGTGGATCTAAATGTTTTTTCCCATAATCCTCGACTATCGGACCACCATCTTATTACGTTTGCAATCGCAACAAATAATCTGCTCAGACCCCAACCAAAGATTATTGGTATAAATTCCTAGATACCCTTCCAGATTCCCTCCACCTACCCAAGGACGTTGGAGTACAAAAATCACCTAACCGAGGATCTAAACTTATACCTTAGATACCCTAGATGCAGTCGCACCTATAAAAACAAAAAACATTTGTCACAAGAAACTAGCTCCCTGGTACACAGAAAATACCCGAGCTCTGAACAAGCTTCCAGAAAACTGGAACAGAAATGGCGCTCCACCAAACTGGAAGTCTTCCTACTAGCTTGGAAAGAAAGTACAGTGCAATATGGAAGAGTCCTCACTGCTGCTCAATCAGCCTACTTTTCCAACCTGATTGAGGAGAATAAGAACAATCCTACATTTCTATTTGATACTGTTGCAAAGCTAACTAAAAAGCAGCATTCCCCAAGAGAGGATGTCTTTCACTTCAGCAGTGATGAATTCATGAACTTCTTCGACGAAAATATCCTGATCATTAGGAAGCAAATTTACGGACTCCTCTTTGAATATGTATATTTCTCAAACCTCAGTTGTCCTGAATCTGCACAGAACTGCCAGGCACTCAAGTTTTTTAATCCTGTATCTCTCGACACATTCACGAAAACAGTTATGACCTTTAGACCTTCCAGCTGCCTACTGGACACGATTCCAACTAAACTACTGAAATAACTACTTCCTGAGCTTGGTCCTCTTATGTTAATAAATGGCTCTCTATCCTCCGGATGTGAAGAAAGTAATTAAACCTCTCCTGAAAAAGCCAAACCTTGACCCAGAAAGAAAAATATATAATTAGACCTATATCGAATCTTCCATTCCTCTCAATTATTTTTTGAAAAAGACAAATAATGCATACGAAACGCTCCAGTCTGGTTTTAGACCCCATCATAGTACTGACACTGCACTGTGAAGGTGGTAAATGACCTTTTAATGGCGTCAGACCAAGGCTCTGCATCTGTCCTCATGCTCCTAGACCTTGGGCCGATTTTGACACCATCGATCACCACATTCTTTTGGAGAGATTGGAAACCCTAATTGATTTTGCCTGGTTTAGATCTTATCTGTCGGAAAGATATCAGTTCAACTAACCACTCAAACAATGGCTTTTCTCCTCAGGCTGAAAATATTTGGCGTGGAACACCTTGGCAGCTTGGTGTTTCGGAGGACGCATGGCTCTTGACCTTTGCCTCTCCCGAGTCCGTACGGGAGTTGCAGTGATGGGACAAGACTGTAACTACCAATTGAATATCACGAAATTGGGGAGAAAAAGGGGTAAAAAGCACCAATATATATACAGTGGGGAGAACAAGTATTTGATACACTGCCGATTTTGCAGGTTTTCCCACTTACAAAGCATGTAGAAGTCTGTCATTTTTATCATAGGTACTCTTCAACTGTGAGTGACGGAATCTAAAATAAAAATCCAGAAAATCACATTGTATGATTTTTAAGTAATTAATTTGCATTTTATTGCATGACATAAGTATTTGATACATCAGAAAAGCAGAACTTAAAATTTGGTACAGAAACCTTTGTTTGCAATTACAGAGATCATACGTTTCCTGTAGTTCTTGACAAGGTTTTCACACACTGCGGCAGGGATTTTGGCCCACTCCTCCATACAGATCCTTCAGGTTTCGGGGCTGTCGCTGGGCAATACGGACTTTCAGCTCCCTCCAAAGATTTTCTATTGGATTCAGGTCTGGAGACTGGCTAGGCCACTCCAGGACCTTGAGAAGCTTCTTACGGAGCCACTCCTTAGTTACCCTGGCTGTGTGTTTCGGGTCGTTGTCATGCTGGAAGACCCAGCATACTACCCATCTTCCATGCTCTTACTGAGGGAAGGAGGTTGTTGGCCAAGATCTCGCGATACATGGCCCCATCCACCCTCCCCTCAATATGGTGCAGTCGTCCTGTCCCCTTTGCAGAAAAGCATCCCCAAAGAATGTTTCCACCTCCATGCTTCACGGTTGGGATGGTGTTCTTGGCGTTGTGCTCATCCTTCTTCTTCCTCCAAACACGGCGAGTGGAGTTTAGACCAAAAAGCTCTATTTTTGTCTCATCAGACCACATGACCTTCTCCCATTCCTCCTCTGGATCATCCAGATGGTCATTGGCAAACTTCAGACGGGCCTGGACATGCGCTGGCTTGAGCAGGGGGACCTTGCGTGCGCTGCAGGATTTTAATCCATGACGGCGTAGTGTGTTACTTATGGTTTTCTTTGAGACTGTGGTCCCAGCTCTCTTCAGGTCATTGACCAGGTCCTGCCGTGTAGTTCTGAGCTGATCCCTCACCTTCCTCATGATCATTGATGCCCCATGAGGTGAGATCTTGCATGGTGCCCCAGACCGAGGGAGATTGACCGTCATCTTGAACTTCTTCCATTTTCTAATAATTGCGCCAACAGTTGTTGCCTTCTCACCAAGCTGCTTGCCTATTGTCCTGTAGCCCATCCCAGCCTTGTGCAGGTCTACACTCTTATCCCTGATATCCTTACACAGCTCTCTGGTCTTGGCCATTGTGGAGAGGTTGGAGTCTGTTTGATTGAGTGTGTGGACAAGTGTCTTTTATACAGGTAACGAGTTCAAACAGGTGCAGTTAATACAGGTAATGAGTGGAGAACAGGAGGGCTTCTTAAAGAAAAACTAACAGGTCTGTGAGAGCCGGAATTCTTACTGGTTGGTAGGTGATCAAATACTTATGTCATGCAATAAAATGCAAATTAATTATTTAAAAATCATACAATGTGATTTTCTGGATTTTTGTTTTAGATTCCGTCTCTCACAGTTGAAGTGTACCTATGATAAAAATTACAGACTTCTACATGCTTTGTAAGTGGGAAAACCTGCAAAATCGGCAGTGTATCAAATACTTGTTCTCCCCACTGTATATCAAGTTGAAGTCGGAATTTAACATACACTTAGGTTGAAGCCATTAAAACTCATTTTTCAACAACTCCACAGATTTCATGTTAAGAAACTATAGTTTGGCAAGTCGGTTAGGACATCTACTTTGTGCATGACACAAGAAATTCTTCCAACTTATAATTCACTATATCACAATTCCAGTGGGTAAGACCTACTGAGCGCCGACCAAGATGGCTGCTTCGCGACTAGCTCCTAAGAAACTATGCAGTATTTTGTTTGTTTATGTACTTTTCACGTTTTAGCTCAGGAATTTTGTATCATTACATACAGCTGGGAAGAACTACTGGTTATTAGAGCGGCAGTAACTCACCTGAACCAGCAGCATTATGATCAGGATTACCACTTTCCCGGAGCAGACCCTTTGTTCGGGCTCCACTGATTAATTTAACTTATCCCAGATGCCAACCCAAAACAACAACAACAACGCCGGCGGCGGAGAAGAGGTACTCAGGGCGGCCTCCTGGTCCGACTCAGGAAGCGTGCACAACACCCACCACTCCCAAGTATTTTACTTGTTAATGTCCAATCTCTGGAAAATAAGGTTGATGAGCTCAGGGCGAGAGTCACTTTTCAGCGAGACACTAAGGACTGCAATATACTCTGCTTCACAGAAACATGGCTTTCTGGAAATGTTCTGTCCAACTCTGTAAAGCCAGTTGGGTTTTCAGTACATCGCGCTGACAGGAATAAACATCTCTCCGGGAAGCAGAAGGGTGGAGGTATATGTTTTATGATTAACGATTTATGGTGTAAATGTGATAACATACAGTAACTCAAGTCCTACTGTTCACCCGACTTAGAATATCTCACAATCAAATGCCGACCGTTCTACCTCCCGAGGGAATTCTCGGCCATCATTGCTACAGCCGTAATACGGTCCATTCAACACTGGTCTGACCAATCGGAAACCGCGCTCCAGGATTGTTTTGATCACGTGGACTGAGATATGTTCCGGGTAGCTTCCGATAATAATCTAAACGAATTCACGGACACTGTGACTGCATTTATAAGGAAATGTATAGGAGATGTATAGTATCCACTGTGTCTATTAAAACATACCCCAATCAGAAACCTTGGGTAGATGGTAGCATTCGCGCAAAACTGAAACCGCAAATCACTGCCTTCAACCACGGCAAAGTGACTGGGAATATGGAAGAATATAAACAGTGCAGTTATTCGCTCTGCAAGGCAATCATACAAGCTAAACGTCAATATAGAGATAAAGTGGAGTCGCAATTCATTGGCTCAGACACCAGACGTATGTGTCAGGGATTACAGACAATCACAGATTATAAAAGGAAAAACAACCACGTTGCCGAGACCAGCATCTTCACAAGGTCCATTGCTGTTGTTCTGGGATTGATTTGCACTTTCCGCACCAAAGTACATTCATCTCTAGGAGACAGAACGCGTCTCCTTCTTGAGCGGTATGACGGCTGCGTGTTCCCATGAATGTGGTACCTTCAGGCATTTGGAAATTGCTCCCAAGGATGAACCAGACTTTTGAGGTCTTGGCTGATTTCCCCATGATGTTGAGCAAAGAGGCACTGTTTGAAGGTAGGCCTTGAAATACATTCACAGGTACACCTCCAATTGACTCAAATGATGTCTATTAGCCTATCAGAAGCTTCTAAAGCCATGACATACATTTCTGGAATTTTCCAAGCTGTTTAAAGGCACAGTCAACTTAGTGCATGTAAACTTCTGACCCACTGGAATTGTGATCTAGTGAATTATAAGTGAAATAATCTGTCTGTAAACAGTTGTTGGAAGAATTACTTGTGTCATGCACAAAGTAGATGTCCTAACCGACTTGCCAAAACTATAGTTTGTTGACATTAAATCTGTGTAGTGGCTGAAAAATGAGTTTTAATGACTTCACCCTAAGTGACTTCAACTGTATATATATATATATATAAAATGTAATATATCTATATATATATATATAGACAGGCTATATATGTTTGGCATCCGACCGCAAGGCACTACAAAGGGCAGTGTGTACGGCCCAGTACATCACTGGGGCTGAGCTCCCTGTCATCCAGGACATCTATATCAGGCGGGGACAGGGAAAGGCCCTAACAATTGTCAAAGACTCCAGCCACCTAAGTCATAGACTGTTCTCTCATCTACCGAACAGCAAGCGGTACTGATGCACCAAGTCTGGAACCAACAGTCACTTTATCCCTACCTACATGTACATATCTACCTTAATTATCTCGTACCCCTGCACATCAATTCAATACTGGTAACCCGTGTATATAGCTGTCACATCTACTCCCACTTCTTCGCTCCGGCGCTCAACGTCGGCAGTCTACTAACCACCGGTCCTGGCAACCCATCATTATGCACACCTGGCAACCAACATTACCCACAGCTGTTCCCATCATGAGGCACACCTGGCAACCAACATTACCCACAGCTGTTCCCATCATGAGGCACACCTGGCAACCATCATTACCCACAGCTGTTCCCATCATGAGGCACACCTGGCAACCATCATTACCCACACCTGTTCCCATCATGAGCAGCTGTGGGGGATAATCTGACATATGTCACAATTTAGTGAGTTCTGTCTGTCAATGTTATGGTGAATACTTTACAGTGTACGGAAATACAAGACTAGCTTTTGTGATTGTTGCTTTTTTGGGATTGGTGCTAAAACAACTATGATAGAAGTAACCTGGAATGTTCTCTATACATTATATTGAAATGCAAACAAGCTTGATTGGACTTTAGATTTCTTCTGTTCTGTTCTGTTCTGTCTGTGTGTGTGTGTGTGTGTGTGTGTGTGTTTCACTAACTCCCTTCATGTTTGTCCCCCTTGTTCACTCTGTCTCATGCTCTCTCTTTCTCTGAAGAGTGATAACAGAGGGAAGTGTATCTCAGTAGGTCAACCCAGAAAACATTCCTGTATGTTCACACACACACACACACACACACACACACACACACACACACACACACACACACACACACACACACACACACACACACACACACACACACACACACACACACACACACACACACACACACACCAGTCTACAGGGGGTGGATGGTCAGTCTCCTCAGACCAGAGAGGAAGATCAATGTGATCGCTGGAGTGACTGAGTGAGACGGAGACAGAAGTAAACACCATAAAAATACTCAGAGAGAAAGAGGGATGTAGGGAGAGAGAGAGGGAAGCAGAGAGAGGGATGGGAGGGAGAGAGAGAGGGAAGCAGAGAGAGGGATGGAGGGAGAGAGAGAGGGAAGCAGAGAGAGGGATGGAGGGAGAGAGAGAGGGAAGCAGAGAGAGGGATGGAGGGAGAGAGAGAGGGAAGCAGAGAGAGGGATGGAGGGAGAGAGAGAGAGAGGGAAGCAGAGAGAGGGATGGAGGGAGAGAGAGGGAAGCAGAGAGAGGGATGGAGGGAGAGAGAGGGATGCAGAGGGAGGGATGGAGGGGGGGGGGAGATAGAGACCATCACCCACCTTTGTCAGCCCTGGTGATGAGGAGATCTTGAGGCTCTAGAACATGCATATGCTTCACCACCATGGTCTTATCAAACACCTGCACTGGGGGCAGGACCTGGGCGTCTACAAACACAACACAGAACATTGGTCATTCCCTATGCAGCACCCAGGATCTTACTAACTTTTGTTGAAAACACTGATCGATGTCGTTGCTGCAATAATGAAAACATAGGCTGAAAGAGTATATTGAACACAGAGGTTGTAGCACTGAATGGGGAGAATTTACTGTGTTTCACTCACCTGGGTTTGAAAGAAGTGGATCAACAGCTGAGATATAGAGAAAGTAGAATGTTGAGTTGCATTTTATGATTACATCAATGCTGATTGAATCATTGATATTCTTGGTGATATTCAAGTGATAATTGAATAATGCATATGACAGTTATAATAAAATAAAAAAAAGTGTCCACTGTAATTATAAAGGGCATTTAATTCTTCAAGTTCAGTGTACAATTATGTGATGACCTCACCATCTATCATCATGACCCCTGCTGCTTCCGTGGCGACCAGCAGAGACTGACCCCAAGAGTCAGCACACACCGTCTCATAGGGAAACGTACTGCAGAACGACTGGGACTCCCAAGGCTGCAACACACACACACACACACACACACACTTAAAAAAGACATCACAGTAAAACCACAAACACGTAGTTACCAGTATATCTACTGGCTTCTACATTATGTTACCATGCATGCTACAACAGAATGTATCATAGTTAGTAAATATGGCATGGTGATCCATTATGCCTCATTGAGAAAAAGTAGTGCAGGGTAGAGGTTGACACAGGAACAGGACTCCCACAGGACAGGACGGGACAAGATCAACAGTCCACAGGAACAGGACTCCCACAGGACAGGACGGGACAAGATCAACAGTCCACAGGAACAGGACTCCCGCAGGACAGGACGGGACAAGATCAACAGTCCACAGGAACAGGACTCCCACAGGACAGGACGGGACAAGATCAACAGTCCACAGGAACAGGACTCCCACAGGACAGGACGGGACAAGATCAACAGTCCACAGGAACAGGACTCCCGCAGGACAGGACGGGACAAGATCAACAGTCCACAGGAACAGGACTCCCACAGGACAGGACGGGACAAGATCAACAGTCCACAGGAACAGGACTCCCACAGGACAGGACGGGACAAGATCAACAGTCCACAGGAACAGGACTCCCGCAGGACAGGACGGGACAAGATCAACAGTCCACAGGAACAGGACTCCCGCAGGACAGGACGGGACAAGATCAACAGTCCACAGGAACAGGACTCCCGCAGGACAGGACGGGACAAGATCAACAGTCCACAGGAACAGGACTCCCGCAGGACAGGACGGGACAAGATCAACAGTCCACAGGAACAGGACTCCCGCAGGACAGGACGGGACAAGATCAACAGTCCACAGGAACAGGACTCCCACAGGACAGGACGGGACAAGATCAACAGTCCACAGGAACAGGACTCCCGCAGGACAGGACGGGACAAGATCAACAGTCCACAGGAACAGGACTCCCGCAGGACAGGACGAGACAAGATCAACAGTCCACAGGAACGAGCAGAACAGGAATAGTTCAAAACAGAGCTTTTTTGGTCGGAAGTATGTCATGGGTGGAGCATTTCATAAAAATCAACAACTGTGTAGGCTAGGCCTAATTTAATTTATAAAATTAAATTAATTTATACTACATGACCAAAAGTATGTGGACACCTGCTCTTTAAACATCTCATTCCAAAATCATGGGCATTAATATGGAGTTGGTTCCCCTTTGCTGCTCCACTCTTCTTGGAGTTTTCCACTAGATGTTGGAATATTGCAGCGGAGACTTGCTTCCATTCAGCCACAAGCACATTAGTGAGGTCGGGCACTGATGTTGGGAGATTAGGCCTGGCTCGCAGTCACCGTTCCAATTCCTCCCCAAGGTGTCGGGTGGGGTTGAGGTCAGGGCTCTGTTCAGGCCAGTCAAGTTCTTCCACACTGATCTCAACAAACCATTTCTGTATGGACCTCACTTTGTGCACGGGGGCATTGTCATGCTGAAACAGGAAAGGGCCTTCCCCAAACTGTTGCCACAAAGTTGGAAGTACAGAATCATCTAGAATGTCATATTATGCTGTAGTGTTATGATTTCCCTTCACAGGAATTATGGTGCCTAGCCCAAACCAAACAGCCCCAAACCATTATTCCTCCTCCACCAAACTTTACAGTCGGCACTATGCATTCGGGCAGGTAGTGTTCTCCTGGCATCCGCCAAACCCAGATCTGTCACATATCACAGTTGCATATTGCATTAATTAAATAATGTTCAATACTTCCTAAACAAACACAATAGCCTACATATTTCTGCACGCAAAAATGAACACGAGACAGGAGGGATTATTATCAGCACGGGACAGGAGGGATTATTATCAGCATGGGACAGGAGGGATTATTATCAGCACGGGACAGGAGGGATTATTATCAGCACGGGACAGGAGTGATTATTATCAACACGGGACAGGAGGGATTATTATCAGCACGGGACAGGAATGATTATTATCAGCACGGGACAGGAATAATTATTATCAGCACGGGACAGGAGGGATTATTATCAGCACGGGACAGGAGTGATTATTATCAGCATGGGACAGGAGGGATTATTATCAGCATGGGACAGGAGGGATTATTATCAGCACGGGACAGGAGTGATTATTATCAGCACGGGACAGGAATGATTATTATCAGCACGGGACAGGAGGGATTATTATCAGCACGGGACAGGAGTGATTATTATCAGCATGGGACAGGAGGGATTATTATCAGCATGGGACAGGAGGGATTATTATCAGCACGGGACAGGAGGGATTATTATCAGCACGGGAAAGGAATGATTATTATCAGCACGGGACAGGAGTGATTATTATCAGCACGGGACAGGAATGATTATTATCAGCACGGGACAGGAATGATTATTATCAGCACGGGACAGGAGGGATTATTATCAGCACGGGACAGGAGTGATTATTATCAGCACGGGACAGGAGTGATTATTATCAGCATGGGACAGGAGGGATTATTATCAGCATGGGACAGGAGGGATTATTATCAGCACGGGACAGGAGGGATTATTATCAGCACGGGAAAGGAATGATTATTATCAGCACGGGACAGGAAAGTTCTGGGGTTCAGGACAGTACATGAAAATAACTGACAAGACTGGAAAGGAATTAATTTTCACTTCCGTGTCAACCTCTAGTGCATGGGGCTGTGTGTGTGTGTGTGTTTTGGTCTTCTCACCTCTTTTCTACACAGGCCTGTAGTGACCAGACTGGTGGGGGCATCTCCTCTGACGATGGTCTTCAGCTTTAGCGCCTGGACAACAGAGAGAGAGCGTGAGAGAGTGTGGTGTACGCGTGACATAAAGACTGTGACTGTGCTACCCTGTATCTCTGTTTTGAAGCTGTGTATGTTGTTTGTCCCTGTGTGTGTCACCTGTCCTATCCTGACAAACTCCGCCTGTCGTGCCTCCTCCTTCTTGCGGGCGGACTTGGGCGACTCTGGCAGCACGTCACTGAACGAGCGTCTGTTGAGCATGTTCTGGGGAGAAAAGGGAGCCTGCACATGGGACACAAGTGCACACACATGCACAAACACACACACACACACACACACACACACACACACACACACACACACACACACACAGAGAGAGACTCACACAGAAAGAGAGATAGAGAAGACGGCTTCAGAGATAGTGGGAAATACAGCAGCATAGCATAGAACTGAGTCATATGAGAAACAATAGCGGAATGGGAGGATAAGAGGGACGGGGGAAACAGATGAGGAGAAAGTAAAATACAGAAAGAGAGAGAGAGAGAGAGAGGGAGGGAGAGAGAGAGAGAGAGAGAGAGAGAGAGAGAGAGAGAGAGAGAGGGAGAGAGAGAGAGAGAGGGAGAGAGAGAGAGAGAGAGAGAGGGAGGGAGGGAGAGAGAGAGAGAGAGAGAGAGAGAGACAGAGAGGGAGGGATAGAGAGAGAGAGAGAGAGAGAGAGAGAGAGAGAGAGGGAGGGATAGAGAGAGAGAGAGGGAGAGAGAAAAACTAAGAGTGAGGGATAACAAAAGAGAGAGGGGGTACAGAGAGAGAGAGGGAGGAGAGTCCACCCACAGAAAGTGAGCATTGCAGCAGTACCCAGTAGTCCCAGTGTTATGCAGTCTGCAGTGCTTAGAGCTGAGAGCGATAGACAGGGCTGCAGGGGTTCAGTAGGTAACAACTGGCTCTGATCACTGGTTAGAAGCTGTTGCAAAGAGAAAGGTATAGAGTACTGTCACTACCTCATATTCCAGGACTATAGAGGTTGGAGGACTATGGAGGTTGGAGGACTATGGAGGTTGGAGGACTATGGAGGTTGGAGGACTATGGAGGTTGGAGGACTATGGAGGTTGGAGGACTATGGAGGTTGGACGACTATGGAGGTTGGACGACTATGGAAGTTGGAGGACTATGGAGGTTGGAGGACTATGGAGGTTGGAGGACTATGAAGGTTGGAACCACGCTGGCACAGAGCCCCATACTGAACCTGAACCACACTGACACAGCGCCCCATACTGAACCTGAACCACGCTGACACAGCGCTCCATACTGAACCTGAACCACACTGACACAGCGCCCCATACTGAACCTGAACCACGCTGACACAGCGCCCCATACTGAACCTGAACCACGCTGGTACAGAGCCCCATACTGAACCTGAACCACGCTGGCACAGAGCCCCATACTGAACCTGAACCACACTGGCACAGAGCCCCATACTGAACCTGAACCACACTGGCACAGATCTTTTATTTTTCTCACTGTCACCACAGTTCCTGCCACTATAATGGCTGGATGCATATCCAAGCCAGTGAAGGACAACTCAGTTTAGCTCAGCTCGGTTTGGCTAAGAAGTGTGAAAAGGGTAGGGAAGAAGGCCCAACAGGACTAAACCAGGCTGGGTTAGTTAGGGTGTGGCAGAGCGGTACCTTGTGGAGGTCAGGGATGAGGTCCTGGTAGAGGGAACGGATCAGCATGTCCAGAGTCCGCTGGCGCTTCTGGGCAAACGTGGGCGTCTCTAGGGTGGCCTTCTCTCCATTGATTACTGCAGGACAGAGAGGGGCTAATTAGGAGAACATACACACTTCTTATGTGATCACCATAGAAACACACAGCTTCAAAAACTCTATTCCAACTCAAACATTCTTTGGTCACATTTAAACTATCAACATCTTGTAAAGGCTTAATGAATGCCTCCATAAAGCCTTTATAATGTCTACATACCGTAGATGTTTTACTAATAATTCATATATCCTACTATGTTTATGCCAGATGTGGCAAAGCACGAGGAAAGGGCCTTTAAATGTGACATTTGCTAATTAACGTTTTTTTAAAGTTTTACCGATTCGTCACTGCAGTGCATTAGCTCATTGCATACAGTAGAGATGTCACAGTCTGTAAACTAAACAGCTTGTGAGAGTAAGTCACTGGTCTTACGCTTGACTAACAAAAAGTCCCTGAATTCTTGGTGGTCTGTAAACACTGGTGGTGAGGGGAGGGGTGGTCCGAACAGTGGCACACTCTCCTCAGAGAAAATCTTCAATCTGGAACACACAAAGCACTGTTATACTAAACACACACACACACACACACACACACACACACACACACACACACACACACACACACACACACACACACACACACACACACACACACACACACACACACACACACACACACACACACACACACACACACACACACACACACACACACACACACACACACTACGATTAAAAAGGGGTCACTTAGAAATGTCCTTATCTTTGAAAGAAAAGCACATTTCTAATTGATCAGAAATACAGTGTAGACATTGTTAATGTTGTAATTGACTATTGTCCCTGGAAACAGCTGATTTTTAATGAAATATCTACAGTTGAAGTCGGAAGTTTACATACACCTTAGCCAATTCCTAGTAAAAATGCCCTGTCTTAGGTCAGTTAGGATCACCACTTAATTTTAAGAATGTTAAATGTCAGAATAATAGTAGAGATAATTATTTATATCAGCTTTATATCAGAAGTTTACATATACTCAATTAGTATTTGGTAGCATTGCCTTTAAATTGTTTAACTTGGGTCAAACGTTTCAGGTAGCCTTCCACAAGCTTACCACAATAAGTTGGGTGAATTTTGGTCCATTCCTCCTGACAGAACTGGTGTAACTGAGTCAGGTTTGTAGGCCTCCTTGTTCGCACACGCCTTTTCAGTTCTGCCCACAGTTCTTCTTTGTGATGGCCACTCCAATACCTTGACTTTGTTGTCCTTAAGCCATTTTGCCACAACTTTGGAAGTATCCTTGGGGTCATTGTCCATTTGGAAGAACCATTTGCGACCAAGCTTAAACTTCCTGACTGATGTCTTGAGATTTTGCTTCAATATATCCACATAATTTTCCTTCTTCATGATGCCATCTATTTTGTGAAGTGCACCAGTACCTCCTGCAGCAAAGCACCCCCACAACATGATGCTGCCACCCCCGTGCTTCACGGTTGGGATGTTGTTCTTCGGCTTGCAAGCCTCCCCCTTTTTCCTCCAAACATAACAATGGTCATTATGGCCAAACAGTTCTATTTTTGTTTCATCAGACCAGAAGACATTTCTCCAAAAAGTACCATCTTTGTCCCCATGTGCAGTTGCAAACCGTAGTCTTGCTTTTTTTGGCGGTTTTGGAGCAGTGTCTTCTTCCTTGCTGAGTGGCCTTTCAGGTTATGTCGATATAGGACTCGTTTTACTGTGGATATAGATACTTTTGTATCTGTTTCCTCCAGCATCTTCACAAGGCCTTTGCTGTTGTTCTGGGATTGATTTGCACTTTTCTCACCAAAGTACGTTCATCTCTAGGAGACAGAACGCGTCTCCTTCCTGAGCGGTATGACGACTGCGTGGTCCCATGGTTTTTATACTTGCATACTATTGTTTGTACAGATGAACATGGTACATTCAGGCGTTTGGAAATTGCTCCCAAGGATGAACCAGACTTGTGGAGGTCTACAATTCTCTGAGGTCTTGGTTGATTTCTTTTGATTTTCCCATGATGTCAAGCAAAGAGGCACTGAATTTGAAGGTAGGCCTTGAAATACATCCACAGGTACACCTCCAATTGACTCAAATTATGTCAATTAGCCTATCAGAAGCTTCTAAAGCCATCACATAATTTTCTGGAATTTTCCAAGCTGTTTAAAGGCACAATCAACTTGGTGTATGTAAACTTCTGAACCACTGGAATTGTGATATAGTGAATTATAAGTGAAATAATCTGTCTGTAAAATGTTTGGGGAAGAATTACTTGTGTCATGAACAAAGTAGATGTCCTAACCGACTTGACAAAACTATAGTTTGTTAACATGAAATCTGTGGAGTGGTTGAAAAATGAGTTATAAATGACTTAAGTGTATGTAAACTTCCGACTCCAACTGTATGTAGATATTCCATAAAAAATCAGCCTTTTAGAGCTACAATAGTCATTTACAACATTAACAATGTCTACATTGAAAAAAATAAAAAGGACATTTCTAAGTGACCCCAAACTTTTGAATGGTAGTGTATGTAGGATCTTAATTTGAGGCAGTGTGCTACAGCCAGAAAATAATCCTGCAGCAACAGGAAATGTTAATCGGATTATAATTCATCAATATTTTTTGTAGGGGTTGATACATTTTACAAATCAAGTCTGACATTTTGAAGTGGAAATTACAAACTTTAAACTAAGTTTGCATTTTCTGCTGTGCAGGAAAATTCTCATCAACAAAAGAGTAATCAAATTAAGATCCTACATCTGTATGCATGTATGTAAGTATGCATGCACACACACACGTGCACACACACGTGCACACACACCTTGTACCCGAAAAATACTAATGAAAAAGCACCCCAACATACCTGTAACTGTCGTTTTGACTGTTGTATCTAACTAATGCAAAAATATCTGCCAGAGAAAATTAAGGAAATAACCTGAACACATGCACATCACTAGCTTGGTAGATTGTATGTCTTCGTCCAAAATCAGCCCCCTACCCCCTCGACCCTTACCCTATCTCCTACCCCGTAGGCACTTGTGAAGATATGAAATGTTAGATATTTAGGTACACAATATGGAGCTACTATCGTGCCCAGAGTGTAGGTTTCTGGCCTACGATTCTGGCTGCTGAAGGTCACTTTTGAAAATGTGTACAATGTCAGAGATATTTCCGGAATGTGTTTGTTTCACCATAAAAAAAGGATACGTGTGAAATGTGATCTGATCATGGAGGGTTTAAATGATGGAGATGCGTCCTCCCCCTCCTGGAACACTATGGTGACGATGTCATTCCCAATGTGTCTTTTCCTCTCCACCTGTTGGACGAGAGAGAGAGAGAGAGAGAGAGAGGAGAGAGAGAGAAGAGAGGAGAGAGAGAGAGAGAGAGAAAGAGAGAGAGAGAGAGAGAGAGAGAGGGGGGTGCAATAAAAATACTTGGAACAAACAAGTGAAATAACATATCTTATTGAGTTAGACTAGACAGTTCATGCGTTGGCAAATCTCTGGCCTAACACATTAATGCCTGTTTTATGAGCATCTAAAATATAATTTCAGAGCTTCCATTAATTATTATAACCATATTTCTTTGTACATTGTCTATCACTGGCAGCACCTATTCACTAAAGTCATATTCCGGGATGTACTTTGCGAATAAAGTGATTCTGATTCTAAAGAAGGCAGAGAACACACACACAGACACACACATGCACACACACACAATCAATCAATCAAACGTTATTATAAAGCCCTTTTTTACATCAGCAGAAATATGATGTCACAAAGTGCTCTACAGAAACCCAGCCTAAAATCCCAGACAGCAAGCAATGCAGATGTAGAAGCACGGTGGCTAGGAAAAACCTAGGAAGAAACCTAGAGAGGAACCAGGCTCTGAGGGGTGGCCAGTCCTCTTCTGGCTGTGCCGGGTGGAGATTATAAGACTACATGACCATTAAGGCCAGATTGTTCTTCAAGATGTTCAAACGTTCATACTGTAGATGACGAACAGGGTCAAATAATAATCACAGTGGTTAAAGAGGGTGCAACAGGACAGCACCTCACAAGTAAATGTCAGGTGGCTTTTCATAGCTGAGGAAACACACAGGCTTGTGAAGAGAATGTGTTTGTATTCATTAGCAACTTCAGAATCTGTTTGAGATGGAATTGGCTTCTGTTTGAGATATTGGCTTTTCCTGAGTGGGTTCACACTGTAACGTCAAACTGTCTTTGAGTGGGTTCACACTGTAATGTTGCAACACCTATCACTAGCCTGTTCAACCTCTCTTTCGTATCGTCTGAGATCCCTAGAGATTGGAAAGCTGCCGCGGTCATCCCCCTCTTCAAAGGGGGAGACACTCTAGACCCAAACTGTTACAGACCTATATCCATCCTGCCCTGCCTTTCTAAAGTCTTCGAAAGCCAAGTTAACAAACAGATCACTGACCACTTAGAATCCCACCGGACCTTCTCTGCTATGCAATCTGGTTTCCGAGCTGGTCATGGGTGCACCTCAGCTACGCTCAAGGTACTGAACGATATCATAACCGCCATCGATAAAAGACAGTACTGTGCAGCCGTCTTCATCGACCTGGCCAAGGCTTTCGACTCTGTCAATCACCGCATTCTTATTGGCAGACTCAACAGCCTTGGTTTTCTCAAGTGACTGCCTTGCCTGGTTCTCCAACTACTTCTCAGACAGAGTTCAGTGTGTCAAATCGGAGGGCCTATTGTCCGATCCTCTGGCAGTCTCTATGGGGGTGCCACAGGGTTCAATTCTTGGGCCAACCTATATACATCAACGATGTTGCTCTCGCTGCTGGTGACTCTCTGATCCATCTCTACGCAGACGACACCATTCTGTATACATCTGGCCCCTCTTTGGACACTGTGTTTACTAACCTTCAAACAAGCTTCAATGCCATACAACACTCCTTCCGTGGCCTCCAACTGCTCTTAAACGCTAGTAAAACTAAATGCATGCTTTTCTATCGAACGCTGCCCGCACCCGCCCACCGGACTATCATCACTACTCTCGACGGGTCCGACTTAGAATACGTGGACACCTACAAATACCTAGGCGTCTGGTTAGACTGTAAACTCAACTTCCAGACTCACATCAACCATCTCCAATCCAAAATTAAATCCAGAATTGGCTTCTTATTTCGCAACAAAGCCTCCTTCACTCATGCTGCCAAACATGCCCTTGTAAAACTGACTATCCTACCGATCCTTGATTTCGGCGATGTCATTTACAAACTTGCCTCCAACACTCTACTTAGCAAATTGGATGTAGTCTATCACAGTGCCATCCGTTTTGTTACCAAAGGCCCATATACTACCCACCACTGCGACCTGTATGCTCTCGTTGGCTGGCCTTCATTATATATTCGTCGCCAAACCCACTGACTCCAGGTCATCTATAAGTCTTTACTAGGTAAATCCCCGCCCTATCTCAGCTCACTGGTCACCATAGCAACACCCACCCGTAGCATGCGCTCCAGCAGGTATATCTCACTGGTCACCCCCAAAGCCAACACCTCCTTTGGCCGCCATTCCTTCCAGTTCTCTGCTGCCAATGACTGGAACGAATTGCAAAAATCATTGAAGCTAGAGGTTCCTATCTCCCTCAGTAACTTTAAGCATCAGCAGTCAAAGCTGCTTATCGATCACTGCACCTGTATATAGCCCTTCTGTAAATAGCCCACACTACTACCTCATCCCCATATTTTATTTTTATTATTTTCGCTAATCTTGCACTCCAGTATATCTATTTGCACATCATAATTTGCACATCCTTCATTCCTGTGTTAATGATAATCTGTAATTTATTTCACCACTATGGCCTATTTATTGTCCTACCTCCTAACCTTACTGCATTTTGCACTACATTTTGCACTCTGTATATAGATTTTCTATTGTGTTTTTGACTATGTTTGTTTACTGTGTAACTCTGTGTTGTTGTTTTTGTCGCACTGCTTTGCTTTGTCTTGGCCAGGTCGCAGTTGCAAATGAGAACTTGTTCTCAACTGACCTATCTGGTTAAATAAAGGTGAAATAAAAATAAATAAAAAAACGTCAAACTGTCTTTGAGTGGGTTCACACTGTAACGTTAAACTGTACACACTCTACACACACACACACACACACACACACACACACACACACACACACACACACACACACACACACACACACACACACACACACACACACACACACACACACCTGCTGCTTGTTCTCCTTGGAGTAGGGTAGCATGGTGGAGACATGGAACATCAGCTCATGGCCCTGGTACACTGTGTAGATGGAGTTCATTCCTGTAGTGTCATCTGGAGAGGGGGGGAGAGAGAGGGAGATAGAGAGAGAGGGGGGGATAGAGAGAGGGAGATAGAGAGAGGGGGGAGAGGGAGATAGAGAGAGGGGGGAGAGGGAGATAGAGAGAGGGGGGAGAGGGAGAGGGGGGGATAGAGAGAGGGAGATAGAGAGAGGGAGATAGAGAGAGAGGGGGGGATAGAGAGAGGGGGGGATAGAGAGAGAGAGATAGAGAGAGGGGGGGGATAGAGAGAGGGGGGGATAGAGAGAGGGAGATAGAGAGAGGGAGATAGAGAGAGGGGGGGATAGAGAGAGGGGGGGATAGAGAGAGAGAGATAGAGAGAGGGGGGGAGAGGGAGAGAGGGGGGGATAGAGAGAGGGAGATAGAGAGAGGGGGGGATAGAGAGAGAGGGGGGGATAGAGAGAGGGGGGGATAGAGAGAGGGGGGGATAGAGAGAGGGAGATAGAGAGAGGGGGGGGATAGAGAGAGAGGGGGGGATAGAGAGAGGGGGGGATAGAGAGAGGGGGGGATAGAGAGAGGGGGGGATAGAGAGAGGGGGGGATAGAGAGAGGGAGATAGAGAGAGGGGGAGATAGAGAGAGGGGGGGATAGAGAGAGGGGGGGATAGAGAGAGAGAGATAGAGAGAGGGGGGGAGAGGGAGAGAGGGAGATAGAGAGAGGGGGGGATAGAGAGAGGGAGATAGAGAGAGGGGGGAGAGGGAGAGAGGGGGGGATAGAGAGAGGGAGATAGAGAGAGAGGGGGGGATAGAGAGAGAGAGATAGAGAGAGAGGGGGGGATAGAGAGAGAGAGATAGAGAGAGAGGGGGGATAGAGAGAGAGAGATAGAGAGAGAGGGGGGGATAGAGAGAGAGAGAGAGAGAGAGAGAGAGGGGGGGATAGAGAGAGAGGGGGGGATAGAGAGAGGGAGATAGAGAGAGGGGGGAGAGGGAGAGAGGGGGGGATAGAGAGAGGGAGATAGAGAGAGAGAGATAGGGAGAGAGGGGGGGATAGAGAGAGGGAGATAGAGAGAGAGGGGGGGATAGAGAGAGAGAGAGAGAGAGAGAGAGGGGGGGATAGAGAGAGAGGGGGGGATAGAGAGAGGGAGATAGAGAGAGGGGGGAGAGGGAGAGAGGGGGGGATAGAGAGAGGGAGATAGAGAGAGAGAGATAGGGAGAGAGGGGGGGATAGAGAGAGGGAGATAGAGAGAGAGGGGGGATAGAGAGAGAGAGATAGAGAGAGAGGGGGGGATAGAGAGAGAGAGAGAGAGAGAGGGGGGGATAGAGAGAGAGGGGGGGATAGAGAGAGGGAGATAGAGAGAGGGGGGAGAGGGAGAGAGGGGGGGATAGAGAGAGGGAGATAGGGAGAGAGGGGGGGATAGAGAGAGAGAGATAGAGAGAGAGAGATAGGGAGAGAGGGGGGGATAGAGAGAGAGAGATAGAGAGAGAGGGGGGGATAGAGAGAGAGGGGGGGATAGAGAGAGGGAGATAGAGAGAGAGGGGGGAGAGGGAGAGAGGGGGGGATAGAGAGAGGGGGGAGA
The DNA here is from genome assembly GCA_023634145.1 of Thymallus thymallus. Taxonomy (NCBI): domain Eukaryota; kingdom Metazoa; phylum Chordata; class Actinopteri; order Salmoniformes; family Salmonidae; genus Thymallus; species Thymallus thymallus. Next base: position 30,697,375 of record CM042404.1, read on the forward strand.
GGGAGATAGAGAGATAGAGATAGAGAGAGAGGGGGGAGAGGGAGAGAGGGGGGGATAGAGAGAGGGGGGGAGAGGGAGAGAGGGGGGGATAGAGAGAGGGGGGGGAGAGGGAGATAGAGAGATAGAGATAGAGAGAGAGGGGGGATAGAAAGAGGGAGATAGAGAGAGAGGGGGGGATAGAGAGAGAGAGATAGAGAGAGAGGGGGGAGAGGGAGAGAGGGGGGGATAGAGAGAGGGGGGGAGAGGGAGATAGAGAGATAGAGAGAGAGGGGGGATAGAGAGAGGGGGGGATAGAGAGAGAGAGATAGAGAGAGAGGGGGGAGAGGGAGAGAGGGGGGGATAGAGAGAGGGAGATAGAGAGAGAGGGGGGGATAGAGAGAGAGAGATAGAGAGAGAGGGGGGGATAGAGAGAGGGAGATAGAGAGAGAGGGGGGAGAGGGAGATAGAGAGAGAGGGGGGAGAGAGAGAGAGAGATAGAGAGAGAGGGGGGGATAGAGAGAGGGAGATAGAGAGAGAGGGGGGAGAGGGAGATAGAGAGAGAGGGGGGGATAGAGAGAGGGAGATAGAGAGAGAGGGGGGGATAGAGAGAGAGGGGGGAGAGGGAGATAGAGAGAGAGGGGGGGATAGAGAGAGAGAGATAGAGAGAGAGGGGGGGATAGAGAGAGAGAGATAGAGAGAGGGGGGGATAGAGAGAGGGAGATAGAGAGAGGGAGATAGAGAGAGAGGGAGATAGAGAGAGAGGGAGATAGAGAGAGAGAGATAGAGAGAGAGGGAGATAGAGAGAGGGAGATAGAGAGAGAGGGGGGAGGGGGACAGAGCAGTGGGAGTATAAAAGGATGCAGGAGAGGGAGGAGTGCATAGCCAAGAGAGAGAATAGCGAAAAATAGAATGAGGGGGAGAAAGATCAAAAGAGAGAATGTAAATGGAAGACATCGCCATAGTCTACAATATGATGGAAAAACTATAATTCATAGTATAACCCATGGTGTGTGTGCACTTGTGTGTGTGTGTGTTTGGTGACCAGGTCTTACTTTTGGTATCCAGTCCACCGCGGTAGCCCGCCCAGCCTTGCAGAGATATTGTGTCCCCTAGCAGGTTAAGGAACTTATCGAAGCTCTCGCTCCCTGTCTCTGATGGAACAGAAGAAAGAGCTATTCATAGGACATGGGTACTTCAAATTGTGTATGTGATACTTCCTACCCACAATATTAGTGACTTACCGTTGCTAAACATCTCATCGTCTGTGAGCTGTCCATCTTTGGCATATAGGACACCAAACTTGAAGTTAACAGAACCCTAAGAAAATACAGTTTAAAGGTCGCTTTCATTATCTGCCAAAACCAGACAAGCAACCTTGGTAGAGAGCAGAAGGTAAGACAGTGGTAGTATCCACATAATAAATCAATACTCTACCTCTTGCTCCTCCAACACCAGCAGGTCCTACGGACACAAACTACAGTTAACATCAGTTTGCGTTTCCAATGATTCCAATGACTCCCAGATCTGTTACAAAATTATATGCAACATTTCCATTCGTAGGGATAGCCGGAGGCAAAGTCATTATTATCCGTCAGGCGATTTGTTGAACCCGATTTCTTGGGTGTGTGACATCCTTCCGAGTCCTTCCCAAAACACAAAACACGGTGGACAATTTCTCTCACCTCGGATCTGAAACCAGTAGTAACTTCAATGAGCGTTGTCTTAAAATTGAAAGACATATCTTGTATTCCAATAACATTAGCTAGCTACAGGGTTCAAGTCACCTCAGCAGGTTTTCTTATAAAACATCTAATCTGGCGACGCTAGCTAGCTAACATTAGCTAGGCTGTGTCTAGACTCAGGAGCTCATGGGTACATAGGCTTCAGCAGGTTAAAAAGAGGAAGACCGGTTTAAACGTTCTAATGCATTCAGGCCTTGATTCCACCACAACCCCAACTGGCTACTAAACTCATAGTTAGTTTATCCAGTGACCACTGCATTTAGAAGGACAGCTACTGACTGAAATGTAGCTAGCTAGCATTCTGCATTGCTGGCTCACACTGGCCAGGCAGTAGCCAACTAGCTAGCGTCGTAACGTTGGCTCTATCTGTCTATCTATCTATCTGTCTGTCTGTCTGTCTATCTATCTATCTATCTATCTATCTATCTATCTATCTATCTATCTATCTATCTATCTATCTATCTATCTATCTATCTATCTATCTATCTATCTATCTATCTATCTATCTATCTATCTATCTATCTATCTATCTATCTATCTATCTATCTATCTATCTATCTATCTATCTATCTATAACCTGGGGCACCACTGGAATCTGTTGTTTACAGAGTTACCGATTCCAGAAAATAACTATTTGGATATTATATATCTTATAACAGTCAATCATTAACCATACCTCTTATCAGTCTCATTCTGATGATCGTAAGATCAAAATCTGCACGTTCCTAGCTCACTGGCCGACTCGTGGATGATCTACTCTTTGATAGAGTTAACTTACGCATATCAAGCAACAGACAGTTTGTGGAAAGGTAAAAATAACAATTTGTTTTATGAATGATCGGACAATGAAACTAAAATAGATTGGTAGCTAGCTGGTGAGACTTGAAGCCGGGTTTCCCAAGTCGTTCAATGCTTATACTGCTCATGCACTGAGCAAGCTAAACAGATGGCTCTTCAGTAAATCTGTGTGACGTTACACACCCAAGATGGCTCATCCAATCATCCGATGTAAGTCATGAATATTAATTACTTTGCCTCCGGCTATCCTACGAAAGGATACTCTGCGTTGTGCCTTAGCCGTGGTATATTGGCCATATACCACCGCTCCTTGGGCCTTATCTCTGTGGCTGATACAGTGTGATCTCACCTTCTGTATCTCTGGGTTGAGAATCTCCCTCGGGCCTTTCTCAAACCTGTCCAGGTTCATCGCACTGCAGGGGAGGAGAGGATGAGAGGAGAGGAGGAGGGGAGGGAGAGGGAAAGGAGGAGAGGAGAGTGGAGAGAAGGAGAAGAGGAGAAGGTGAGGGAGAGGGAGGGAGAGGAGGAGAGGGAGAGAGAGGAGAGGAGAGGAGAGGAGAAGAGAGGAGAGGAGAAGAGAAGAGGAGAAGGGGAGAGGAGAGGAGAGGAGAGGAGAGGAGAGGAGAGGAGAGGAGAGGAGAGGAGAGGAGAGGAGAGGAGAGGAGAGGAGAGGAGAGGAGAGGAGAGGAGAGGAGAGGAGAGGAGGAAAGGAGGAGAGGGAGAGAGAGGGAGAGAGAGAGGGAGAGGAGGAAAGGAGGAAAGGAGGAGAGGGAGGGAGACAGGCTAAAAAGTCAAGTTTACATGCAGTAACATGTTCCATTCCATTCTTATCTTAAAGCAGAATGTTCCTGTTTCTGAAGTAAATATCTATTTTGGATGTAAATGGAGTGTTATGGAAGGCTTGTTTTTTCACTTCCTCATTGCTCATTGTGCAGTATCAGGGAACACAAAAGACTTGAACAAAAGTTCCAAAAACAAACATGTAATTTTAGAAATGGACACGCTCTCAGTAGTGATGTACGTCTTTACATGTTGTACACATGAAACTGTGTCAGTTCTTCTAGCAGCTGTCTGTCTACAGTCGTGGTCAAAAGTTGAGAGAATGACACAAGTATTGGTCTCCACAAAGTTTGCTGCCTCAGTGTTGATGATGGCAATTTGCATATACTCCAGAATGTCATGAAGAGTGATCAGATGAATTGCAATTAATTGCATAGTCCCTCTTTGCCATGAAAATGTACTTAATCCCCCAAAAAACATTTCCACTGCATTTCAGCCCTGCCACAAAAGGACCAGCTGCCATCATGTCATTGATTGTCTCGTTAACACAGGTGAGAGTGTTGACGAGGACAAGGCTGGAGATCACTCTGTCATGCTGATTGAGTCAGAATAACAGACTGGAAGCTTTAAAAGGAGGGTGGTGCTTGAAATCATTGTTCTTCCTCTGTCAACCATGGTTACCTGCAAGGAAACACGTGCCGTCATCATTGCTTTGCACAAAAAGGGCTTCACAGGCAAGGATATTACTGCTGGTAAGATTGCACCTAAATCAATAATGTATCGGATCATCAAGAACTTCAAGGAGAGAGGTTCAATTGTTGTGAAGAAGGCGACAGGGCGTCCAAGAAAGTCCAGCAAGCGCCAGGACCGTCTCTTAAAGTTGATTCAGCTGCGGGATCGGGGCACCACCAGTGCAGAGCTTGCTCAGGAATGGCAGCAGGCAGGTGTGAGTGCATCTGCATGCACAGTGAGGCGAAGACTTTTGGAGGATGGCCTGGTGTCAAGAAGGGCAGCAAAGAAGCCACTTCTCTCCAGAAAAAACATTAGGGATAGACTGATATTCTGCAAAAGGTACAGGGATTGGACTGCTGAGGACTGGGATAGAGTCATTTTTTTTTGGGCCATCCGGAAAACACCTTGTCCGGAGAAGACAAGGTGAGCGCTACCATCAGTCCGTCCTGTGTCATGCCAACAGTAAAGCATCATGAGACCATTCATGTGTGGGGTTGCTTCTCAGCCAAGGGAGTGGGCTCACTCACAATTTTGCCTAAGAACACAGCCATGAATAAAGAATGGTACCAACACATCCTCCGAGAGCAACTTCTCCCAACCATCCAAGAACAGTTTGGTGACAACCAATGCCTTTTCCAGCATGATGGAGCACCTTGCCATAAGGCAAAAGTGATAACTAAGTGGCTCGGGGAACAAAACATCTACATTTTGGGTCCATGGCCAGGAAACTCCCCAGACCTTAATCCCATTGAGAACTTGTGGTCGATACTCAAGAGGCGGGTGGACAAACAAAAACCCACAACTTCTGACAAACTCCAAGCATTGATTATGCAAGAATGGCCTGGCATCAGTCAGGATGTGGTCCAGAAGTTAATTGACAGCATGCCAGGGCGGATTGCAGAGGTCTTGAAAAAGAAGGGTCAACACTGCAAATATTGACTCTTTGCATAAACTGAATGTCATTGCCAATGAAAGCCTTTGACACTTATGGAATACTTGTAATTATACTTCAGTGTACCATAGTTACTACTGAGATAAAGATCTAAGAACACTGAAGCAGCAAACTTTGTGGAGACCAATACTTGTGTCATTCTCAAACCTTTTGACTATAGGGACACGTTTGGCTACGTAGAGGAAACAGTGCGACTCAACCAAAATTGACTATAATGTTGTAGAAAAAGTTTGGAATTAAACAATTTAATATGTACAACACTTAAAGACCGACATCACTATACTGAGAGAGTTTCAGTAAAAAAATATATATATTTTTAGCTTTTGTTCATGTCTTTTGCGTGCCCTGAGGAAGTGAATCACAAAAAAACTATTCTATAACTGTCACGAGAGGGTGCATATACAGACCAGGGATTGCAGTTCGACATTTTATTTATACTATGTATAAAAACAACTAAAATAAACAGAACAATGAATACAACAAACACGACAATACACACGTAACGTAGCACACTTACGTTTCACCGTGACTGGAAATTAATAACCCACACCCTGGTGTGGAACATACAAACCTATGTAGGATCCATAATTAGAGACAATGCACTGCAGCTGCCTCTAATTGGGGATCCAACACAAACCACCACCAGATACAGAAATAATAGACCTGTCAGACTCTGACCATGGCTACATAGAGAAGCAAATAGGCTTCTCTATGGCCAGAGCCTGACAATAACATGCCACTTACATCAAAAATAGAGATTTACTGCAGAAATGATCCTTTAAGATGCATATGTTCATTTAGTTCATTTAAATATAACAGAATAGATGCATACAATAACACTATATATCCATATTCAATGTGTCAATGTGAAACAAACAGTGTATTGAATAACATCCTGAGCAGTGCTTACCTTAAGATGGACTTGACTGATAGTGTTTTAGTGGGGCTGTATGGCAGACTGATCTTCAGAGTTCCCTGGGGGAGATAGGAGAGGAGAGAAGAGAAGAGATACAATTATCTCAGGTCCGGATGTGGAGAGAAAGTATTCATCATCTATCTGAACAGAAGGTGGAGGGCCGTCCTAATCAGGTGTGATGCTTTAATCTGAAGCAGGAGCTCGGTGAGGAAGCTAGGTAACTCTTTCTGAATGACTCACACCCCTCTATCTCACCGCCAAACACACACCTCACACCTCACAGCTGAACCCCCAAACCCCCTCACACAGAAAACTATGACTCATGGATGAAGTATAAAGTTGCCCATAGACGCTGATCTAAGGTTTATACAGTAAATGCACCTTAATGATAAAGGTTTTGCTTCTGTATCTAAAACCAACTTGCACAGATACCAATGCTTAAGGTTAGGATTTTGTAACGAATGAGCTGATCCTAGATCTGTGCATAAAGTCAGTGACTTACTGTCTTCCTCCAGAGGATCGCTCTGTACTGAGGGACCCGCTGGTTGTTCTGGTCCGACAGAACCACAGACAGGTAGAAGGGGTTCTTCTCTGCATCCGTAGCAATGTAATTCTGGTGGACTGGGGGGAGAAAACACACACACTGTCACAACCAGCGTGACATTACTGTGTTCCTTGGGCCGTGTTCACTAGGCATGAAACGGAAGAAAGCGTTCCGAATCGGAGTGAAATGAGGACGCACTATCCGAAATTGTCCAATAAGATACTGTATGTGACCTGTTTCAGGAAACTAGGCGTATGTCGCGCGTCACTACTTCACAGGAGAACCATTTGAACGCAAACTTTTTGGGTTTTATCAAAATGCGTTTTTTGGGATAAATGCCTTCTGGAACATGTTAACTTTCATGTGCCTTAATAAGAAACTTGTAAGCCATCTATAATAAATATAAATACAATTGTTAAAATTATGAGCCTAGGTGGTTTATCCACGGAAAAAGACAGGAACCTTCCTGCTAGCCATGATTGGCTGAGATAAAGGATGGGCTGGACATGCAGGGAGATACATTCGGATTGGTCTGCCATGTAGCACGCTTCTGTCTATAACATGAGCTGGTTAGTATGTGTAGGTAATCATTTCTAACACAGCTTTTTTTTAAAGACATCACGTAGTAGAAGAGCGTCCACTTTCTGGAGAACCAAGTTTTGAAATCAGTGGAATTGGAGTATGATAGTTAAGGAGATGGAGAACACACCTGTCTCTGGATTACATCTTCAAACTAAGGCCAACCATGGCATCAATGAGAGAGAGGGAGAAGAAGGGGATGGCTGCCGTTTTACGGGTTCCTAATCAATTGTGCTATTGTGTGTGTTATTTTGCACATAATGTTTCTGCCACCGTCTCTTATGACCGAAAATAGCTTCTGGATATCAGGACTTATAAGGCCATAAGCAAACAAGAAAATGCTCATCCAGAGGCGGCGCTCCTAGTGGCCGGGGACTTTTGTTTACTGGCCCAACGCTCTAACCGCTAGGCTACCTGACACCCTAAGGCTTGGGGCCTTGTTTTCTTGTGCATGAAGAACACACACACATGCACATTCGGATGCACACACATCTGTCTGAAGAAGTGAGGTAGCTGATGGAGGGATGAAGGAAGATGGAAGAAGGAGGAGGGTAATGCATTTTTAACAACCGCCATGACTAGGTTCTCCGTAGGCTGCTAATGTTGACTATGGAGCCAGTCAGATGTTAATGTTGTTATCCCCCTGTGTTTGTGTGCGCGTGTGTGTGTGTGTGTGTGTGTGTTTTTGGTTTTACGATCCTTGTGGGGACCTGAAGTCAAGGATAGTAAAAAAAGGAAAGTGGGGATTTTAGGCTTAGGGGTTCGGGTTAGAATTAGGGTTTGGCGTTATGTTTAGGGTTAGGGGTTTGGGGTTAAGGTTAGTTTAAGGGTTAGGGTTACGTTTAGGGTTAGGGGTCAGGGAAAATGGGTCCTCAGAAGGACAGAAAAATAAACGTGTGTGTGTGTGTGTGTGTGTGTGTGTGTGTGTGTGTGTGTGTGAGAGAGGTGTGGAGCAGAACGGACCTTTTCCCAGGAAGTATTTGAAGAACCATCTGGTGTGGTACTCCGGATTCTCCAGATGGACATCGGTTCTTCTCCAGATTCCCGGGGTGTAGTCCGTCATCTACACACACACACGCACGCACGCACGCACGCACGCACACACACACACACACACACACACACACACACACACACACTTTGGGTTAGTGAAATGCACACACATGCAAGCACGCACACACACAGAAATATTTCACCCAGGGGCCACACACACTGATTTACACCAATAAACACACACACACACACACACATCATTGTTTAGCTCCTCTGTAATCAGTCGATCTCCCTGTCATCAATATTAACGTTAAAGCCCCCTGATCGATGCACCTCCTCCTCATTGAGTGGCTGTGGATTCATCCTATTGATGATAAGCCTCACACACACCCACAGACCACACACACACACACACACACACGTTTGCTCATAGAAATGTGTTTACACAATACGCACTGCATGCATGCACACACACACACACACACACACACACACACACACACACACACACACACACACACACACACACACACACACACACACACACACACACACACACACACACACACACACACACACACACACACACACATAACTAACCCCAGAGAAAGGTTGTTACACTTATTGATGTGACCTGTTAAATCCACTTCAATCAGTGTAGATGAAGAGAAGGAGGTTTAAGGTTTAAGAAGGATTTTTAAGCCTTGAGACAATTGATTGATGGATTGTATATGTGTGCCATTCAGAGGTGAATGGGCAAGACGGAATGTTTAAGTTCCTTTGAATGACGGGAGGTACTAGGAGCCAGGTACGGCGGTTTGTGTCAAGAACTGCAACGCTGCTGGGTTTTTCCCGTTCAACAGTTTCCTGTAGTCATCAAGAATGGTCCACCACCCAAAGGTCAACTAGCCAACTTGTCAAGCATTGTCAACAGGAAGCAGAGCTCCCACCGTACCTTCTCTGGTATGCAATCTGGTTTTCGAGCTGGTCATGGGTGCACCTCAGCTACGCTCAAGGTACTAAATGATATCATAACCGCCATCGATAGAAGACAGTACTGTGCAGCAGTCTTCATCGACCTGGCCAAGGCTTTCGACTCTGTCAATCACTGCATTCTTATTGGCAGACTCAACAGCCTTGGTTTCTCAAGTGACTGCCTTGCCTGGTTCTCCAACTACTTCTCAGACAGAGTTCAGTATGTCAAATCTGAGGGCCTGCTGTCCGGGCCTCTGGCAGTCTCTATGGGGGTGCCACAGCGTTCAATTCTTGGGCCAACCCTTTTCTCTATATACATCAACGATGTTGCTCTCGCTAATGGTGACTCTCTGATCCATCTTTACGCAGACGACACCATTCTGTATACATCTGGCCCCTCTTTGGACACTGTGTTAACTAACCTTCAAACAAGCTTCAATGCCATACAACACTCCTTCCATGGCCTCCAACTGCTCTTAAATGCTAGTAAACCGGACTATCATCACTACTCTCGACGGGTCTGACTTAGAATACGTGGACACCTACAAATACCTAGGCGTCTGGTTAGACTGTAAACTCAACTCCCAGACATTAACCATCTCCAATCCAAAATTAAATCTAGAATCAGCTTCCTATTTCGCAACAAAGCCTCCTTCACTCATGCTGCCAAACACGCCCTTGTAAAACTTACCATCCTACCGATCCTTGACTTCGGCGATGTCATTTACAAAATAGCCTCCAACACTCTACTCAGCAAATTGGATGTCTATCACAGTGCCATCCGTTTTGTTACCAAAGCCCCATATACTACCCACCACTGCGATCTGTATGCTCTCGTTGGCTGGCCCTCATTACATATTCATCGCCAAACCCACTGGCTCCAGGTCATCTAAAAGTCTTTACTAGGTAAATCCCCGCCTTATCTCAGCTCGCTGGTCACCATAGCAACACCCACCCGTAGCATGCGCTCCAGCAAGTATATCTCACTGGCCACCCCCAAAGCCAACACCTCCTTTGGCCGCCATTCCTTCCAGTTCTCTGCTGCCAATGACTGGAACGAATTGCAAAAATCCTTGAAGCTAGAGGTTCCCATCTCCCTCACTAACTTTAAGCATCAGCTGTCAGAGCTGCTTATCGATCACTGCACCTGTATATAGATTCTCTATTGTGTTATTGACTGTACATTTGTTTATTCTCATGTGTAACTCTGTGTTGTTTTAAGACTCACTGCTTTGCTTTGTCTTGTCCAGGTCACTGTTGTAAATGAGAACTTGTTCTCAACTGGTCTACCTGGTTAAATAAAGGTGAAATAAAAAAATAAAAAGCTCCCTGTGAAACATTTTCAGCATCTTGTTGAGTCCCAGAGTCCGGAATTATTGGATCTCTTGATAACGACTGTATAAAGTAAATAATACAAATACTGGCCTATATTGTATGCTAAAAAATATATACAAATTATATTATTTTATACTAGGGGAGAGTGGGGTGAGTTGAGACATTTTTTACTCCATCAAGGGAAATATACTATTCTTTCTACTTATAATTCAGGATGTCAAAACCTCGGCTGGTGTGCATGGACAAATACCTATATTTTCCTGTCATATGACTACTGGTCCCCCAATTAGTGGATTTGTCTATTTCAGCCACACCCATTGCTGACAGGTGTATAAAATTGAGCACACAGCCATGCAATCATTGGCAGTAGAATGGCCTTACTGAAGTGCTAAGTGACTTTCAACGTGGCACTGACATAGAATGCCACCTTTCCAAGAAGTCAGTTGGTCAG
>CM042404.1:30713150-30750650 GCA_023634145.1 Thymallus thymallus
GACCAAGTAATCTACGACAATCACAAAAGAAATGAAAAACGGTGTCTTTCTCCAGACAAAAAGGACAAGATTGAAAAATGAGGATTAAAACGAGACACAAACACATTAGTGGGGATAGCTGAGTGCAACACCCTCCACCGCATGTCTCCCAGTCGTTCTGGTACAGGAGGGATAGCTGAGTGCAACACCCTCCACCGCATGTCTCCCAGTGGTACAGGAGGTTTGTATAGAATCCTCCAAGAGGGGGAGACTTCCTCTGTGATTCGCAAATGCCTCCTCCACCCAGTATCCACCCGCTGCTTCAGCTGTGCTGTATGTTGTACTTTCACACATACCTGGTATAAGGCCTTCTTATCGAAGGATGAAAACTCACCTTTAAGGCCTTCAAATATTAGCAAGCTCTCATCCCCCCCACCCCCTCACTACCTTTAGCGATGACATCTATCTCTGGAAAATGTTCATAGTTTGTTGATTGACTAGTTGTAGGCGGTATTTGAAAAGGACATGCAATTTTAACTCCTGTTAAAACCTTTTCCAAAGTCCTAATCGCCCTAATGCCTACATGCTTTGCCAGGTCCTGTGCTCTCTGCCACCCATCTTCAGATGGCACTAGTCCTGTGCACTCTGCCACCCATCTTCAGATGGCACTAGTCCTGTGCACTCTGCCACCCATCTTCAGATGGCACTAGTCCTGTGCTCTCTGCCACCCATCTTCAGATGGCACTAGTCCTGTGCTCTCTGCCACCCATCTTCAGATGGCACTAGTCCTGTGCTCTCTGCCACCCATCTTCAGATGGCACAAGTCCTGTGCTCTCTGCCACCCATCTTCAGATGGCACAAGTCCTGTGCTCTCTGCCACCCATCTTCAGATGGCACTAGCAGGTGTTTAAGCTGGGTTACTCCAGCTTTCACAAATGCAGAGTAGAGGCTGTGAGATGGTAACAGAAAACTGGGAAACAACTGATTATAAAACAGAGTTGTTCTCCTGTTCTGACAAATTGAACCATTTTCCATGCATTGAGAACTGTTCCATAGAAATGAGGACTATCATGTTTCACTTCCATTAAAACCAGATGCTTATCCAGACGAAGCCCACCAATGCTCTGTAACACTGTAAGGGCAAAGGGGATCCAAGCAGCTCTAGATTCCCCGTGTAGGAGCCTTTGTGCCACACCTAATCTAAACGCTGCCATTTTAATGGCAACATGGATCAAGCACTGCCCCCCCCTCTGCCACAGACAGGTACAGCACCCCTGGAGGCAACCAGTGATAGCCACCCCAGAAAAAGTTAACAAATAGTTGTTGTATTTTGTTAAGAAGTGACTCAGGACGGTCTAATACAATAAGTCTATGCCATATCAATGCAGCGGCCAAATTATTACAACCAGCACTCTACCTCTATAAGACAGTTTGGCAGTATCCATTCCTATTTTTGTAAACATTGACGTATCTTACACTCAATTCCCTCCCAATTGTTGGCCATAAACCCTTCCTTCCCCAGCCACACACCCAGTATTTTAAACCCTTCCTTCCCCAGCCACACACCCAGTATTTTAAACCCTTCCTTCCCCAGCCACACACCCAGTATTTTAAACCCTTCCTTCCCCAGCCACACACCCAGTATTTTAAACCCTTCCTTCCCCAGCCACACACCCAGTATTTTAAACCCTTCCTTCCCCAGCCACACACCCAGTATTTTAAACCCTTCCTTCCCCAGCCACACACCCAGTATTTTAAACCCTTCCTTCCCCAGCCACACACCCAGTATTTTAAACCCTTCCTCCCCAGCCACACACCCAGTATTTTAAACCCTTCCTTCCCCAGCCACACACACAGTATTTTAAACCCTTCCTCCCCAGCCACACACCCAGTATTTTAAACCCTTCCTTCCCCAGCCACACACCCAGTATTTTAAACCCTTCCTCCCCAGCCACACACCCAGTATTTTAAACCCTTCCCTCCCCAGCCACACACCCAGTATTTTAAACCCTTCCCTCCCCAGCCACACACCCAGTATTTTAAACCCTTCCTTCCCCAGCCACACACACAGTATTTTAAACCCTTCCTCCCCAGCCACACACCCAGTATTTTAAACCCTTCCTCCCCAGCCACACACACAGTATTTTAAACCCTTCCTCCCCAGCCACACACACAGTATTTTAAACCCTTCCCAACACCATTCACCCCCTGAGGGGAGTAGAGGCACAACTGAACCTTTCCACTCTCCTAAAAGAAAGGAATCACATTTATCCCAGTTTCTATTGGCTGATGCTGCTCTCTGGAACTGATTTAAACATTGAGTCAATACATTCACATCTCCCTGTGATCTTATTATCACCGTCACATCATCTGCATATGCTGTGAGCTTCACTGACTGAGAGAGACCCACCCCAGGTGCACAAACCCCAGTCAGCTTAGCTCTCAGAGAGATCAACAGTGGTTCAATGGCAGTGTCATAGAGTAAACCAGAAAGGACTGGGAAAGATCGGCTGAGATTACCATTCATTTTTATCATACTATGAACATTCATGTAAAGTAAACTAATCATGAAAATAAATGTTGGGCCAAAACCAAACCCTTTAAGAGTCTCAAATAGAAAGGTGTGATCTATTCAATCAAATGCTTTTTCTTGATCAAGAGACAAAAACTCCACATCCATTCCATAGTGGGAAGCCGCCGCTATAATATCTCTGGCCAGGAATAGATTGTCAGAATTGGATTGCTCAGGTATACAGTATGTTTGGTCTATGTGTATGATTTACCCCAAAACCTTTTTAATCTATTAGTGAGTGTTTAGAGAGAATCTTGTAGTCCAAACAAAAGAGGCTGACAGGCCTCCAGTTCTTCAGGAGACCAAGGTCTCCCTTCTTAGGTAACAAAGTCAAGACAGCACGTCTGCAGCTAAGTGGGAGCGTACCCGCCTTCACACTCCAACGACAACCACATGAAAATCAGGCCCAACAAGGTTCCAGAAGTGTTTATAGAACTCCTCTGTCAGGCCGTCTAATCCAGGGGAGCGGCCTGGATTCTGCTGCTGGGCTGCTTCCATTATCTCACTAAAGGAGAGGGGTTGTTCCAGCCCCATTACATCTCCAACCTCTAGTTGCGGTAGTCCTTGTAGCAATTCCTCTCTTGCTCCCTCCTGGCAGCTCTCTGTTTTATACATGTCCTGGTAAAGAGAGGGCAGCAGGACAGATCTCTGTTTTATACATGCCCTGGTAAAGAGAGGGCAGCAGGACAGATCATGTCCTGGTAAAGAGAGGGCAGCAGGACAGATCTCTGTTTTATACATGTCCTGGTAAAGAGAGGGCAGCAGGACAGATCTCTGTTTTATACATGTCCTGGTAAAGAGAGGGCAGCAGGACAGATCTCTGTTTTATACATGTCCTGGTAAAGAGAGGGCAGCAGGACAGATCTCTGTTTTATACATGTCCTGGTAAAGAGAGGGCAGCAGGACAGATCTCTGTTTTATACATGTCCTGGTAAAGAGAGGGCAGCAGGACAGATCTCTGTTTTATACATGTCCTGGTAAAGAGAGAGCAGCAGGACAGATCATGTCCTGGTAAAGAGAGGGCAGCAGGACAGATCTCTGTTTTATACATGTCCTGGTAAAGAGAGGGCAGCAGGACAGATCATGTCCTGGTAAAGAGAGGGCAGCAGGACAGATCTCTGTTTTATACATGTCCTGGTAAAGAGAGGGCAGCAGGACAGATCTCTGTTTTATACATGTCCTGGTAAAGAGAGGGCAGCAGGACAGATCTCTGTTTTATACATGTCCTGGTAAAGAGAGAGCAGCAGGACAGATCATGTCCTGGTAAAGAGAGGGCAGCAGGACAGATCTCTGTTTTATACATGTCCTGGTAAAGAGAGGGCAGCAGGACAGATCATGTCCTGGTAAAGAGAGGGCAGCAGGACAGATCATGTCCTGGTAAAGAGAGGGCAGCAGGACAGATCTCTGTTTTATACATGTCCTGGTAAAGAGAGGGCAGCAGGACAGATCATGTCCTGGTAAAGAGAGGGCAGCAGGACAGATCTCTGTTTTATACATGTCCTGGTAAAGAGAGGGCAGCAGGACAGATCATGTCCTGGTAAAAAGAGGGCAGCAGGACAGATCTCTGTTTTATACATGTCCTGGTAAAGAGAGGGCAGCAGGACAGATCATGTCCTGGTAAATAGAGGGCAGCAGGACAGATCTCTGTTTTATACATGTCCTGGTAAAGAGAGGGCAGCAGGACAGATCATGTCCTGGTAAAGAGAGGGCAGCAGGACAGATCTCTGTTTTATACATGTCCTGGTAAAGAGAGGGCAGCAGGACAGATCTCTGTTTTATACATGTCCTGGTAAAGAGAGGGCAGCAGGACAGATCTCTGTTTTATACATGTCCTGGTAAAGAGAGAGCAGCAGGACAGATCTCTGTTTTATACATGTCCTGGTAAAGAGAGGGCAGCAGGACAGATCTCTGTTTTATACATGTCCTGGTAAAGAGAGGGCAGCAGGACAGATCTCTGTTTTATACATGTCCTGGTAAAGAGAGGGCAGCAGGACAGATCATGTCCTGGTAAAGAGAGGGCAGCAGGACATATCTCTGTTTTATACATGTCCTGGTAAAGAGAGGGCAGCAGGACAGATCTCTGTTTTATACATGTCCTGGTAAAGAGAGGGCAGCAGGACAGATCTCTGTTTTATACATGTCCTGGTAAAGAGAGGGCAGCAGGACAGATCATGTCCTGGTAAAGAGAGGGCAGCAGGACAGATCTCTGTTTTATACATGTCCTGGTAAAGAGAGGGCAGCAGGACAGATCATGTCCTGGTAAAGAGAGGGCAGCAGGACAGATCTCTGTTTTATACATGTCCTGGTAAAGAGAGGGCAGCAGGACAGATCATGTCCTGGTAAAGAGAGGGCAGCAGGACAGATCTCTGTTTTATACATGTCCTGGTAAAGAGAGGGCAGCAGGACAGATCATGTCCTGGTAAAGAGAGGGCAGCAGGACAGATCATGTCCTGGTAAAGAGAGGGCAGCAGGACAGATCTCTGTTTTATACATGTCCTGGTAAAGAGAGGGCAGCAGGACAGATCATGTCCTGGTAAAGAGAGGGCAGCAGGACAGATCATGTCCTGGTAAAGAGAGGGCAGCAGGACAGATCTCTGTTTTATACATGTCCTGGTAAAGAGAGGGCAGCAGGACAGATCATGTCCTGGTAAAGAGAGGGCAGCAGGACAGATCTCTGTTTTATACATGTCCTGGTAAAGAGAGGGCAGCAGGACAGATCTCTGTTTTATACATGTCCTGGTAAAGAGAGGGCAGCAGGACAGATCATGTCCTGGTAAAGAGAGGGCAGCAGGACAGATCATGTCCTGGTAAAGAGAGGGCAGCAGGACAGATCTCTGTTTTATACATGTCCTGGTAAAGAGAGGGCAGCAGGACAGATCTCTGTTTTATACATGTCCTGGTAAAGAGAGGGCAGCAGGACAGATCTCTGTTTTATACATGTCCTGGTAAAGAGAGGGCAGCAGGACAGATCTCTGTTTTATACATGTCCTGGTAAAGAGAGGGCAGCAGGACAGATCTCTGTTTTATACATGTCCTGGTAAAGAGAGGGCAGCAGGACAGATCTCTGTTTTATACATGTCCTGGTAAAGAGAGGGCAGCAGGACAGATCATGTCCTGGTAAAGAGAGGGCAGCAGGACAGATCTCTGTTTTATACATGTCCTGGTAAAGAGAGGGCAGCAGGACAGATCTCTGTTTTATACATGTCCTGGTAAAGAGAGAGCAGCAGGACAGATCTCTGTTTTATACATGTCCTGGTAAAGAGAGGGCAGCAGGACAGATCTCTGTTTTATACATGTCCTGGTAAAGAGAGGGCAGCAGGACAGATCTCTGTTTTATACATGTCCTGGTAAAGAGAGGGCAGCAGGACAGATCTCTGTTTTATACATGTCCTGGTAAAGAGAGGGCAGCAGGACAGATCTCTGTTTTATACATGTCCTGGTAAAGAGAGGGCAGCAGGACAGATCATGTCCTGGTAAAGAGAGGGCAGCAGGACATATCTCTGTTTTATACATGTCCTGGTAAAGAGAGGGCAGCAGGACAGATCTCTGTTTTATACATGTCCTGGTAAAGAGAGGGCAGCAGGACAGATCTCTGTTTTATACATGTCCTGGTAAAGAGAGGGCAGCAGGACAGATCATGTCCTGGTAAAGAGAGGGCAGCAGGACAGATCTCTGTTTTATACATGTCCTGGTAAAGAGAGGGCAGCAGGACAGATCTCTGTTTTATACATGTCCTGGTAAAGAGAGGGCAGCAGGACAGATCTCTGTTTTATACATGTCCTGGTAAAGAGAGGGCAGCAGGACAGATCTCTGTTTTATACATGTCCTGGTAAAGAGAGGGCAGCAGGACAGATCTCTGTTTTATACATGTCCTGGTAAAGAGAGGGCAGCAGGACAGATCTCTGTTTTATACATGTCCTGGTAAAGAGAGGGCAGCAGGACAGATCATGTCCTGGTAAAGAGAGGGCAGCTGGACAGATCTCTGTTTTATACATGTCCTGGTAAAGAGAGGGCAGCAGGACAGATCTCTGTTTTATACATGTCCTGGTAAAGAGAGAGCAGCAGGACAGATCTCTGTTTTATACATGTCCTGGTAAAGAGAGGGCAGCAGGACAGATCTCTGTTTTATACATGTCCTGGTAAAGAGAGGGCAGCAGGACAGATCTCTGTTTTATACATGTCCTGGTAAAGAGAGGGCAGCAGGACAGATCTCTGTTTTATACATGTCCTGGTAAAGAGAGGGCAGCAGGACAGATCTCTGTTTTATACATGTCCTGGTAAAGAGAGGGAAGCAGGACAGATCTCTGTTTTATACATGTCCTGGTAAAGAGAGGGCAGCAGGACAGATCATGTCCTGGTAAAGAGAGGGCAGCAGGACAGATCTCTGTTTTATACATGTCCTGGTAAAGAGAGGGCAGCAGGACAGATCTCTGTTTTATACATGTCCTGGTAAAGAGAGAGCAGCAGGACAGATCATGTCCTGGTAAAGAGAGAGCAGCAGGACAGATCATGTCCTGGTAAAGAGAGGGCAGCAGGACAGATCTCTGTTTTATACATGTCCTGGTAAAGAGAGAGCAGCAGGACAGATCATGTCCTGGTAAAGAGAGAGCAGCAGGACAGATCATGTCCTGGTAAAGAGAGGGCAGCAGGCCAGATCTCTGTTTTATACATGTCCTGGTAAAGAGAGAGCAGCAGGACAGATCATGTCCTGGTAAAGAGAGGGCAGCAGGACAGATCTCTGTTTTATACATGTCCTGGTAAAGAGAGAGCAGCAGGACAGATCATGTCCTGGTAAAGAGAGAGCAGCAGGACAGATCATGTCCTGGTAAAGAGAGGGCAGCAGGACAGATCTCTGTTTTATACATGTCCTGGTAAAGAGAGGGCAGCAGGACAGATCTCTGTTTTATACATGTCCTGGTAAAGAGAGGGCAGCAGGACAGATCTCTGTTTTATACATGTCCTGGTAAAGAGAGAGCAGCAGGACAGATCATGTCCTGGTAAAGAGAGGGCAGCAGGACAGATCTCTGTTTTATACATGTCCTGGTAAAGAGAGGGCAGCAGGACAGATCTCTGTTTTATACATGTCCTGGTAAAGAGAGGGCAGCAGGACAGATCTCTGTTTTATACATGTCCTGGTAAAGAGAGGGCAGCAGGACAGATCTCTGTTTTATACATGTCCTGGTAAAGAGAGAGCAGCAGGACAGATCATGTCCTGGTAAAGAGAGAGCAGCAGGACAGATCATGTCCTGGTAAAGAGAGGGCAGCAGGACAGATCTCTGTTTTATACATGTCCTGGTAAAGAGAGAGCAGCAGGACAGATCATGTCCTGGTAAAGAGAGGGCAGCAGGACAGATCTCTGTTTTATACATGTCCTGGTAAAGAGAGAGCAGCAGGACAGATCATGTCCTGGTAAAGAGAGGGCAGCAGGACAGATCTCTGTTTTATACATGTCCTGGTAAAGAGAGAGCAGCAGGACAGATCATGTCCTGGTAAAGAGAGGGCAGCAGGACAGATCTCTGTTTTATACATGTCCTGGTAAAGAGAGAGCAGCAGGACAGATCATGTCCTGGTAAAGAGAGGGCAGCAGGACAGATCTCTGTTTTATACATGTCCTGGTAAAGAGAGAGCAGCAGGACAGATCATGTCCTGGTAAAGAGAGGGCAGCAGGACAGATCTCTGTTTTATACATGTCCTGGTAAAGAGAACGCAGCAGGGCAGATCTCCCCATTGTCCACAATGTCTCTTCCATTTGGGAGATTTAAAGATTGTAGCTGTTGACTTCTCACCACTCGTTTCTCCAAACCAAAGAAACATGTTGTGGCTGCATCCATTTCATTGAACTGCAAATAACGGCCGTACTAAAGCTCCTCCCCCTTTCCATCAAAATATCCCTCACACTATTTTTGTTCCTTCCATAACGTGTAAATATTCAGAATATTGGCCTGTTTGCCTGAATAGTGACATTTAGAATCTCTTGCTCAAGAGCAGCTACCTGGTCTTTCATGACCTTAATGGAGTTATTTGTATACTGTTGACAAAAAAGTTTAATCTGGATTTTGCCGACATCCCACCACTGTCTCAAGGTCTGGTAAAACCCTCTCTCCTCCCTCCTTGCTTCCCAGAACAGAGTAAACCCTCTCTCCTCCCTCCATGCTTCCCAGAACAGAGTAAACCCTCTCTCCTCCCTCCATGCTTCCCAGAACAGAGTAAAAGCTGTAACGAAGTCCAGTACTAGCTTATTATTAAAATGCCAATATGGGCTTCTGGGCCTCGTCACATTAGACTACAGCGACTGTGACATAATGATGATCCAACAGAACCAGAGGAGTAATTGAGTTCTTAAAGAAATATGACCTGTCCCATTTTAGAAGGTAAAATCTATCCAACCTGCCCCTGAAACCATGTTCCTCTTCACCTTTAACCACGTATACTGTTGAACCTGTGGAAAAGCCTCCCACCAGGTATCAGTAAGGTTGTGATGTGAAATGATAGACCTTAAGGAGTCAGCTGAGGATGGGTGGGGTTCATCATGAGTCAAAGGTCAAATTCACCGTTGTATTAAAATCACCCCCTAAAACAACTCTCCCAGGGACGCATCGACCCGCAGAAGAGGCCCGGAACAATGTTTACCAAGGAGAGGTTTCTCCACCGGAGACCAGAAACTAGAAAGATAGCCTCAACTGCACTGATATTAGTTCCGTGACTTTAAAATAACGACCATCCCAATCTCTCTGCCACTGAGTTTGGTTTGTCTGGTCTGAATGTGTTTCTTGAAGCAAGACTATCCAACCTTGTTTCAAATTAATATAATCTATGAGTGCGGCTCTCTTTTCTCGTCCCTAAAGTCATTCATATTTATCGACCCAATGTTGAGAGAAGCCGTTGAAAAAAATACAAAATAAATAAATAATAGCAACCAAAAAAATTAAATGTCTTAAGTCCAAATCATTACTAGGCCTTAGTTTTTTGGCCCTTGGCCATTAAGACACATCTAACATTGCTTAGCAACTTTGTCAAGCTGTACCTTTTCTGTTGACTAAGTTCCTCCAAAGTAGATTTCCTCATAGCAACGGTACATGAACTCAAAAAGAGCTTCAAGTCAGGAAAATAAGATGCAATATACATTTTCTGCTGCCGTTTAGTGTCATCTAGACATTCTTTTAACCTTCCTGTCTTGACTCTGATGCATCACTCAGAGCTTCTATATCCATTGTTTCGTCCACAACAATATCTTCATATTCTTCTTGCTCCGATAATTACTCAACGCTTGGTTCCACTTCTTTACTCCATCCACGGTGCAACAGTGGTTCTCCGAGTGGGCGTGGCCTTACTCTCTGCCTCTGGATGTTTTCTCCTCAGCCTGGCCTGTTTCCTCATACCCTCCTGGTTAGGCATCAGCCCGTCATCTGGATGCGACATCGGTGTTACAACATTCGACTCCAGCGTTGAGTCTAAAGACCTGCCCTCCCCCCGCTTCACCAGCCAGAGGCTGAGCAACAGGAAGCATCATCTCTCCAGTCACCAAAGGTTGCACTGTGTCAAGCGCAACAGGTGACATAGACGGGTGCAGGCCATTCTCATCCTCCACCGGTGTCGGTTCATCCACTTCCCCAGTTTTTTGGACCTCTCCTTGCACTGGGAGCAAATCCACTGTTGGCAAACCTTGTGCACGAGCCTCCTCCAGATCATTCTCCGTTCCTCTCCCCTCGATGTCAGCTGCTGCACCCGGTTCATTTGTTGTTCTCTCTGACTCTCCGACAGGAGGCTCACCGCCTCTTGCATTGCCCTCTTTCCCCTTGTCTTTATTGGGGCAGGTTTTCCTAACATGCCCCCGGTCACCACAAGCAAAACATTCTACCAGTTGGTTTACCATTGCTATTTCCGATAGAAAAAAAACAAAAGCTTTGTTCATTCTTGAGGCAGCTATGATGTTTGGCCCGCCAACAACTTTTGCAATAGCTTTCAGACATTGCTCCACTGATATCAATGCATTCGGAACGCACTTCGCTCCATGCCTTGGTGTAAGCTTCAGCCAAAACGTTTGTCTATTCAGACCTAGTTTATTGGCACTAGGCCACGCCAAACTGTACCAGCCAAACAGTTTTTGTTAAACACACCAAACAAAAAAAGTTTACGAAAAAGGAATATAATGTAACCCATGAAAAAAACAACTAAATCGCAAAATTCCACACTACTCACTCACACCTGCTTCTGGTCCCGAGAGAGAGAGAGAGAGAGAGAGAGAGAGAGAGAGAGAGAGAGAGAGAGAGAGAGAGAGAGAGAGAGAGAGAGAGAGAAAGAGAATGAGAGAGAGAGAAAGAGAATGAGAGAGAGAGAGAGAAAGAGAATGAGAGAGAGTAAGAGAAAGAGAACGAGAGAGAGAAAGAGAATGAGAGAGAGTAAGAGAAAGAGAACGAGAGAGAAAGAGAACGAGAGAGAGAGAGAACGAGAGAAAGAGAAAGAGAATGAGAGAGAGAGAGAGAGAGAGGGAGAGAGAGAGAGAGAGAGAGAGAGAGAGAGAAAGAGAATGAGAGAGAGAGAGAGAGAGAAAGAGAATGAGAGAGAGAGAAAGAGAACGAGAGAAAGGGAACGAGAGAAAGAGAATGAGAGAAAGGGAACGAGAGAAAGAGAATGAGAGAGAGAGAGAGAGAGAGAGAGAGAGAGAGAGAGTTAGAGAGAGAGAGAGAGAGAGAGAGAGAGAGAGAGAGAGAGAGAGAGAGAGAGAGAGAGAGAGAGAGAGAGAGAGAACGAGAGAGGAAGGTGGGGGTGCATGAAAAGAGAGACATAAACAAAAAAGAAGGGGACAGAAAGAGAGATGGGGGGCACCAGGCGAGAGAAAGAGAAAGTGACAGAAAAAGACACACACACACTGTCTATACAGTTGGTAACCCCATGGGTGAGAGTGCAAGGTTTAGTAGGAGCCTGTGTGGACACACACACAGAGCACACAAAGCACACACACACAGAGCACACACATTATGGGATGTGGCTCAAACATTTCACAAACACAACTGAGCCCTCAGTGTACTAAGAGAGGCTGATTTCCCCCTAGGCCTGCAGGAGAGAGAAGAGGACTGCAGTGTAGATAGAGATGGAGTGGGAGGGAGGGAGGGAGGGAGGGAGGGAGGGAGGGAGGGAGGGAGGGAGGGAGGGAGGGAGGGAGGGAGGGAGGGAGGGAGGGAGGGCGGGAGAAGAGAGAGGGGGAGATGTTGAGAGGGAGAGAGTGAGTGAGGGAGAGAGAGAAGGGATGGAGAGAGAGGGAGAGATGTTGAGAGGGAGAGAGTGAGTGAGGGAGAGAGAGAAGGGATGGAGAGAGAGGGAGGAAGATGGGATGAGAGAGAGAGGATCAGAGTAGTGGTTTCTCGGGTCCAGACCCAAACGGACCAGAGGAAAATCCGACCCGGACCCAAATGAACCCGATCATTTAAAAAAAGAGGGACCAGGACGCAAACTGCCCCGAGAACACTCAGACCCGAACAAACATGGACCCAACGACAACCAGAACTAGACCGTGATCTCTCCAACTCGAACAGACCCGATTGGACAAGAGTGACCAAAAAAATATGTTGAGACCCGATGACCTGATGACAATCAAACAGGACCTAACCCGGACCCAAGGGAATAGTTTGAATATTGGACTGCTCGGGTCCCAGGTTGGGTATCCGGGTTCGGGTGGACCCCGAACCCGGATAAGATCTCTAGATGAGAGGGAGGAGGAGAGGGGGCAAGAGAGAGAGAAAGGGAAGGGGAGAAAGAGGGACAGAGAGAGAGAGAGAGAGAGAGAGAGAGAGAGAGAGAGAGAGAGAGAGAGAGAGAGAGAGAGAGAGAGAGAAAGAGAGAGAGAGAGAGAATAAATCAATGCTGTTGTGACTGCTGATGGATAATTGATCTCATCAGAGTGGCTGTTTATGCACACTCAACCGGGTCAGTAGAGAGAGAAGGTTAGGAAGGAGTGACAGACGAGATCAATTAAAAGGAAGGGAGAATGGTAGAGTCAGGGTGAGAGACGGAAGACTACAAGCTGGAAGAAATAGATGGAGAAAGAGAGAGGGAGAGCGAAAGAGGGTAACAGAGAAAGAGAGCTGCTATATGCAGCAGTAAGACAACAGGTGCTATTGACAGAAAAGAGCAGAGACCTTGAACATTTTCTTACGTTTTGAAACATGCCGTACAGTGAATAGGGAAAGCAGATACAGACATGCTCAAATTTGTTGGTACCCTTACAGCTCATTGAAATAATGCTTCATTCCTCCTGAAAAGTGATGAAATTAAAAGCTATTTTAGCATGTATACTTGCATGCCTTTGGTATGTCATAGAATAAAGCGAAGAAGCTTTGAAAATAGATGAATTATTGCTTATTCTACAAAGATATTCTACCTGAGACAGCTGGAGCAGTTTGCTCAGGAAGAGTGGGCCAAACTACCTGTTAACAGGTGCAGAAGTCTCGTTGAGAGCTACAGAAAACGTCTGATTGCAGTGATTTCCTCAAAAGGTTGTGCAACAAAATATTAGATTAAGGGTCCCATCATTTTTGTCCATGCCATTTTCATTTGTTTTAATATTTACAATATTATGTTGAATAAAAAAAAGCAAAAGCAAAGTCTGATTTCTATTAAATATGGAATACACAGGATGCCAATTACTTTATTTAGTTTCCAAGTTATTTCAGAGATAATTGTGCATTCTTCGTTTTTTGTGGAGGAGTACCAACAAATTTGAGCACGTCTGTATAGTGATCAACCTTATAGTGATAAAATTGTCTTGTATGGATAACTAAAGGAGTACACTGTGTTATGGAAAGAATTCAGATTGAGCATTTGTCAAAGCACGCAGTATACACAGCATATGTTCTGTACTACAGCTAGTCTTACTGTGTGTACGCATCTATCAGTTACACATACAGTGCTGCTTGAAAGTATGTGAACCCTACAGGGCTGGTCATTATTTTGTTATAAAATATTAAAATAAACTTATACAATTCTTATCTAAACCCCAATTCGTAACAAAGACATTCCAGGTAAATGACAGCTTGATGGTTTTTGCGACTGCACTGATTGACTGTCATTACTCTTTGCACATTTTGATTTGTTTAACGCTTTTTTGGTTACTACATGATTCCATATGTGTTATTTCATAGTGTTGATGTCTTCACTATTATTCTAAAATGTAGAAAAACCCTGAAATGAGTAGGTGTGTCAACTTTTAACTGGTACTGTATGTATGGAGCATAATGTATTTACTGTTTTATTTAAAAGTGCTGGTGACATGTCAGGTCTTTTTCCATATTTTGTTACCTTCTCATCAGTTTACACACTATAACCCTTAATTACAAAAAAAATTACTTTGTTTAAGCACCTTTGGCAGCGATTACAGCCTGGATTCTTCTTGGGTATGACGCTACAAGCTTGGCACACCTGTATTTGGGGAGTTTCTCCCATTCTTCTCTGCAGATCCTCTCAAGCTCTCTCAGCTTGGATGGGGAGCGTCGCTGCACAGCTATTTTCAGGTCTCTCCAGAGATGTTCGATCGGGTTCAAGTCCGGGCTCTGGCTGGGCCACTCAAGGACATTCAGAAACTTGCCCCGAAGCTACTCCTGCGTTGTCTTGGCTGTGTGCTTAGGGTCGTTGTCCTGTTGGAAGGTGAACCTTCGCACCAGTCTGAGGTCCTGAGTACTCTGGAGCAGGTTTAATGCAGAATGAGGGAGAGCTCGGTTTTTGTTTCAGAAAGTTTTGAAAGTCTATTGAAGCTACCTTTTTAGTTTGGATCCCGTGACGCGGTTGGCATTAGTTGCTGGGAACGCTACTATCTGTTCAGTGATCCTGCCGACCAGTACATTTTTCCCCACAAAAGGGCTTTATTACAGACAGAAATACTACTCAAAGATAACCTTGCGACTCGAGATAGAGATAACTTGAGGAACAGAACCAACCTATAATTGTTTCCAACCATCTGAGCTCCAGAGACACTTGGTCACACGGCATAAGACAAAGAGCCTCTGAGAGTGACCACAGTTCTTCAGTCTATCCCATTCTTCTCATATATTTCAAGGCGACAGCTGTGTGGAGATATGAGGTGAACAGAGGCTGGCTTTGACAATTCTGTCAGCGGAAAGGAGTAACGTTATCACTTGTTTGTGCGCTATGACCCGATACACATAGAAGAAGAAAACAAGGGAGCTTATGATGCCCGATCTTCCAGGGGGAGGTGGAACCAGCCATGACTAAGCATTTTTAGGTCTGCTATAATAAGACCCTGTATTCTCTGTATGATTTTAATCCTCAGTCTTACATTCAAGAGTGCGGGGTCGACCAGCTTCCTCATTGGAATTCATATAATAAAGTATTTATTGTTTGAAGAATTAACAGTCTCTGCTTATTGGTTAGAATTTCCACAACATTCTTGGTAACGAGGATGGGATCCCGACCTTCACCTGCTCCTGAGGACCTGGGTTGAACTGTGCAAAGGGGTGGCACCAAAGTGACTCAAGGAAACTCACACTCCATTGAGGAGAAGCTGATACCTGCCTAAGGTTCGAGGAGAGGGGCATTGGTGGGTGAATACGGGATCCCGAACACAGACAGATAAAGGGTGAGACTGGTATTTCTTGGAAACTTTTAATACAGGTACCGAGCCCTGAAGGTGCTGCTGTTTTAAGGTTATGAGATCGGGATTGTATCGTCACAATAAAGAGCTATGAAGTCATGATGGTACTGTCCTACAAGAGAGATACAGAGTCCTGATGGTACTGCCGTGAGATGAGGAGAAGCGCTATATAAATGGAATGAAAATGCATTGCAATGCCCTGTGTTAGTTAGTAAGATGCAAATGTACGAGTTCCTTTTATCCAGGAACTAATCCTGAAATAAAAGTTTGTAAATATTCCCGTAGATTAGTCCATATGTTTAGAAGGTCCGAAATTGACCAATGGGAAGTAGTACTTGGGACACAATTGGTTATATGCACCAAGCCACTAAAACTACTGCTGTAGGAGACGTGGCCAAAATTACAGAAAGAAATTATGAAATATTTTGAACTTTTGAATTAAATATGTGTAGGCCTAACAAAATATTTGCTGTCCGTTATTTGTCTTGTGTGTATGTTTGCGAGTGTGAGTGAATACAGGTTGGAGTTGGAACAATGGGAGCCAAAAGCAGTAAGGACGTATGCCTGCCCGATCCGCTAACTGGACCATTGAACGTGATGGCAGATAAGTGGGGTGGGGATGTTCTGGACCAGGTACAACTGTGGCACAAAGTAGCTGACTTTCCAATCAAAGGCACATTGAGTGAGGCTAAGTTTAAAGAGGTGAAAGATAAAGTTGAAGACTATGAAAGAAAGAATAGCAAGTTAAACGGGAAGGTAACAGTAGACTGGGGTAGCTTTGGGAAATGGGAAAGAAGATATGACAGTGTAAGAACATAATGGTCAAGACTACTGAGACTGAGACCCCAACCAACAAGAAAACAGAAGACGATGACAGAGATCCCTACTGTCCCCCCTCTCTCTACCCAGCCCTTCACTGACGGCTCCTCTACAGGCACCGGCACCAGTACAGAGGTTTAAGGAGGAGGTGGACGATAATGACTCTGAACGACCACCACCCTAGAGGTTGAAAGAAGATGTGGACGATAATGACCCAAAGAGCCTTTCTAGTATACTCCCAGGAACCAGTGGTGCCGACAAATGTAAAGAAATGGGTTTTCCTTGATAATTCTACTGATGAAAGAATTTGCATCAAGAACAGTGTGAACCAGTGTACAACAGCTTGCTGTTTTAGGGTTAACATGACAAACCCTGACCGCAGACATCTGTTCACATTTAAGATGGCACTCGGAATAGGGACACCAGATGGGAAATATTGGGTATGTGGGGAGAATGCTTACAACCTCCATCCCTTTGAGAGAAGTGGGGCATATTTTATCTGAACATATTGATAATATTACTTACTCTATGTGGCAGATCTCTAACCTTACTACATAAACTTTTAAAATGCCCAGCAGAACCACCAAATGATGTTGTTGCAGCATCAAATGGCACTTGATTACATATTGTTCTAGACAGGACAGTGAATGTGGTGCTTTACATCTCACAGCATTAATGATTGGCCTTGAGACATTGGTGCACTCATTTGACCCCTCCAATAGTGCGGGTAGTGCGAGTAACATAATTGGTTTACCCCTCAAAACTTACTCAACAGCTACCCCCGTGTTGAGCTGAGGCTACATCTGTCGGTACAAACTTTGAGAAATTATGACGTCATAAAAAAATGTATTGCGCTCCGGCACCTAAAAACCATGAGCAGTGGATTTTCGTATGTGGGTATTCGAAACGTACTCCTCAGCCTGAAGTGTCCCAACTTGCGCCAGCGAATAGCTGGCTTTTTACGTGCCACCAGCTGGTAAGACACTTCAGGAGGGTGGTCACGTGTGCTAGCAAGGCAGAGGTCCCGAGTTCGCACCAGGTATGGGCAGAATCGGGAGGAAGTGGTACTCACTAATCAAGCAACATGAGATGAATGAATAATGAGAATATGTATAAAATGCATCCTCCGAATGGAACTTCTGCCTATGCCCATACATGTTGTCTCAAGAAATGTATTTTTAATACCCTCAAACACCAAATTAGTAATAACTTAGGTAATGATCATTGAAAATCGTAAATGATAATTCTTCACGTTTTACCAGTGAAACGTCCAAACTGCATCTGCATGCCAATCATTTGATCTCAATCAGATTCTTGGGAATATGCATTTAGCTCTTCTTGAAATACTGCTTTGTGAGCAAATTAGAGCAGATGCTATAGCCTTCCTGTATTTTGTTTCATCCAAAGCACATTCTGCTTAGTTGCGCACGCTGTTGAGTTTTTGCCACATGATAATATTTTTTTTTACTATTCAGCTAACCATCCTAAAATCTCATAAGAAATAAGGTGGTGTTTTTGCTTCAACAGTAGCGTTATACTATGCAATTATATTTGGTTATTTCAACGCTAAACACACAACTGGTGTGCGTGACTGAAGATCTCTAATCGTGTTCGGGTGGACACGTGTAGACCTCTAGTGAGTGTGAGTGTGGACGCGAGTGAGTATGTGTGTGCTTGTGTGTATCCCTTCCTGTGTGCGGGCGGGCGTGCATGTGGGCATATGTGTGTGTGTGTGGTACAGTAGTCCTTCGACCACCATGGGCCATTGTTTACCCCACAGTCACAGGGACGGTCTGTAGCCCCAGTGATGTCAAAGCTGATGACAGAGTAATGTTTGAACTCCAACACAGCAAACATTCAATTCAATTCAATACAACTTTATTTATCCCCACAGGGACAACACAGCCTTTAGGTAAAGATACAAATGGCAGGTCTCTAAATAGACTGAGTCACCTTGAAAAACAACAATGCTAACAATGGTCAGCATTAGACTCAGTAAACAACCCCAGAAAGGACGCCAAACTAGTTTGCCTGTCGTTACTGTACTTTTGTGCCCACTAACAGCAACAACTTTTGTGAGCACAATAAAAGTAGCCAAACTAAGTGCATGAGAGAGGGTAGAAGGAATACATGGTAGCTTTAAGCCTTGAGACCTTTAGCATTGGGCTACCTGTGGTGTGGTCATACCCAGTTAGGTAAGTGTTATACTAGCATATTAGCCTAGCATAAAAGCAATAGTTTGTTCCAATAACTCCGCACTTGAAGCAGCATTAACTGTCGCCACAAAAGCCATGGTCCTTGGCAAGGTAAAGAAGTACTTCTAGGTATCAGAGCAGGTGACGCCACCGATGGATTCTACTAGCACATACACAGCTAACTAGATAACCATTCCACATTGGCTACAAAGGCATACACACATACGGTATAGTGTTAATGTGTGTGTGTGTGTGTGTGTGTGTGTGTGTGTGTGTGTGTGTGTGTGTGTGTGTGTGTGTGTGTGTGTGTGTGTGTGTGTGTGTGTGTAACTTATTTATTTTGCTGGTTAAATAAACAATATAAAAAATAAAGAAATTAGTTAAGAGTCTGTAATAAATGTGAAGTGATGTTCTGACCCTTAGTTTGGTAAATCTTTCTAAATGGTCTCTTTACATGAATGACCAGGTCTGGATCCAACTGAAGGCCCTTCATTTAAGGGATGATCAAAAGGTTGCTGGTTCGAATACCTGAGCCGACAAGGTAAAAAACAAAAATAATAATAGAAACCTGTCGATGTGTCCTTGAGCAAGGCACTTAACCCTAATTTGCTCCAGGGGCTAACCCTGTAGGTAGGCTGTCATTGTAAATAAGAATTTGTTCTTAACTGAATGAAGGCTGGTGAGAGATAAATGCTAAGCTGCTCATATGCTTAGTCATCCTGGGCATTGGTGTGTTCACATGCACTTACAGAGCTTTACATAGAGAAGCATCTGCATCACTCTCTCTCTCTTTTCTGTCTGTCAGTAGGAATTCAATTTAAAGCAGTTCAAAGACTGATTGTGTAAAGTACAGGACAATACAGCCAAAGCAAGAGATAATTAAACTCATCTCACCCAAACCTGGCAGTCTTTGATAAAACCATCACAGATGGAAAACAAAAGAGGAGAATAGAATGAGGAAGTGCTTCTGCCTCCTTGGTCCTAACGGCAACCCCTCCTCCTCCCACACAAACAGTATTGGCTTTTCAAACCTGGAAAGTTTCTCTCTCTCTCTCTCTCTCTCTCTCTCTCTCTCCAGCTGAATCTGCCCTGTGTGTGCGTACATGTGAGTTTGTGCACTTGTTTATGTGTTTGTGTGTGTGTGTGTGTGTGTGCATGTCTGTAAGCACACGCGTGTGTGACTGTGCATGTGTCTGCGCATGCGCCCGAGTGTGGCTTTGTGCGTGTGTGTGTGTGTGATTCATCAGGTCCTGCTTGTTGGTTGGTATTGGTTCTGGTAACTCCAGTGTATATTTATGTGTTGGTTGGTATTGATTCTGGTTACTCCGGTGTATATTTATGTGTTGGTTGGTATTGATTCTGGTTACTCCGGGGTATATTTATGAGTTGGTTGGTATTGATTCTGGTTACTCCGGTGTATATTTATGTGTTGGTTGGTATTGATTCTGGTTACTCCGGGGTATATTAATGTTTTGGTTGGTATTGATTCTGGTTACTCCGGTGTATATTTATGTGTTGGTTGGTATTGATTCTGGTTACTCCGGGGTATATTTATGAGTTGGTTGGTATTGATTCTGGTTACTCCGGTGTATATTTATGTGTTGGTTGGTATTGATTCTGGTTACTCCGGGGTATATTTATGTGTTGGTTGGTATTGATTCTGGTTACTCCGGGGTATATTAATGTTTTGGTTGGTATTGATTCTGGTTACTCCGGTGTATATTTATGTGTTGGTTGGTATTGATTCTGGTTACTCCGGGGTATATTTATGTGTTGTTTGGTATTGATTCTGGTTACTCCGGGGTATATTTATGTGTTGGTTGGTATTGATTCTGGTTACTCCGGTGTATATTTATGTGTTGGTTGGTATTGATTCTGGTTACTCCGGGGTATAATTATGTGTTGGTTGGTATTGGTTCTGGTTACTCCGGGGTATATTTATGTGTTGGTTGGTATTGGTTCTGGTTACTCCGGGGTATATTTATGTGTTGGTTGGTATTGATTCTGGTTACTCCGGGGTATATTTATGAGTTGGTTGGTATTGATTCTGGTTACTCCGGGGTATAATTATGTGTTGGTTGGTATTGATTCTGGTTACTCCGGGGTATATTTATGTGTTGGTTGGTATTGATTCTGGTTACTCCGGGGTATATTTATGTGTTGGTTGGTATTGATTCTGGTTACTCCGGGGTATAATTATGTGTTGGTTGGTATTGATTCTGGTTACTCCGGGGTATATTTATGTGTTGGTTGGTATTGATTCTGGTTACTCCGGGGTATATTTATGTGTTGGTTGGTATTGATTCTGGTTACTCCGGGGTATATTTATGTGTTGGTTGGTATTGATTCTGGTTACTCCGGGGTATAATTATGTGTTGTTTGGTATTGATTCTGGTTACTCCGGGGTATATTTATGTGTTGGTTGGTATTGATTCTGGTTACTCCGGGGTATATTTATGTGTTGGTTGGTAATGATTCTGGTTACTCCGGGGTATATTTATGTGAATGAAACGTGCTCCTTTCTCTTTATCACTGCTCTCTGTAATGAGGGGCCCCTCGGGCACAGGCCTATTAAAATAAATATAAAATAAAATAAAGAATTGCGCCGAAAACTTGGGGGACATAAATGTTGGACATAAAATTATGTAAAATCACTAGTACACTCCAAAGGGGTTATTCAGCTGTCCCCATAGGAGAACCATTCTTTGTCCCAGATAGAACCCTTTTGGGTTCCATGTAGAACCCTTTCATGTAGTAATGTGCTACATGTACTAACTGGAACCAAAAAGGTTTAAACCTGGAACCAAAAGAGTTCTACATGCATCCAAAAAGGGTTCTTGAAAGGGTTCTCCTATAGGGACAGCCAAAGAACCCTGTAAGGTTCTACACCTTTTATTCTGAGAGTGTAATAGAGGCTAATTGAATTGTATCCCAATATAATCAAAGTTTCAAATTATTCTGTTTTTGTCAAATACTATATCTGTTTGGGATTCTTGCGGTCAATTTGCAATGTACAAAATATGTCTAACTATGTTACGGCCCCCAGACCATCCGCTCAAGAAAATATTGTCCCACGGCCCCTGCACGAAGAACACCATCCCAACCGTGAAGCACGGGGGTGGCAGCATCATGTTGTGGGGTGCTTTGCTGCAGGAGGGACTGGTGCACTTCACAAAATAGATGGCATCATGAGGAAGGAAAATTATGTGAATATATTGAAGCAACATCTCAAGATATCAGTCAGGAAGTTAAAGCTTGGTCGCAAATGGGTCTTCCAATTGGACAATGACCCCAAGCATACTTCCAAAGTTGTGGCAAAATGGCTTAAGGACAATAAAGTCAAGGTATTGGAGTGGCCATCACAAAGCCCTGACCTCAATCCTATAGAAAATTTGTGGGCCGAACTGAAAACGTGTGTTCAAGCAAGGAGACCTACAAACCTGACTCAGTTACACCAGTTCTGTCAGGAGGAATGGGACAAAATTCACCCAACTTATTGTGGTAAGCTTGTGGAAGGCTACCCGAAACTTTTGACCCAAGTTAAACAATTTAAAGGCAATGCTACCAAATACTAATTGAGTGATGTAAACTTCTGACCCACTGGGAATGTGATGAAAGAAATAAAATAAGAAATAATATTACTATTATTCTGACATTTCACATTCTTAAAATAAACTGGTGATCCTAACTGACCTAAGACAGGGAATTGTTACTAGGATTAAATGTCAGGAATTGTGAAAAACTGAGTTTAAATGTATTTGGCTAAAGTGTATGTAAACTTCTGACTCCAACTGTATGTTTATTAAGTAGTGCAAAGTATTTGGTCCCATATTTCTAGCACGCAATGACAACATCAAACTTGTGACTCTACAAACTTGTTGAATGCATTTTCTGTTTGTTTTGGTTGTGTTTCAAATAGAATATATTTCTAAACATGAATGAGGATGTTAACCTCCCATTATTGTAATGGTGAGAGGTTAGCATGTCTTTGCGGTATGGCATTTGTGTGTCCGTAAATTTCATTTAAATTATATCTATTTATTTAAGTAGGCAAGTCAGTTAAGAAAAAAATATTATTTTCAATGACAGCCTACACCAGCCAAACTCAGACAAATCGGTTGTGATACAGTCTGGATTCGAACCAGGTTGTCCGTAATGACGCCTCTAGCACTGAGATGCAGTGTGTTAGAACACTTTAAAACACATATAAGTGAATTTGTCCCAATACTTTTGGTCCTCTAAAATGGAAGGACTATTAACAATAAGTGCTCTAATTTCTAAATGGTTCACCCGATATGGATGAAAATACCCTCAAATTAAATCAGACAGTCTGCAATTTAACCTCATAGTCAATGTATCATTTCAAATACAAAGTTCTGGAGTACAGAGCCAAAACAACAACAACATTTTCACTGTCCCAATACTTTTGAAGCTCACTGTCTACTATCTAAGAAGTCCCTGAGTACATAAATAATAATTATGTCATTTACCTGTACAGTTTGTGTAACCATGCAAGTACTCACTTATCTGTAAATATAACTGTATACCTAACTGTACAGCTAATTTAACCATGCAAAATGTTCACTTACCTGTTCATTTAGCCAGTCTGTCTATTAAGTAAACTATTATTACCCTCGCTCATATCATACGCATTTTTAGCTACTGAAGTATTTCTCTGCCATCGACCTGTATAGTATAGTTAACCATCCAACATCCACCAATGTATAGTGTACATATTCAGCCAACCACCCATACTATGCAATGTCTTTTTTATAGCTTTTATTTTTTTGCACTCCAGATATCTTGTATTTCTATACTTTTTCATACTGCCGCTCTATGTATCATGTACCGTGTATCTGTCTTTTGTGTACTTTCGTTGTGGCATTTTGCACCTGCCCTGTGTTTTTGTTGTAGCTACTTGACAATGAAATTTCCCCCCCCGGGGGATCAGTAAAGTATCTATCTATCTATCTATCTATCTATCTATCTATCTATCTATCTATCTATCTATCTATCTATCTATCTATCTATCTATCTATCTATCTATCTATCTATCTATCTATCTATCTATCTATCTATCTATCTATCTATCTATCTATCTATCTATCTATCTATCTATCTATCTATCTATCTATCTATCTATCTAAAGATTGTGTGATTGAGTGTCCGTTCTAGTAATTCTATTTCTATATTCTCAGCCTTCTGTTACAGCTGAATTGCCACCCAGTTGATTGTGTTGTTACATTATCTGTACACTATTCTCTAGTGTGATTGGGTGAGAACACTTTTAATCTCATCGGATCTTCGTCATTTTAGTTTTTTCACATTTTAACTCTTTAAACTGAAACCAGAGACAAAATAAACAGCGCTCCTCTCTCTTAGTACTGACGTTAATTACAAATATGATCAATGCAGTATGAAATGGACTTCAAGCGTACAATTGTTTAGACGCCATTGAAAAATCTCCACAGCATCTGCAGTTCCTACCTCTACATTTAGCCAATTAAAGCAGTGGAGTGAAATTGGGCTCTAGTCCCATTTGGCGCGTGTGTGTGTGTGTGTGTGTGTGTGTGTGTGTGTGTGTGTGTGTGTGTGTGTGTGTGTGTGTGTGCACGCGTTGCGGGCCTGTTTGTGTTTCAGCCTGGTTAAGCTACAGGGTGGGTGCCATGCCAACCCCTCTCTCCACAGAGTAAGTGATTACAGAAAGTCTGCCACGCAAAAAGACCATCCACAGATTATACCCAAAATAAAACCAACAAGAATGATACAATGTCTATTTCAGAATAGGGTACCATTCGGGACGCCGCCATACTTTATTTTCCAACTGTGAAATGTCAGGTCACATGGGGCTGAAGATAGTAGGCAGGCCTTATTCTCTTCTATCAATCAAATGGCATCGGTACCGATTACTGCTTTTTACAAATACATGTGTCACATACTGCTTTACAGCAACCACAGGCCTAAACCTTCTAGGAGAAAGATGTGACAGTGACAAGGACAGACTTCTAAACCTAAGAGACATCCACTGAACCAACGCTGATAATACAGTTTGCCACTACAATGTGTTCCACATTGGACATTGGAACAATAGTGTCACAGTTCTAGGTGGCATCTCTACTTTGAATATTCTGGTATTTCACACACACACACACACACACACTGCTCATTGTGTGCTGTACCAGTCTGCTGCTGCTGATAGGCAACGTGTGGTTCCTCCTCTGTGTTAATCTGACACGATGTGGCGTGGCCCCCACAAGACAAACCACTACTGTATCTCTGGGAGGAAGTTACAGTCAACAGAGGCCTTTACCACTTCCTGTCCACTCGGGGGCTATCAAGACGCAATGACAGGCCTCACACACACACACACACACACACAGCCAATGGCTAATTTTAACCCCCACTGCACTAGACAACATACAGTAGGCTACACACACTAACAGCATGGCAGTGACTCATCACCTTAATGAAAGCAGAACCACATGGTTGTTATAGTACACTTCCGTCTGAGTAAAGTATGGCACCCTATGTCCTGTTTAGTGCACTGCTTTTCAGAAAAGCCCTGCACTAAACATGCCCTATATTATAGGGAACATGGTGCCATTTCAGACGCAGTCCAAGACAGTTTACAGTGGAGTACATGATGATGATGTCATAATCTGTGGCCCTGAGCATAGCTGTGAACTGTTTGGGTTTTTCTCTGTAACTGACCATCCTATTATTGTGAGCTATGCTACAGGGTGCTACGCACTATTAAACTGGACCGATGAACCACACCCAGACAGTCATGACTCACCTCTCTCTCTCTCACAAACCCTCCCTCCATCCATCCATCGAGGGGAGAGGAAGGTAGAGAAGGGGAGGGGGCACGAAAAGGAGGAGAAGAGGGAGAGATAGGAAGGGAGATGGGTGGAGGATGGACACACAGAAAAGAGGAGAAAAGGGAGAGATAGAAGGGCAAAAAGAATGTCAATGGAAGTGGGTTTACTCACCAGCTCGACAGAGCCATAGTGTTTTCGGCTGAAGTCTCCACGCCTGCAGCCCAAGTCCTCCGAGGCAGAGCTGCAACACAGACACATGGTGGTCAGTCTCTCCTCTCTCTGCCCTCCATCAGGAGATAGACACACTGTTTGGCTCTACCTCTCTCTCTCTCTCTCTCTCTCTCTCTCTCTCCATGTATCTTCCCTTTTCTCCTACTATCCTACTTCACTGATACTATTTCTCTCCTTGTTGACTTTATCACTCACTGTCTTTTGCTCTCTCTTTTGTTGTCGTCCTTCTCTCTCTCCATCTCTCTCTGCTCTCGCCCCTTCTAGGTACCTCTGTTCCTCTTCATGTTCACTTCCCTCTCTCATTCTCTCTCTTGTTGTTGTCATTGTGTGTCTCCCTTCTGTTGTCTGTCTGTCTCTCTCTCGTAGGACTAGCTAGCCAGCAGTAGTAGCATGGTCTAGCCCAAGTCCTAATTGAGAGGAGCCCCCCCCCCCCCCCCCCTCCAACCACAGACATGAAAACATAGTGATCCATACTGTTCCTAATAGTTTCCATAGGGGAAAAGATTCTGCTCCACTCAGAAGTACAGTACAGACAAAGCATCAAACCCTTGAGAGCAGAGCAAGATATGGGCAATTCCATGCTAATAGAATTATGTAGCAACATTTGAAATTGTGTTTTTTCCATTGGATAAAAGCAGAGACACAGAGCTACAAAATAAATGGTATATAATACACAGCATTTGAGGAAAAATGGGAAAGTAATTCTGCTTTGAAAGTTGATAAACTTGTAACCTCACTTTTGAGAAAATTGCCTTTGAATGTTTTGGTACTTAGTGAAGTGCTCTTCTTTGTCTCCACCCATTCAGCATCGTTCACACCCTCTTAAGCTTTAGCCCCACCCATCTCTTCAGGGGTTGATCCGAGCGTTCTGTACTAACAACAGCAGTCAAGCACCCAAGCTAACTGGCTAACTTGCTAGCTACTTCCAGACACAAATGAGAGAACAGCTCACTGACCATTTTACTCGCCCTAGCAGAGCTGGTTAGGTTGTTTTTATGTTATCCAGAACGTTGGTGACTGCAACTGCGGTTCTGGCAACAATTTGTCAGTTATTCTGCGCTCTGGCAACAATTTGTCAGTTATTCTGCGCTCTGGCACACTCAGACGAGAGTGCTCTGAAATTGGAGTAGATAGCCAGAGCAAATTTACCAGCTACGTCTATCAACAGTTGTCGCAGTGACATTCTATTGAAATGTTTACTTGCATAGTGGAGTCTTTTGTTAAGACATGTAGCTAGCTAGCTAGGTAAACAATGGACCATAATCACATCTCATGACGTTACTACCCTGCATGAATCTGCAGGTAGCTAACCAACCAGGTTCAATGTTAGCTAGCTAACATTAGGCTATAACTAGTCAAGCAAATGTGTCTGATATACGAATAATAAGAACATACACCTAATGTTAGCTAGCTAGCTAACAGTACACTTTAACTTGAAATGAAACCACTTTCTGTCAAAATTAGAAACGTGTAATATCTGAAAATACATCGTCATGGATGGACGCGTCTCTCTGTCACGGTTGCCATGGTTGCCCTTAGTTTGAAGATGTAATCAGGAGACAGGCGTTTTCTCCATCACGTTATCTATCATACTCCAATTCTACTGATTTCAAAACTCGGTCCTCCAGAAAGTGGAGAGCAACACTTATGCAGTTTAACTACACAATACATTTTTTAAAGCTGCGTTAGACAGGATTACCTAGACATACTGACCAGCTCCAATAGACAGAAGTGTTCTATATGGCAGACCAATCCAAACTCCTCTCTCTGCATGTCCAGCCCACTCATTATCTCAGCCATTCATGGCTAGCGGGATGGTTGCTGTCTTTTTCTGTGGCTAAACCAACTAGGCTCGTAATTTAACCATTTTATTATTATTTACAGATGGAATACAAGTTTGTTATTAAGGCACATGAAAGTTCACATGTTCCAGAAGGCAAATAAAAAGCCAAATAAAAAAAAGTTGAAAAGGTTTACGCTCCTGTTAAGTAGTGACCTGCGACAGTTTCCTATACAACTCTATGCACAGTGACCTGCGACAGTTTCCTATACAACTCTATGCACAGTGACCTGCGACAGTTTCCTATACAACTCTATGCACAGTGACCTGCGACAGTTTCCTATACAACTCTATGCACAGTGACCTGCGACAGCTCCACCCCAAACTACACCAAATTAGTTTTTTTCCAGACCAGACCAAATCTGAACCAATACTAGACGTCTATGTTTCACAAGTTTTGACATCACAGCACAGTACAGTACAGTACAGTACAGTACAGTACAGTACAGTACAGTACAGTACAGTAGAGTACTCTGTGACCAAATTCACAGAAATATGTGTTTTAGATCAAAGTCTAAGAAGCAGTAGTTCTGTTCTATGTGTGTCATTTCAATGCTTCCCGTTCTTGCGTCTTTTACGTTTGGTTTTGTACACCAGCTTCAAACAGCTGAAAATACAATAGTTTTGGTTAAGGAAAATATATTTCACAGCGGTTTAGATGTTAAAATTATTCTCTATACTATACTTTCTTGTTTTGTTACATAAACTGAAATTAGGCAATCTATTAAAATGTTTGCAACCAGGAAATGGCGGAGAGATTTCTGCACAGTGCATCTTTAAGTTGCACAGGATTCTAGAATGTTGTAAGTTCTATAGAGCAGGGGTGTCAAACTCAGTCAGCGTACGGCCCAAACTGGCCATCGTTTTATTTGACTAAATATGGCCCTTTATAATGCCCACCTTTATAGATAGCATACTGTATATAGCATTTGAACATATTAAAACAAACAAAGAAGAGATGAAGAGATACATAATATTGTCCTGCCTTTGCTGCTATGCTTGCAGATGTTCATAATATGCTGTGACCATATCAAAAAGTATTTACTAACTCCAAATAACTAAAACGTACCTAGGTTGTTGTAACATTTAAAATATGGTTTAAATGTTTCTGCACTGCATGGCTCATCGGTGCAGTTGGATGCAGCATTGCTGTCTGGTGCAATCAGAATGTCTTGTAGTTGAGTAGTCAGCCTAGGCTACTGCTGAAAAGTTTCTGTAATAGGCCTACATGTTTCTTATTTGCATGGTGTTTTGTTGCAGGTTTTGTTTTTTGGTTATCTTAGCTAATGTTCTGGGAGTGTTCCCAGTTTGCTGGGAAGGCACAAGTCAATGTTTATTAAACTCATAATTTCTAGAAAACTAAATATAAGTATATGTATACTTTAACATTATTGTGTTATGTTGTATTTCTAATACCTTTGTAAGATTTTTTTCTGGTAGATTTTTCTAACTATTGGAAAAATAAATATACACTGAACAAAAATACAAACGCAACATGTAAAGTGTTGGTCCCATGTTGACTGTGTTGGTCCCATGTTGACTGTGTTGGTCCCATGTTGACTGCTGACTGTAGGAATGTCCTCCAGAGCTGCTGACTGTAGGAATGTCCTCCAGAGCTGCTGACTGTAGGAATGTCCTCCAGAGCTGTTGCCAGATAATTTAATGTCCATTTCTCTACCATAAGCCAGCTCCAAATTCTAATTTTAGAGAATTTGGCAGTATGCTCAACCGGCCTCACAACCGCAGACCACGTGTAACCACATCAGCCCAGGACCTCTAGATCTGGCTTCATCTGCGACCAGCCACCCGGACAGCTAATGAAACTGTGGGTTTGCACAACTGAAGGATTTCTGCACAAACTGTCAGAAACCGTCTCAGGGAAGCTCATCTGCGTGCTCATCGTCCTCACCAGGGTCTTGACCTGACTGCAGTTCGGCGTCGTAACCAACTTCAGTGGGCAAATGCTCACCCTTGATGACCACTGGCACACTGGAGAAGCTTGCTCTCGATGGATGAATCCCGGTTTCAACTGTACCGGGCAGATGGCAGAAAGCGTGTATGGCGTTGTGTGTGCTAGCGGTTTGCTGATGTCAACGTTGTGAACAGACTGCCCCATTGTGGAGGTGGGGTTATGGTATGGGCAGGCATAAGCTACGGACAACCAACACAATTGCATTTTATCGATGGCAATTTGAATGTACAGAGATACTGTGACGAGATCCTGAGGCCCATTGTCGTGCCATTCATCCACCACCATCACCTCATGTTTCAGCTTGATAATGCACGGCCCCATGTCGCAAGGATCTGTACACAATTCCTGGAAGCTGAAAAAGTCCCAGTTCTTCCACAGCCTGCATACGCACCAGACATGTTACCTATTGAGCATGTTTGGGATGCTCTGGATCGACATGTACAATAGAACGTTCCAGTTCCCGCCAACTTCCAGCAACTTCGCACAGCCATTGAAGAGGAGTGGGTCAAGATTCCACAGGCAACAATCAACAGCCTGATCAACTCTATGCGAAGGAGATGTGTTGCGATGCATGAGGCAAATGGTGGTCACACCAGATACTGACTGGTTCTGATCCACGCCCCTAACTTTTTTAAAGATATCTGTATTCCCAGTCATGTGAAATCCACAGATTAGGGCCTAATTAATTTATTTCAATTGACTGATTTCCTTATATGAACTGTAACTCAGTAAAAACTTTGAAATTGTTGCATGATGCGTTTATATTTTTGTTCAGTGTTTATATGCCTTAATTAAAAAATATATATAGACTCTTAGCTTTGACACCCAATTTGACATGCTCTTATGAACTTCACATGTTGGCGCTCATGTGCCCTTTTACATGGAAATGCTCATATATTGCATAGTACCGGTATTCCTACAACTATACTTTCCAGATAAAGACTGGATGTCAAGGCTAAGAGAGACACAGACAGGGTTTCAGTATTATATGGATGTCAAAGAGAGCCAGTCACATAGTGTCTATATTGCTGTGCTGTCATGCTACTGTGTTGAATAACATCAAAGTGCTGCTAGATAGAGGTTGAAGAGGACCGGACAGTGTGAGATAATCTCTCCGTCTGACAGTGTGTGTGTGTGTTTCTTGGCACTGTATGAATGTTTGTCTAGCTGCACAGAATGCATGTGTGTGTGTGTGTGTCCTGTATGAGAGTGTTTGTCTTGCCCTCTCAGTGAGTAGCCTATCATTGCTGTTGAACTACAGTCTGATTGCAGTGTTCACACCATGGACAGGCCTGCCTATTGTCTGCATTATGCGGTGTGTATGGTAATGGTGGGTAAGTGATTATGTTATGTATGTGTGTGTGTGCGTGTCCCTTTCAACAGCATATCTCTAGTGGTGTGTGTGATTGTGTGTGTGTGTGTGTGTGTGTGTGTGTGTGTGTGTGTGTGTGTGTGTGTGTGTGTGTGTGTGTGTGTGTGTGTGTGTGTGTGTGTGTGTGTGTGTGTGTGTGTGTGTGTGTGTGTGTGTGTGTGTGTGTGTGTGTGTATTTACAATGATGGCCTACCCCGGTCAAGCCCGGACAACGCTGGGCCAATTGTGCACCTCCCTATGGGACTCCCAATCACGGCCGGATTATGATACAGCCTGGAATCAAACCAGGGTCTGTAGTGACGCCTCTAGCACTGAGATGCAGTGACTTTGACCATTGCACCACTCAGGTATCTCTGAGTTTATATGCCAACATCTCTCCTCCTGGTGGAGATTAATTTAGAGTAGGGGTCGTAATGGTTATGTGTCATCTCTCTCTCGGGTCTGCTCCCGATGAAAAGACCCTCCATATGTAATAGACTCATCTAATTTTCTATTTTTTTCTTTTTTATCGTACT
This sequence comes from Thymallus thymallus, assembly GCA_023634145.1. Lineage (NCBI taxonomy): Eukaryota > Metazoa > Chordata > Actinopteri > Salmoniformes > Salmonidae > Thymallus > Thymallus thymallus. Next base: position 30,744,071 of record CM042404.1, read on the forward strand.
CTGTCCACCCTTTCCTATCCTCCATCTCTCTGACAAAAGGAGGGATAGAGAGATGGATCTATCTATCTATCTATCTATCTATCTATCTATCTATCTATCTATCTATCTATCTATCTATCTATCTATCTATCTATCTATCTATCTATCTATCTATCTATCTATCTATCTATCTATCTATCTATCTATCTATCTATCTATCTATCTATCTATCTATCTATCTATCTATCTATCTATCTATCTACCTAAGATCAGATCAAATTGTATGACCAATTTATGACCAGAGTCAACATACGTAGCAGGTTCACCCTGACATATCACAGACCAGATTTGCCCTAATGAATGCATCAAGCATTATGTGCATTTAAAAAAAAATCTAAATCAATCATAAATTTGTACCACTTTAGATTGCTGTGTTTTTATTTACAGTAGTGATGGATTACTGGAGGCATTTTGAAAACATGTTTTCAAACACTTGTTTTTCACAAGTGTGAACTATGCTAACACTGTTTCTATGATGGGCTATTTGCAGGACAATAGATTAGCAGGTTTAATAGCCCGGCTACTGTAAGTGTGAAAATCGCCCCAACTTGCAATGTATTCAATGCTTAAGTACTCTAAAGTTTTACATTTTAACTCAAAACCTCATGCAACCACAAAATATTGGATAATGCATATACCGTACAGTATTTCTTCATCAACATCTTTATGCTTTAGTTAATAAAATAATGACAAAAAATACTTTCTAAAGGCAGATGTTTATTTCAACTAGTCTACACCTCAGCTACATTGTAGTTGCACTTGATGGGCTATCTGTCAGGCTCTGGCCATAGGGAGTACCTTTTGGCCATGGTCAGAGCCTGACAGATCTAGATACCTAGATCTATGTTTTTCATTTTGTGTTGAATCCCCAATTGGAGACAGCTGTGAGACGTTGTCTCTGATTGGGGATTCTATTTAAGTTGCTCATCCCCCCACACCTGTTGTGTGGGTCATTGTTAGATGTTTGTACGTCAAGTCACAGCCAAGTAAGTGTGTTCTGTTTCTTTGTTTTGTATAGTTCGTGACATTACAAGTTTCTGGTTAAAATAAACATGTCGAACTATCGCTGCGCTGCTCCTTGGTCTCTCTCTACACCCACTCGTGACACTATCAGCAGGACAACAGACCCTTGCCGAGTTTAGGGACTTTAAAATGTACAGTACTAATGGATGTTTGTGAGGCATGTCACTTCTCCCATCTCTTCTCCCATCTCTTCTCCCATCTCTTCTCCCATCTCTTCTCCCATCTCTTCTCCCATCTCTTATCCCATCTCTTATCCCATCTCTTATCCCATCTCTTCTCCCATCTCTTCTCCCATCTCTTCACCCATCTCTTCACCCATCTCTTCACCCATCTCTTCACCCATCTCTTCACCCATCTCTTCTCCCATCTCTTCACCCATCTCTTCTCCCATCTCTTCTCCCATCTCTTCTCCCATCTCTTCTCCCATCTCTTCTCCCATCTCTTCTCCCATCTCTTCTCTCATCTCTTCACCCATCTCTTCTCCCATCTCTTCTCCCATCTCTTTTGCATAGCCCACCAAATGCACAGTATTCTAACCACATCTGGATGGATCCATAATGTTGGATCCATTACTATGAGAATAAATATCACTGAATGACAGAATCACTGAATTACATTTACTTGTGTAACGTTACCGAATAGATAACAATAGAAATAAGTGTCTCTTTGAGCGTGGAGTGAAAGTGCGCTGTACTGTAAGTACTCTACAACGCTGTGGGCCATTATTATTACAAAATAATAATATTATTATTATTAGAATATTATTTTGCTGAATCGTGTACAGTACAGGCAAGGCCCGCAGAGGTTGTGAAATACAGTATGAACACGAGACTCACCATTAATGTTTAATTATTCAAGGCTCCCTTTGTTACTTTGTTTTTTTGAACGAGTGAATGATATTTAGTGAAGTAGCACTTTGGAGATGATGGGGAAATTATCAGACCAAATGTGAGGACAAAACAGTTCACCTGATACAAGACAACAAAAAAATAATCCCCAATTCCTGCCTCTAATTTCTGGGTGAAAATATATTTGACCGTCATGCATATCGGTCTATAGAGAAATTAGCATAATTGTATTTCTCAACTGGTAATTGAAACGTGCCTCCCAGTCACCATTCAAGTGCAGGCGACAGGCTATCAGCGCATCACCCACCACTTTAACATATTTACCAAAATATGTGTATTTTACACTCTAGTATTAGAGGCCTACATTAAGATAAATATCATGAAAGACAGAAACTTACTGAGCATTTCATCCTCAAAACGCCATGAAGGTGTGATGTGCGGTGTGCAATATTAACAGTAGAATATCCGGGACTCAACGAGCGGCCTATCAATAGCCGCCAGTCTAATAAATCAATTTAATACAATTCATCAGATCAATTTAATATTTTGTTTAGGAAGGTAAGAAAAAAACATGGTTGTAAAACAATTTTCTTTCAAAATAACAGAAAAGCATGTTTTAAGATGTATTTCTCTGCTCTAGTAGCTGAGGCTAAGGTTTTATTTAACCTTTATTAGCTTCATGTCAACAAAATGTATTCACTTGTTATGCTCTTTCAGAATTAAAACGTCTGGCCTGCATGGACATCTGTAGGATTATTTGAGAAAGTAAGCAAGCGCCAACAAGCTTCATAAAGACGCTCTCAAAGATGCTCTCTGGTGGTTTCAACGAGCATTAACAGCATTAACGGCAACAATGGCTGTCAGTAAAATAATATGACGTCATGCACTGTAACATGCTGAACCATACCGCAGCATCTTGCAAGCTGTGCTGCTGTATGATGCAACTTTTAAACGAGGAACCACTGTACATAAGACAGATTTGAGAATGACAAGACAAGACAATGACAAGCCATTCCTAATTTAAAAAAAAATATAGACTCTAAGCTTTCATTTGACACCAAATTGTATGTGCTCCTATGACCTTCACATGTTAGTGCTCATGGGGCTTTTTACATGGAAATGCCCCTAACCAGGTTTCCATCCAACCATTTAATATGGAAGAATTTCCCGACGCATGAAAAAAGTCACTACCGGGCTGATGGAAACAGGAAATGCCGATACAATTTCATAAGCGTTGACAGACAATTTGTTTCTTCGCTTGATTCATCACTCCAGGGAGCTCTTTTCTACAGCTCCAGAGCCCAATGGCTGCAAGCTTTACACCACTCCATCCAATGCTTGGCATTGCGCATGGTGATCTTAGGCTTGTGTGCGGCTGCTCGGCCACGGAAACCCATTTCATGAAGCTCCCGTTGAACAGTTCTTGTGCTGACGTTGCTTCCAGAGGCAGTTTGGACCTCGGTAGTGAGTGTTGCAACCGAGGACAGACGATTTTTACGCGCTACCCGGTTCAGCACTCGGTGGTCCCATTCTGTGAGATTGTGTGGTCTACCACTTCGCGGTTGAGCCGTTGTTGCTCCTAGACATTTCCACTTCACAATAAAAGCACTTACAGTTGACCGGGGCAGCTCTAGCAGGGCAGACATTTGACAAACTAACTTGTTGGAAAGGTGGCATCCTATTACGGTGCCATGTTGAAAGTCACTGAGCTCTTCAGTAAGGAAACACTGATCCTGCTTTCTTTACTGGTAGGACTGGGTCACTGCAGATGAAGCTGCATTCTTACACTGACTGACTGGCTGCCTAAAGGAGTAGAGAGAGAGCCTCCTCTTTTGATGCAGTAATGCATGTTGTAGACTTGATCAATCTTGTGTTTGGTAATTTAAACATGACACATACGCAGCTTGTCACACCTGAGGTAGGTAGTCTACAGATAAAAAATAATTTGGAGAACATATCTCAATTCAGTATTGATGTTTTCCCTGAGCGCCAGTATACTAATGTTGTACTAATGCTGTCATGTTCTCAACAGGGCTTCGCTGCCCGGCGCACGCAACTCCATTCTACCCTGAACTAAAAAACATGCGTATTTATAATTCATGTTTTTTCCTTGTTCGTTCGTGGACATTGACTAGCACCACAGCAAACAACTACATCAATACGGCAACACACGCTTCATAGCGCCGAACTAATTCAGTTAAAATGTCATAATATTGACGAAGTTCAAATCTGCTCCTAAATAGTGTCCTCGTTTAGCGACGTTTGATCGCAGGGCTGCGAAGCTTCCATAACAGGTATTCAGTCAAACGCTTCAGCCGCTTCAGGCTGGTGGAGACTTGTGGAGTCAAAGGTTCAAATACTCTCCAAATAAGCATAATTAAACGGAGAAAATGATCCACAAGCAGTCGCCGACTCAGTGTTGGGAAATGAAACATAAATATAGTGAACATTTGGAGAGCCTACACATGCGTACAAATAAATAATTAAACGTTTATGTAACGCAGGTTCCTATTTATAACACTATAATTACATGGTTTACTTTGACTATGAATGAATAGCTATAGCATAATGAGTTTATTTATTTTGCTTAATGAATATGTTTTTTGTTTCTTCATTCCATACAAAGATGCTGCAGTGACAGTAACCTAAGCCACGGGCGCCATATGACACACCAGAGACATACGTTCAACAGATAACACATAAACACACAAGTCGACTTATATGGCTATAGTAGCCGCAAACACTTAGCTGACGGACCGAAGTGTGTTCATTTACCGTTGGTTGAAAGTCAACAGTTTGGTAGAAGCTGGGTCCACACTGTTCATGTACCCCATGCGATACGAGTCTATTTCTTCTTGTTCACTAGGACTCATACTGCTTTCAAACTCCTAATTCTTAGTCCTTATTTTCCCCACTGCATTCGATTCGGCTATTCTCCTTCCCTGCGCACGCAGTGGATGCTGATGAGACTGGCTTGTGGTTGCAGCATGTGGCAGGAGGGGGTTTCCTAGCAAAACACCCCCCGGATTAGTGGCGTAATGTGTGTGTGTCTGTCTTTCCTTCTCTCTCTACATTTACAGTTTGCGCGCTCCACGACGAGCGCAGAGCACAACATCCTCATATGACTTGGCATTTTATCAACACCAGCCCACATCCCTAATTAACTTGAAACACCACTTTTGAGAAAAAGGCTCTTGAATGTTTTGGTACACCTACTGGAGTCTACACCAGGGGTTCTTAAACTTTTTCAGTGTGGGACCCAAATGAGAAATTCTGTGTTTTCCTGGGACCCAAGCTCATGAAAACATGCAACTATACGTAAATATTGGTATATTTAATTGCCCTTATGCCCTAAAACAAATGCAATATAGACAAAAACAAATAACAATGAAATTAAATACCCATATAAATAGCAAGTCATGTTTATTCTCCCCCATTAAAAACACTCTTACATATCTGTCTAGGTTGGAACTGTTGCTGTTAAAATACAATCAATAAATGACATTCTGAACTGTAATGAACTGATTGATCACACACACACACACACACACACACACACACACACACAGTCCTAATGAGAGGTATGTGGCTATTATTTTCAAATATGCCATAGTTGAGAATTCTGGCTCGCATAGGTATGTGGTGCCAAACTGGATCAGAACATCCACTGCTTCCTCAGTTAGGCAGGAGACCGCTTCCTGCTGTGGATGAGCTGTGTGTTTGCCTCAAAAGGCATCTTCCAGAATAAAAATGATTACTTGTATTTTAACAGCAATAGCTCCAACCTACAGTTGGCGTTACATTGTTGACATTTTGGAATCAGGACATTGAGCTGAGACACATTGAAAGGATACACTAGAGTTCAATGAACCCAGTTACCAGGGTTTACTGGGATTTAACGCCCAAAACCACTCCCTTTTCCCAGGATAAATAACTGCGAGAAACCAGAAAATTCTAATTTATATGAACAGCATGGTATGAAATGGAACTGTTAAATTACAGTGCATTTGGAAAGTATTCAGACCCCTTGACTTTTCCCACATATTATTACGTTACAGCTTTATTCTAACATTTATTAAATCTTTTTTTCCCCTCATCAATCTACACAAAATACAATACCCCATAATGACACAATACCCCATAATGACACAATACCCCATAATGACACAATACCCCATAATGACATCAATACCCCATAATGACACAATACCCCATAATGACACAATACCCCATAATGACACAATACCCCATAATGACACAATACCCCATAATGACATCAATACCCCATAATGACACAATACCCCATAATGACCCAATACCCCATAATGACCCAATACCCCATAATGACCCAATACCCCATAATGACACAATACCCCATAATGATACAATACCCCATAATGACACAATACCCCATAATGACACAATACCCCATAATGACACAATACCCCATAATGACCCAATACCCCATACCCTCACACTTCCCCCTCTCTCTCTCTACCTCCACCTCTCTCTCTACCTCCACCTCTCTCTCTCTCTCTACCTCCACCTCTCTCTCTCTCTACCTCCACCTCTCTCTCTCTACCTCCACCTCTCTCTCTCTCTAACTCCACCTCTCTCTCTCTCTAACTCCACCTCTCTCTCTCTCTCTAACTCCACCTCTCTCTCTCTCT
>CM042404.1:30753150-30805650 GCA_023634145.1 Thymallus thymallus
AACCTACTTGAAGGTAACAGCGCTCACCGTTGCCCCTAGTGGACGGTCATCTCACAATGTCCTCGGACATGGATGGACGTGGAATACTGACGTCTGTCACGGGTGACCTGGTTGACCGGTACACACGCCGTACACATTACAGTAATTACTATATAATACACCAATTCTGCCTCACAGTCTTCGAGGTACAACCGTCCTCTGTTTGACCTTGAAGGTGTGTGTTTTTATCCTGATGACTTCCTTTAGATGTAAGACCATTGATCTGCCACTCAGACACAACCTACCATTAATCTCCAAGGTGTGTGTGGGTAGAAGCCATACACGTACCCACACGCACACACTCACGAACACGCACACACAGTTTCTATCATACACGTATTCATACACAGGCACATACCCATATACTTACTGAAATGTGTGGTGGGGGGGGGGGTATCATGTTAGTTTATCACAGGCTTTCTTTCCCTAGATAGATACAAGATGAATGTACGGATGTACGCTTGTAGGTGGAAGGTTTTTAATGTGTAGGTGTGCAGTCTTATATATTTTAGAAGACAAGGTGTTTGTGTATGTCTGCTTGTGGGCATGTTTGCTTGTGCTTGCGTTTGTGCTTTTGTGCATGCATGCATACCTGTGTGTATTTGCATACCAGTGTGTGTGTGTGTGTGTGTGTGTGTGTGGATACAGGTGTGTGTGTGTGCATGTGAGTGTATGCATACCTGTGCATGTCTGTGTGCATACTTGTGTGTTTGTGTGTGTGTGCCTGCGTGCAGGCATGCATGCGTCCATCCCTGCGTGTGTGTGTGTGTGTGTGACCCTGACCCAACCCCTGTCAAGTAGATGCATGGGGATCAGTTGCTGTTGACTCATCAGGATGTTAATCCAGGCTAGCTATGCTCGCCTCTGGACCTCAGCCACTCAAAGGCCTTTAGTCTCCTCTTTAAGCCTGCTCTAACCACCATTTCTTTCCCACGCATCATCCGTCTCTGGTACCCCTCTTTACTGATCCAAGATCAGCTTTTCCCATCCCTTTAGTCATGACAAACAGGGCCTCCGCGCTACAGCAAACAAAGAGTGGGAGGGCTGCTCGACAAAAATAACAAAAATACAACAAAAGGGCTTGCCAAGACAAATACAACAAAAGGGCTTGCCAAGACAAATACAACAAAAGGGCTTGCCAAGACAAACACAACAAAAGGGCTTACCAAGACAAACACAACAAAAGGGCTTACCAAGACAAATACAACAAAAGGGCTTACCAAGACAAATACAACAAAAGGGCTTACCAAGACAAATACAACAAAAGGGCTTACCAAGACAAATACAACAAAAGGGCTTGCCAAGACAAATACAACAAAAGGGCTTGCCAAGACAAATACAACAAAAGGGCTTGCCAAGACAAATACAACAAAAGGGCTTACCAAGACAAATACAACAAAAGGGCTTGCCAAGACAAATACAACAAAAGGGCTTGCCAAGACAAACACAACAAAAGGGCTTACCAAGACAAATACAACAAAAGGGCTTGCCAAGACAAATACAACAAAAGGGCTTGCCAAGACAAACACAACAAAAGGGCTTACCAAGACAAATACAACAAAAGGGCTTGCCAAGACAAATACAACAAAAGGGCTTACCAAGACAAATACAACAAAAGGGCTTACCAAGACAAATACAACAAAAGGGCTTACCAAGACAAATACAACAAACGGGCTTACCAAGACAAATACAACAAAAGGGCTTGCCAAGACAAATACAACAAAAGGGCTTACCAAGACAAATACAACAAAAGGGCTTGCCAAGACAAATACAACAAAAGGGCTTGCCAAGACAAACACAACAAAAGGGCTTACCAAGACAAATACAACAAACGGGCTTACCAAGACAAATACAACAAAAGGGCTTACCAAGACAAACACAACAAAAGGGCTTACCAAGACAAATACAACAAAAGGGCTTACCAAGACAAATACAACAAAAGGGCTTACCAAGACAAACACAACAAAAGGGCTTACCAAGACAAACACAACAAAAGGGCTTACCAAGACAAATACAACAAAAGGGCTTACCAAGACAAATACAACAAAAGGGCTTACCAAGACAAATACAACAAAAGGGCTTACCAAGACAAATACAACAAAAGGGCTTGCCAAGACAAATACAACAAAAGGGCTTACCAAGACAAACACAACAAAAGGGCTTGCCAAGACAAATACAACAAAAGGGCTTACCAAGACAAACACAACAAAAGGGCTTACCAAGACAAACACAACAAAAGGGCTTACCAAGACAAATACAACAAAAGGGCTTACCAAGACAAACACAACAAAAGGGCTTACCAAGACAAACACAACAAAAGGGCTTACCAAGACAAACACAACAAAATGACTAATTGGAGGAAGAAAGGAATTGGAGCGCTCTAAAAAAAAATAATGTCTTATTTGTTCACTTTATCCATTGTTCAGGATAAGTACATGTGACTGACGTTTCGTCGTCAAGGTGACCTCTTCCTCAGAGTGACCTGACCATTGCACTTAGCTCCTTTTTATAGCCTAGTGGCCTACTAAGACATAGCAATGTAAAAAATAGAAATATAGCTGCAAGCTATATGAATGAACAGGGTTCACCGGATGACAGAAAGGACATAAGATCAGTTGGATAACTAAGCAACTCAATCATATAGGAACTATCTTCCTTTATGTCCAATCAGTGATAGCGTTACCTGTTCATCTCTCAAGACCACAGGGATGACGCAAGTGAAGTTTGGTCTAGTGCTGTAGGTTCATTATCTTTCAATGCAGCAGGTAATCAATCATTCTTTAAGGCATTACTTATCAAGTTTATAAACCAATTCTGGGGTTAATTTGACTAATGGTTTACGTTAAGATTTGTGAAATATTTTCAGCGTTACTGTATTGCCATCATCTTTGAATTCTGGGACTTTATTTTGTCTAAATCTGTTTGTGTAAATGATTAAAATCTCAGTTCGTACACTGTGTTCCAAAATACACTCCCACAGCTGTAATACGCTTACTGCGCAAGTGGCATGACTTTCACATTTTCCTGAATAAAATATCACATTTTCACAGCTTTGCTATCAACCCCTAATAACGTGATTCAAGTTAAATCAGGTGTCTCGTTGATCAGTAGGACATGCCAAAAATAAATAATAAATAAATATATAAATATTATATATATATATACAGTATCAGTCAAAAGTTTTAGAACACCTACTCATTCATGGGTTTTTCTGTATTTTTACAGAAAAAAATACATTTCTACATGTATGTAGAATAATAGTGAAGACATCAACACTATGAAATAACACATATGGAATCATGTAGTAACTACAAAAGTGTTAGGACTCATTTGGACTCCAGACCAAAGGACAGATTTCCACCGATCTATTGTCCATTGCTCGTGTTTCTTGTTTCCCAAGCAACTTTTAAGAAGGCACACATGTTAATTTAAATGCATTCCAGGTGACTACCTAATGAAGCTGGTTGAGAGTGTGCAAAGCTCTCATCAAGGCAAATGGTGGCTATTTGAAGACTCAAATATAAACTAGATTTTGATTTGTTTAACACGTTTTTGGTTACTACATGATTCCATATGTGTTATGTCATAGTGTTGATGTCTTCACTATTATTCTACAATGTAAAAAATAGTAAAAATAAAGAAAAACCCATGAATGAGTTGGTGTGTCCAAACTTTTGACTGGTAGTCAAAAGTATATATGTAGTATATATATATATATATATATATATATATATATATGGTAGTGTATATATATATATGTATGTTAGTGTATATACAGTATGTATATATGTATGGTAGTGTATATACAGTATATATATATATATATATATATATATATACAGTCATGTGAAAAAGTAAGTTCACCCCCTGGGAAGTTTTATTTTTTTTATTTTTTTTAACATATTTGGAAGGATTGATGTGTAATCTTCACTTCAACACTATTGACAGATAAAGGAAACCCAATTTAACAACACACACAAAAAAAACGTTTAAAATGTTACGCAATTAAAATAACCAAAAATGCTTTTCCCTTATGGGGAGAAAGTTAGTACACCCCTACCTTTACCATCACATAAAGTTAGTAAACCCCTACCTTTACCATCACATAAAGTTAGTACACCCCTACCTTTACCATCACATAAAGTTAGTACACCCCTACCTTTACCATCACATAAAGTTAGTACATCCCTACCTTTACCATCACATAAAGTTAGTACAGCCCTACCTTTACCATCACATAAAGTTAGTACACCCCTACCTTTACCATCACATAAAGTTAGTACACCCCTACCTTTACCATCACATACAGTTAGTACAGCCCTACCTTTACCATCACATAAAGTTAGTACAGCCCTACCTTTACCATCACATAAAGTTAGTACACCCCTACCTTTACCATCACATAAAGTTAGTACACCCCTACCTTTACCATCACATACAGTTAGTACAGCCCTACCTTTACCATCACATAAAGTTAGTACACCCCTACCTTTACCATCACATACAGTGAGTACTCCCCTACCTTTACCATCACATAAAGTTAGTACACCCCTACCTTTACCATCACATACAGTTAGTACACCCCTACCTTTACCATCACATAAAGTTAGTACACCCCTACCTTTACCATCACATACAGTTAGTACACCCCTACCTTTACCATCACATAAAGTTAGTACACCCCTACCTTTACCATCACATAAAGTTAGTACAGCCCTACCTTTACCATCACATAAAGTTAGTACACCCCTACCTTTACCATCACATAAAATGGATACAATTAGAATTAGGTACCAAAACAAGTGCAAATGATTAGAAAACATTAGAGAGAAACTTAGGAGGGTCCAGCCTTCCATAAAGATAAGAACATTGGTCTGGTTTGGTCTTAACCATATGGGTGTGTGGTAACACATCATTCAAAGATCAAAAGACCTACCGAGGCCCTCAGAAGAAAGATTATTGATGCCCATGAGTCTGGGAGGGGTTACAAATCCATTTCCAAGCAATTCAAAGTAAATCATTCCACAGTCCAACGAAAATTCCAGACCACTGGCAAACTACCTAGAACAGGTCGTCCCACCAACCAATACATGTTAGTTGACGTAATTTGTACATTTACAGTGGTTGCTTGTTTAAAAGTTGCATGATACTGCAGCATAGCTTGCAAGATGCTGCGGTATGGAACAGCATAGTATTTTACTGTCGGCCATTTTTGCTGTTAATGCTGTTAATGCTCGTTGAAACCACCAGAGGGCATCTTTGAGGGCGTCTTTATGAAGCTTGTTGGGGCTTGTGCTACTGGAAGAGAAATGCTGAATATATTTTAAGGGTGGGGCACTGGTAAGAGGGTCAGGTGTGTGTGGGTTGAAAATGTTTCATTTTACTGCAATGATATATTATTTAATCACAACGCCCCCATCCTTGTTTCCTCCGTCCGTGTTTTCTAATTTCCTCTGAAAGTGCATCGGAGGAGAGGATCCAAGGTCCTTTCCACAGACCTCCAATAAGCTTTGAGAGGAATTTAGGAAACAAGGACGGAGGATGCATGGATTTGACAGCTAGCAAAGTTTTCAGACACAGCCAAAGATTCCCCTCGATGCCCTCCTGCATGTTGTAGTAGCGCCCCTTACTGGTGATACAGGAACACTACAAGCCATAATAGTTCTGGTGAGAACAGCAGCCAGGGGAGATTCCCTTTTGGGCAAAAGACTGTCCTCGCCTCGACTCCTCTGTGACCTGGAAATCGATAAGTGGTCGAGGGCAGTGTCAAATCCTTAATAGGCGAACAGAAGAATGTCCTCCTTGATAGCCACCTTTCGTCAAGGGCCTTTTCTCAATTGGATTTGCTCCTCTCTCGACCTCCTTTTGAAAAAATATCCAAGTTAATCGAGGAGAGACGACGAGGAGAGAGAACGTGGATGAAATGAGTCTCACCGTCTCCACTCGCACGTCATCAAGCTAATTACGTTTACAGGGGTGGATCCCAAAACAAATGTATAAAGTCAGTTGTACACATGACTATCCTCGATGAAAAGTGGCTATCGAGGAGAGGAGGACACATCTCCTTCCCACTCGACCACTTATGGTTTCCAGGTCATGGAGGAGAGAGGACGGAGGAGAGAGAGTGGAGGATGGATTTTTGCCCAAATGAGAGGATAGTCATGTGTATCCTACCTATGCGGAAGAGTTTTGAAATCTGCCACACCCCCTTTAAATCAGCTGTTGTTTTGTCGGAAGAGAAAAGCATGCACACGTTTAAAAACGATATGCTACTTATTGTTTTATCTATAAAATGTCTGCCACAACTAGAAACATATATTTTTACCACTTAAGACAGATATTTTGGGATTCCTCCTCTGTAAACGTAATCTGCCTGATGACTCGCTAGAGGAGAAGGAAAATCTAGTTTCATATAAACGCATTTGCTTCCACATTTCCTCTCCTTGCCTCCTCTCCTCGATTACGGAGGACAGAGGAGTTAGCAAAACCAGTTGAGAATCTCCCCAGGATATTGCCATTCACCACCAGTAATTAACATATTTTCTCAATGTCCAGGCTGCTCTATTCACATCCACAGAATAGTCTGCCCTCTTGTGGCCACATCCTATATCTCTGGTTGATTGGAACATGAACTTCAGAAGTGGGACAGGGAATAAATAGTATGTGTGTGTGTGAGTGTGTAGGGGGGAAGGTGGATCTACGTGTGTGTGAGTGTGTGTGTGTGTGTGTGTGTGTGTGTGTGTGTAGGTGGATCTACGTGTGTGTATGTGTGTGTGAAACATGTCTGACAGCAGGAGTTCACCTAGTCTGCCATCATTACCCACCTATAGGTAAGGACACCAGGGAGGCAGGGCTGTCAGAGGGGCTGTCGGATGGTGGTGTGTGTGTCTGGAGACATACTATGGTGAAAATAAGGTTACTTCTCATATCTCTACTGATCAATAGATCAGCCTTCAAACTCTGGGTCAATTGCTTTTATCACAACATGAATGATTGGTATGGATATTTCTGATAAGCCGTCCACTGTTGGTAGCTGCCTGTATATTGGTAAGATATTAAATGTATTTCTTTTTATTTCTGTCTTTTTCTTTTTTATTATGTTAGCAATTCCCTTCTAGTGTACACTACTCCTAGTGAACACAACTCCTAGTGTACACTACTCCTAGTGAACACAACTCCTAGTGTACACTACTCCTAGTGTGCAGTATGATCGAGTGGGAAGCAGTTTCCTCTGCACAGTTATTGCAAGAATGTCCACAACTCACCACTTTAGCTGGACCTACAACTTTACAACCTCCCCCCAAATGTTATGAAAATATATCCCTCCCTAGTGGTTTTATTTTCTCTCTTGTTCTCTCTCTCTCTCTCTCTCTCTCTCTCTTGCTCTCTCTCTCTGTCTCTCTCTCTCTCTCACACACACACTTTACATCCGTTGAGAAGGACAATGGTTCCTCAATGTATTTGAAAAATCTTTCCAGCTCTCTCCCTTCGATAACTACTCAGCGTGAAAGGAAAACATTTTATGCTCTGATCCAGTGGAAACGTCATAAAATGGGCCTACCTGATGATTTCTTATCAATGCTTGACTTGGACTGAAATAGGTTCCAGTATTCATTCTGGGTGCTGGTACTGTTTATATTAAGGTGCAGGAGCTCCATAACACTTTTGAGCTAATATTCTATAAGAGGAACAGGAGCTCAAGCAGCAGAACATTTGAGGTGCCGGTACTCAGCTCCATTGATCTCCAGCCCAAGTAAAGCACTGCTTCTTGTCCCTTGCGCAAATAGCATACAGCTGTGTCTGTCCAGAGCTCACTGGCGCGGGAAACTCTGAGGGCCCAGAATTTTTCATAAAAATTTGCAAGCTTGCAACCGCAAGCTTCAGGCCGGACCCAAGTTAATAGTTGATACAATGTTTCAAGTTCGTTGCAGACAGGCCTTGCGTAGCCAATGGGATTTACAGGATAGGATCTTTTTTTATCAGGATATTTTCTACCTGCAGGTTGAAATGTTTTTATTTGTTGGCTTTATGTAGGCTATTTTAACATATTTGGCAATGGCATAGGAAATTACTTTTCAGGTGTATATATTTTTCATTTAGATTTGGATAGAATTTTGATCAACCACATGACAATAATTGATTACAAATTAAATGAAACTCTTCCACAAAAATGTGCATATGAAAACAATAACTGACACGCAGACCGGAAGAAATGGTAAGATAAATTGGCATTCCACATGAGAAAGGTTGCCGACTCCTCGTGGTACCTATTACCATCAACTTCAGGAGAGTAATGGTTATCTAGATCTCTGGCTCCCCCTTGAGTCATATGTGTGTTATTTCATCAAACAGTAAGCTTAAAGCATCAGGCAAGCTCATGTTGAAACATTTAGACCAATCGATTGGCCAAAGGACAGACGGTGTACGGTCGGCCAATATTTTCTATTGTCAGGGACAGCCATAGAGTCATCTGGGGATCTGTTGGGGCGGTATGCAAATTGGAGCTTTCAAAGCATTTCATGGCTACAGATTTGAGTGGTATGGAGCGATAGTCATTTAGACAGGTTACCTTGATATTCTTAGGCACAGGGACTATGGTGGTTTGCTTCAAAACATGTACGTATCACAGACTGGGGTTGAAAATGTCAGTGAAGACACTGTCCATCTGGTCAGCTCATGCTCTAAATACGCGTCCTGGTAATCTGGCTACGGAGAGTGTGATCATACAGTCGTCCGGACCAGCTGGTTCTTTCATGCATGCTTCAGTGTTGCTTGCCTCGAAACGAGCATAAAAGGCATTAAGCTCGTCAAGTAGGCTCGCATCACTTCACAACTCTTGGCTGGGTTTCCCTTTGTAATCCGTGATAGTTTGCAAGCCCTGCCACATCCGATGAGCGTCTGAGCCGGTGTAGTAGGATTCGATCTTAGTCCTGTATTGACACTTTGCATGTTTGATGGTTTATCAGAGGGCATATTCCAGTTCATCGGACCACTTCCGTATTGAACGCGTCACTGGTACTTCCTGTTTGAGTTTTTGCTGGTAAGCAGGAATCAGGAGGATAGAGTTATGGTCAGATTTGCCAAATGGAGGGCGAGGGAGAGCCTTGTACGCGTCTCTGTGTGTGGAGTAAGGTGATCTAGAGTTTGTATCCCTCTAGTTGCACAGGTGACATACTGGTAGAAATGAGGTAAAATGGATTTCAGTTTTCCTGCATTAAAATCACCGGCTATTAGGAGCTTTTCTTGTTTGCTTATGGCCCTATACAGCTCACTTTGTTTAGGCAGTTACCTGTACGTTCATGCATTAATTACCATAAGTAATTAATATTGAGGCAAGTCAATATCATAACCTTGACACTGGCTTTTGATCTTTCTTTCATTCAGCCAAGAGAATACAATCTATTTTCTCCCACTCATATACACATACTCAAAGATATGGAATGCACGCACAAACACACAAATGCACGCATGAACACACACACACACACACACACACACACACACACACTTCTTACATCACCTCACAGAGCAAGAGCAGTCAAAAACACACAGCCCTCTTCCCTCCTCTCGTCGCATGTGGCTTGTAGCTGTGCTCAAACCCGCTGAGTCTCATCCGAGGCCCTGTGAAAATACAACTCCTTTCATCCACGCACTCTGGGCCATTTCCAGCAGCACGCTATAACGGGAAACGCTTTTCCAGAATGAAACTTCCTGGAGCAGAGCAGTGTGCCGTACTAAACACACAAACACATACAATCTATCTAACACATATACATGCATGCAGTGTGTGCATACACACGTTTGCTGTAAAATACACTAATGCACGCACACACACGTGTGCAAAGTTGCTGTAATATGTAGATATGTGTCTTTAAGCCATAAACGGATCCAGACATGCTGTAATCAAGAGAGGGCTTTTTCCCTATTCAGTCTATATTTCTGGCTAAATGAGATTGGTGGGATGTATTGTGTGGTGGGCTCTGCTCTGCTGAAGACACATATGGCAGTGATTATGGTCCAGTGTTTATCCGAGCTCACTGAGCCCTCTCTGACTATGCCTGTGTTCCAAATGACACCCTATTCCCTATGTGCACTACATAGGAAATAAGATGCCATTAGGGACACATACTCTTTACTGTAAAGGTCTGCCCTGGTGGAATTACTAGAAACAACCAGAGCCATGTGCATGTATACATAACAACCAGCCATGAAGACCACACTCTGCTCTCTGGGCAGAAATGAACAGATAAAGGTCAAAGGCTAAAGACACACCCTCAAACACACACAAAAGCATGCATGCAAGTGTGACACGCACCACATGGGTGAATTCAGTTATACAACATCAAAGATCATACAAACATGAAACTAACTCAAACCACTTTCACAAACGTGCACAGAGCTGCAATATGGAGCATACAGTATATGTATGTATTCTGTATATCCAAATGTGTGGAGCATATATGTAGCATATGGATGTACAAAATACGTAACACACACTCAACAAACCACACACACGTTATCTCTCTCTCTCTCTCTCTCTCTCTCATACACACATTCCCTTTCTCTCTCTCTCTATTATACGATGCAGGCAGTTCACATTAGACATCCACTATAAACACTATGGCAGGCTGTGAGTCAGAGAGTTGCCACATCACACCTCCTCCCATAGGAGTTCACAACAGGCTCAAACAGACAAAACCCCACAGGCCCAGCTAGGGTCACTGAAGCTGCATTCATGCGTTACCTCGAAAATCTGGCACCTTTCTGACTGAGAAAGTTGGGGTACAAGATTCGTAACATGAGTTTCTTGCTAATATTTCCAATTTAGGATGATCAGATGATTCACCCCCATCTGGATCCATGCTTCAGACTGTTTGTCTGGATGATCAGATGATTCACCCCCATCTGGATCCATGCTTCAGACTGTTTGTCTGGATGATCAGATGATTCACCCCCATCTGGATCCATGCTTCAGACTGTTTGTCTGGATGATCAGATGATTCACCCCCATCTGGATCCATGCTTCAGACTGTTTGTCTGGATATTATTGTCTGCTCTCAACCCAATATGCTGACACAAATGGGAGTGGATTCTTCTGTACTGTTCTGTAGTTGGTTACACAACACTGTTTGGCAGCAAGAAAGATTTATGTAGACATAGATGATGTATCAAAGTACATACACTTTAATGAAACCTTTCTCTGAGGATATTGTAGGATTAGGGAAGAGAGAGAGAGAGAGACAGAGAAAGAAGAATTTAGGGGAGAGAGGGAGGGAGGGAGAGAAATAAGAATTTAGGGGAGGGAGGGAGGGAGGGAGGGAGGGAGGGAGGGAGAGAGAGAAAGAAGAATTTAGGGTAGTGAGAGAGAGGGAGACAGAGAAAGAAGAATTTAGGGGAGGGAGGGAGGGAGGGAGGGAGAGAAAGAAGAATTTAGGGGAGGGAGGGAGGGAGGGAGAGAGAGAGAGAGAGACAGAGAAAGAAGAATTTAGGGGAGGGAGGGAGACAGAGAAAGAAGAATTTAGGGGAGGGAGGGGGGAGGGAGGGAGGGATAGAAATAAGAATTTAGGGGAGGGAAGGAGGGAGACAGAACAATAAGAATTTAGGGGAGGGAGGGAGGGAGGGAGAGAGAGAGAGAGGGAGACAGAGAAAGAAGAATTTAGGGGAGAGAGAGAGGGAGGGAGGGAGGGAGGGAGACAGAAAAATAAGAATTTAGGGGAGGGAGGGAGGGAGGGAGAGAAATAAGAATTTAGGGGAGAGAGAGAGAGGGAGGGAGGGAGGGAGGGAGAGAAATAAGAATTTAGGGGAGGGAGGGAGGGAGGGAGGGAGGGAGGGAGAGAAATAAGAATTTAGGGGAGAGAGAGAGGGAGACAGAGAAAGAAGAATTTAGGGGAGAGAGAGAGTCCATTTCAGTAGCCTTGACCACAGGGATGTACTGGTCAAAATGAAAGACCATGTTTTCACTGCTTAATCGCTTCCATTTGTCTACACATTGCTGTGAACATTTTCCAGATTGGCCATTTACTGTACCACTAATACTATCTATCAAAGCTAGAACAGTACAGAACAGTATACCTCTAGTGCCAGTAACAGTATACCTCTAGTACCAGTAACAGTATACCTCTAGTACCAGTAACAGTATACCTCTAGTACCAGTAACAGTATACCTCTGTACCACTAATACTATCTATCAAAGCTAGAACAGTACTGAACAGTATACCTCTTGGAGGCCCTATGTCCACTTTGAAAATGCCATGGTGTCATCCATGCTCCATCCATCTGGGCAGGTGGCACCTCTCCTGAGTGGGAGGTCTGTCTGGCCTGTCTGATATGTGCCCCTGGCAGATTGGCATCTCTTGGGCACCACTGTCCTGAGCCTGGCAAAAGGAGATTACATGGATGGTATTCCAGTATGAACCCATACAGGGACAATGAAAACACTGGGGTCCTATAAGCACCATTGAATGGATCATCATGTTCCTTAGGCGCCAAACGGAAGAAGACTTTCCATTGTGTGCCTGAATAAACATGGCCCAGTATCCACTAAACTGATGTTTATGTGGTGGAAATCTGAGATGTGGGCAATCCATAAGGAAAAAGTGTTGGCGTTCATTTAAGTAAAAGTATGCACTGGCATACAGCTGGTCTTACTACAGCACGTTAACATTATAACATTTCTCATCAGCTGAGTGTCAGGAAATATGCAGACATGTGAAACAATGGGGCGAGGTGTTAAGTGATTGGTAATGACAACTGCATAGGCCAATACAGGAAATAGCAGGTTTAATATGAGTTGTGGTACAAATTGGTTATTGGCTGTATTGTATATAGGAAGTGTCATATTTTGTTTGTTTGTATTTATGTATACTATTTCACCTTTATTTAACCAGGTAGGTCAGTTGAGAACAAGTTCTCATTTAAAACTGTGACCTGGTCAAGACAAAGCAAAGCAGTGCGACAAAAAACAACAACAACAAAACAGAGTTACACATGAGAATAAACAAACGTACAGTCAATAACACATAGAGAAAATCTATGTACAGTGTGGTTGGGAATAGTTAGTATTTTTTCATAAAAATGTGTAACTCCATGATACATAGGCCTTTATTGGTTGGTGGTAGTGCAGGTGGCTAATGCAGGAACAGACTGTCACCAAGGCCATCACTCTGTAGCTCATCTCTTCCTCTCTCAGGGATGGTCTGATTATGTATTCACATCAACACAGGAAGCTAATACAGGGACAGATTGGCTGATCTGGATATGATAACACAAAAGTGTGTATGTGTGTGTGTGTGTCTCACCCTGAGGTAATTGTCACACAACGTATTCACAATGTGGCAACAAGCACTTAGCTTGCACGTTCTAATAATAATTTATTATATGTTTCATGTTATGGATGGTTCACTTTAGAATACAATTAAAGACTGTCAATGTGTGTGTATGTTAGGGGCTTCTGGACACTCTGAGGGGGTCCAGAACACAGAGCAGGGGCCACACAAGTCACAAACACACACACACACACACACACACACACTCAGCCTGCACGCACACACACACAAACACACTCTTTTTATCGATTGATTGTCTGGTTAATTTATGTCTGGTTGGGGGAAATCATATCTAGCTTCCTTCGGTGTGTTAAGAGTCTGTGCTAACAGCTTGTTTTTGCTGTTTAAATAATTCAGATTTTGAAGCGTTAAAATCCCATTTGGAGAAATCCCCAAAGCCTTAGAGGAGACTTCTCCAGAATTACTTCCTAAGCAAACTGGGTTCAAACTATTTTAAATGTTTTATTACTTCAAGCATATTCTTTAGTCTAGAATGTCAAAAAGGTTTACACTATTCAATTTGTTATATTTCACCAGGCAAGCTCAATCAAACATAGTTAAAGCCTTTCAAATCATTTCCAGTAGTATTTGAACCCAGGTCTATTTCCAAGATGTCTTTCCCAGATGTTAGAGTCAGTGTAGTCTGTCTGCTGAAGAGAAGCAGCCATAGGCCTATTCCCCTAGTCTGATAAAGAAAATAACCCATGACACAACCCTGCTGCCTCCATTCACCTACCACAGACCTACAAAAGGAAACACTTCTCAGAAGGTGTGTGTGGTAGGAGGAGGTCTATGTGTGTGTGTCTGTAACTACTTGAAAGGTCATGACCGTCATGCAAAATGAATGTATTATGTTAAAATAGGTCATAAGAAACCTCAAGACACCAAATGTAAATTGTAATCATTCAGAAAATGTATTGATTGGTCCAGAAGTGCATAGACTGTAAATACTAAAATAAGTGGATAGTGTATTTTCTGCCTAACCAGCTGGCCCGTCCAAACTACACCTCAACTACCCTGAGTGTACAAAACATAGATAGATAGACCAGGTGAAGCCAGGTGAAAGCTATAATCCCTTATTGATGTCACCTGTTAAATCCACTTCAATCAGTGTAGATGAAGGGGAGGAGTCAGGTTAAAGAAGGATGTTAAAGCCTTGAGACAATTGAGACATGGATTGAGTATGTGTGCCATTCAGAGGGTGAATGGACAAGACAAAAAATGTATGTGCCTTTGAACAGGGTATGATGGTAGTAGGTGCCAGTCGCACTGGTTTGTGTCGAGAACTGCAACTCTGCTGGGTTTTTCACAATCAACAGTTTCCAGTGTGTATCAAGAATGGTCCACCACCCAAAGGACATCCAGCCATCTTGACACAACTGTGGGAAGCATTGGAGTGAACATGGGCCAGCATCCCTGTGGAACGCTTTCAACACCTTGTAGAGTCCAAGCCCCGATGAATTGAGGCTGTTCTGAGGACAAAAGGGGCTGCAACTCAATATTAGGAATGTGTTCCTAATGTTTGGTACACTCAGTGTATATTGAAACTAATTTCACACATATAATAATAGATGTGGCCTAAAGACAATATTACATTGATAATAGTCTGATGGGTGACAATATTATCAATTGTCAACCTTGTTTTTTTTCCAAGTTCCCAGTTGTCTTGAAAGCGCCATAAATCCAGAGAATGCCAGACTTTGATAACAAACTTTGATGACAACATTCGCCCACAAGATGGACCGCCACGCCACCTTCCTATTCAAGTGAGCACAGCACAACAAGGTGAGTCCAAAAATGTATTGTATGCTGCTGCATAAATTATGTAATATGCCAGGGAGATATGTATACTGTAGCTAAGAAAGTAATAGAAAGTGTATGTTGTGTAGTAAGATGTTAGTAGCCCATGTTCCTCACCCTAATAATTTGGTCCCTTTCCCCCTCATAACTTAGCCTACTGTTCTGACTTGGTGGTGCATATGTAGTCTATAACCTGTTTTAGAGAAATGTAATCATCAAATATTTTAAGAGCTTTCTGCTTAAATGCCACCTTTATTTATCCTATGGTTCTGACTTGGTGTACAGGGAGAATACTGTAAGAACGGCCCATGTTCTGAATTCTGTCGCTGTATCTCAAAAGTGCTGAACAAATAGTTATATTGACTACGTCCGTCGTCGCTCGGTCATTAATGTCTTAATCAAAATAAAAAATGGCCTCTTATCCGCTTGTCGTCCCCTTATGCCATAGTTTGTACATCTCAATAGTCAGTAGAAACCACATTTGTTTAAGCAAGTCAGCCATATCAGCTATGTTTTTTTTAAAGGCAGTAAATGAGGCTGAATTAACTGTTTCGCTGCCAGTCAAGGCTCCGCTGATAGCCAGGTGTTGGGACTGCTGTTGTGGGCAGCATTTGTCACCATTATAGTCCAATTAATGTATTGTTTAGTGTTGTGTTGTGTTGTGTTGTTGTGTAGTGGCTTTGCATCTAAAAAAAAATTGGGGGAGTTTGTCCCACCAAGATTTATATGCCAAAATCGTCACTGCAAAACACCATATCAAATCTGTCAGCTAGTCTCATATGAGTAATGTACAGTACATCTTATCTTAGGCTACTGTGTGGGGGACGGATAAAATGCCCATGCAATCAAATTTACTTGACAGATTTATAATCAATGCCATGGCTGACAGTGAGTGAGGGAGTTATTGGTGCCATCTAGCGACGAGGTCGGGAAGTGAGCTTGACAATAAGTGAATGTGAATGTTGGCTATAAATATGACCAGAAATCCTCTCCATCACTTGGGTTTGAAGACCAACTGTGTGCATTTATGTCCAGTGAAGGCACAATGTACCATAGGTTTACTGTGCACTGCATACTGTCGGTAACAGTCTGGTACAAACTGGCAGCAAAGAGAACATTTTCTCCACCTCCTGCTGCGTTTGATGAGCAATGGTCTCTCAAGTAGAGAGTCTCTCCGGGGTGCACACCACGCTATGCGGTGTTCAGTCACTCAACTCTCCTGGTCATGCTGTGTCTGTCTGCAAGTGCCCTCTCCACGAGGGAGTACCTCGGAATTGACTGCTAATAGGCTGACTTGTTAGCCTCTCCGACCGACCACCACACACGGCTGTAGGCTAATATGTAATGCAATATTGATACCAATGCACCAGGTATTGAGTGATTTTGCACCATCAGGACAGGCACCCATGCGTAACAGTCCGAAACTTGGACACACGGTTGTGGAGGCAACATTTCAATAAGTCCATTGAAAATAAAAACACAAAATCACAAGGAACATCCATGATGCCAAAGACAATTCACAAGAAGCGCATATATAGGCCTATGGTCTGCAGTTTACTGAAGCACCATGAAACACTGAATTGACTATAGCCTAAAAGACTCAATAGGCTGTGTTCGGGTCATAGTAAAACCACATGTTTATTTTGGGCATCCCTCGAGCTTTAGGGGAGTGGTGACCGGGTCAGCTGCCAATTAACATCACAACTGCAGTCCACAGAGAGATAGGGTCGGTATATATCAAGGGTCACGTTACCCGTGGTTGTGTATGACAACATAAGCATACCATGTGCTGTTTCAAATGTTACAGGAGGGCAGATAAATCCCTGCATCGGATTGCGTTCAGTGGCGAGCATATACCCAAAAGGGAGCCCCATCACCCCATGCATCACCTACCTCGAACTAATCTCAAAGCTACACCCTTTCCGGAGAAGCAGGGCTCTCTTCCGCATGATCCCCGTTTTGTCCCGGCCGAGGTACACATTTATATCCGAATTCATGATGCCGATCGAGCAGGCAGGTATATACTCCGTAAAACAAAGACGCTTCTTTCTTCCAGTCAGTCGGATGGCGACGGGAGCGAGTCGGGTCTGGGGAAAGGAAGGAGAGAGGCGGAAGAAAGGACACCAAAAAAAGAGAGAGAGAAAATTCGAAGCTCGCCTCCACTGGAAAAGGGAAAGTGAGCCGCAGACTTTCCTCGGCAAACATAGACGGTAAACATAAAGCTTCTGAGTGCAGCGTGGTTAGTGGGTCGCTCCTAGTCTGAACTCCATAAGATATACATTAGATACCGTTGGTCTCTCGGTTCAAGAGCGAGTTACCAATACTCGAGTCCCGTTAAAACAGTAAGAGTTTGAAGTCCCCCGTGTGTCTCCAGAGCTCTATACACAGTCTTTGTACTCTACACCACTCCCGTGATGGTTGAGAGAAGTGCCCGAGCAGTCCTATATTACGAAGCATCGCCGCACCGCGTTATATATATATTTGACCACGAACACTGCAGCAGAAGCGAACTCCTTCCTCCGCTACTCGTTCGTCCGACAATTGAAGCGCTGTGAAGCGCTAGGAAGGCTGTGAAGCAAGCATGATTGTGTCCATGAGTCTGTTATTAAACATTGTGAAACAATGTATGTTTACTGCTTGGCTATAAATATTGTATAGGCCTATACAGTACATTCGCTCATATGGGCATTATACTGTATAGTCTATATAGCCTAGATAAATTGATTAAGTTATGGCCTAAAATGTATTTGTTCATATGGTTATATAAATGCTGAAGGCTATAAACAGCCTATACTTGGCCAATTTCACGTTTAAAAGAATGCCCAAATAGACGCAGGCAAGCCATGTGTACCATGGTCCACAACTTTCTTTCTGGGTCGAGGCTTCTCTTCTTCACGCCCTTCATCATCACCTTTCGGATCCTAATCCGAGTATTGTCCAGGATATGGTTGTGTTCTCCAGATAACTTGGAGAATTTATGCGACCTCGGCATTCGAAAGCATCAGACTTATTTGAGGTCATGCGCCAGGATATTTTTTGCACTCGCAGAGAGGATACATTCTGGTTCCATTAGAGGCCTACATCTTGTTCTGACCTCCTCGGAGAATATTGAGTGCTGAGGGTAGCAGTGCAAGATCTTTTAAAGCAGAATATTTGGATTATTAGCAAATGAACGACTTGCAATTCGCTGTACTATCAAAGCTATCCATCCAACCCATCGATTCAGATATGGCGGTTCAAAGATGATAGTTTCTAAGGTAATCGATTGGTCGTAGTTATTGTTCATTATCAGCAACATTTGCATTAATTCTCTTCAATCTCTTAAAATAGCCTATAATCTTGCGCAATGTTTGTCTTGTCTTGTCTTCCTGTCTTGGTGAGAATCTTAATATAATACAAAACTAAAATAGTCTTCTTTAGTTTGTGTGCCTATTTTTATTTTACATTTTAGTATGAATTCCTAAAACTTCGACCGTATTTTGGGCGTCATGGGAATGTAAGATTTCAATACATTCTAATAACATTTCACTTGTCCACAATGGCGTGACATAAAGCACTTGTTGTTCCTTGTATTAATGGCAGTGTTGTTTGCCTTTCAATATAATAAGCATTCATCTGTTAAATTAGACATTGAACTTTAACCCAGTTTCAACAATCATCAGCTGATTCAGAAAATAATTTTCAGAATGACATACAGCTGTGGTGAAACAGAGCACAGGTGGTTTTTCTACAACGTTTTGGTGTCTCATATACCTTACAAAAAGTATATTCCAAACTATACAGGGAATAAATGTAGTTTAAAAACAGGTTCAAAAACTTTATTTCCTTGTAGTTAAGTTTATTCAACGGTTTAACCAGCCAGGGTAGGGCAGCACTTTACAACATTCCAATATTATAGTCTTATGATAAGACTGAAATATGTATAAACTTAAGAAGCCTTTTGGACCTAGACTTGGCGCTCCGGTACCGCTTGCCGTGCAGTAGCAGAGAGAACAGTCTATGACTAGGGTGGCTGGAGTATGACCAGCATTTCAAAGCACTTCATGGCTACAGATGTCAGTGCTACGGGTCGGTAGTCATTTAGGCAGGTTACCTCTGTGTTCTTGGGCACAGGGACTATGGTGGTCTGCTTGAAACATGCTGGTATTACAGACTCGGTCAGGGACAGGTTGAAGGCACTTGCCAGTTGGTCAGTGCATGCTCAGAGTACATGTCCTGGTAATCCATCTGGCCCTGTGAATGTTGACCTCTTTAAAGGTCTTACTCACATCAGCTATGTAGAGCGTGATCACACAGTCATCCGGAACAGCTGGAGCTCTCATGCATGCTTCAGTGTTGCTTGCCTCAAAGCGCGCAAGTAATTTAGCTCGTCTGGTAGACTTGTGTCACTGGGCAGCTTGTGGCTGTGCTTCCCTTTGTAGTCCGTAATAGTTTGCTAGCCCTACCACGTCCGAGGAGCGTCGGAGCCGGTGTAGTAGGATTAAAACGTAGTCCTGTATTGACGCTTTGCCTGTTTGATGGTTCGTCAGAGGGCAGAGCTGGATTTCTTATAAGTGTCCGGGTTAGATTCCCGCAACTTGAAAACGGCAGCTCTACCCTTTAGCTCAATGAGAATGTTGCCTGTAATCCATGGCTTCTGGTTGGGGTATGTTCGTACGGTCACTGTGGGGACGACATCATCGATGCACTTATTGAAGTAGCGAAAACACACAATAGCACAATTGGTTAGGAGCCTGTAAAACAGCAGCCATCTCCTCCAGCACCATTATATGTAGGCTATTGTTACTTTGTGTCTCTAAAATCACAATGTTTCCATTTCTATAGTCTTGTGACAAAGAGTATTTCTTCATTGAAACATCCAAATGTTGGCAATAGAACAAGCTTTCAAATGATGCCACCTCACCCAGATTGTGATTTATAAATGGGCCATTTTTGGAATGCGTAAACAATAACAGTAATTGTGGCATGGCGGGGATGTAGGGTTTTGTTCAACTGCACAGGTAGGAGAGCTCAAAAAAGCACCTTATAGTTGAAGACTTCTTTGAGTCATTAAAGTGTATTGAATTACTTAGGAACTGTGTACACTTTGAAGAAGGGACACCAGTTAGTCCTCTCACTCCAACCCCTTTTGTGTTTCTAGGAATATTCTTATGTTACTGAATCTATCCAGAGTATTTTCAGATTTCGTTGTCAACAAATGCAGCGAAAAGTAAAGAAAATGTCAAATACACATAAAAATCAATAGTGTAATGTTTGGATTCATTCTTGTATCATATTAACTATTGTGCCCTCACCTTTGTTCTAATAATTTACCCATCATTTCCAAACTGTATCCTTTCAATTACTACCATGGTTATGCATATGCTTTTCGTATTTATTCTGTAAGAAACATGACAATTTGACAAACGTCTGATTCTGCAGTGAGCCTGTGAGAGCTTGTTGCCTGGCCATCGCTCAGACTCCTCAGTTGCTCAATATGCTTTGAGATGAGAGAGGTTTATGACAGGAGTAGTTCTGCGTAGATTATAGAGTATGGAGGCATAATTGGTGGATGTGTGTGTGTGTGTTTGTTTTCAACTGATTTCCTGCTATATCCACACTTGCCATCCGGGTAATGCCACTCTGTAAGGGTCTCCATTAATCACACGCACACACATACACACACACACACACACACCACTTCTAAATTCTAATGCCTCTACAGGGCTTCATTAATCAATGGCCGCTGATGGCCAATTAGTTAATAATAGGGGTGAATACAGGCAGCAGCCATTTCCATATTGGGGTGACGTCTTGGGTTGACTTGCTGTGTGTGTGTGCGTGCGTGCGTGCGTGCGTGCGTGCGTCTGTCTGTCTGTCTGTCTGTCTGTCTGTCTGCATGAGTGAATGTGTGAGTGAGTGCATGTCTGTTTGTTTGTATCAGTGTGTGTGTATTCAGCTTGGACTCCGGTTCAGCTTGACTCTGTGAACAAGGGATGAGGAGATTTGAAAGAACAAGGTCCCTTTTAACACAGGCAGCTCAATTCTGATATTTTTCCACTAATTGGTCTTTTGACCAATCAGATCAGCTTTTTTCCAACAATTGGGGTAAATGCAATGAAACTGGCCACTAGGGGCAACAGTGAGCACTTACCTTCAAGAAGGTTTCGGTTTTGCTAAGGCATTGTGGACAGGGAAGGTGGATGGATGTAAGCATCTGTCTCTGATTCCAAAAGTTGTAAGTTTGAATCCAGTGACAGAAAGTTGTTTTTCAGGTTTTTGTTTAAAGCCTATCCCTAACCTTAACCCTTACCTTAACCATTCAGAGTTAATGCTTAACCTTAATATTTCAGAGTTAATGCCTAAACCTAGCCTTAAACACTTCGAAATTTGATGTTTGAGAAACATGGACGAACGTCTAATTCTGACTTGAGACTGTGAGAGCTAGTTAAAACGTAACTCTCCTTCCATTTAGATTAGCCCTTAACAGGATGTCGCCAATAATGGTTGCCCCTAGCCAACTTTGCAGCCTTTTGTTTGTTTTAGCATAATATTTTACCTTAGTTTCTGGTATTATTTCCTATGACCGACAAGCACTTTGGCGGTTACTCACCACAAATAAGACTTTCCAGACCTGGATCCTTTGTTTGGATTATCCAAAGCAGTTCCATTCATCACGGGGGCCCTTAGTCCCTAAGAGCAGAGACTAAGAGCTAAAAATCATACAGTGCAGTTGAAGAACAATGGGAAAGTAATTCTGCTTTGAAACTTGATAAACTTGATAAACTTTGAAACTTGATAAACTTTTGAATGTTTTGCCCTTATATGCCCTTGGCATATATCCTAATCTGACTTTGGTGTAGGTCATGTTGTTCTTCACATTTCCGTCTCTGGTAAACACACGCTATATCACTTGCCTAACTGATGGGTCATGTGAAGGAAATCTAGTTAACTGGATTGGTCACTATTGTCTAGACACGTACACATGTTCATGAAATACAATAGATGGCCGTAATCAACCCATACACACATGACTAACTTGCTGGGTCATGTAATCATCTGGCGAAGTGTTTTGTTTAGACATGTAGTCTTTTGTTTAGACGTAGCTAGCTAGCTAAATAATGAACCGGTATAATCCCAAATCATACTACTATCAACCAATACAAACATTGTCATAGCTGTAGTATGAATCTCCAGGTAGCTAAAGCTAACCAACCAGGTTCAATGTTAGCTAGCTAACATTAGGCTATAACTAAGAATGCAAATGATTCTAATAATATTACTACACAGATCATACACGTAACGTTAGCTAGCGAGCCAGCAAGCTTTAACAAAGTTAGAAATGTATAATATATGAAAACTTAGCTAGACTCTTACCCGTATACATGGATGAACAATTCACGTCAGACTGGAACCATTTTACCCGGGTCTGTAGTGACGTCTCAAGCTCTGCGTCATTCGGGAGGCCGTCCTGTTTTTATATATATTCATTAAATTAAGTAATTGAATCAATTTCAGAATAAGGCTGTACTGTAATGTAACAAAATTCAAATTCCAATTTTTTTCCACAAGTTACAGCCTTATTCTGAAATGTAATATATATACTGCATATATTATACAGTACCAGGGAAAGGTTTGGACCCACCTACTAATTCCAGGGTTTTTATTTATTTTGAATAGTGAATACATCAAAACTATGAAATAACACATATGGAATCATGTAGTAACCAAAGAAGTGTTAAACAAATCAAAATGTAGTTCTTCAAAGTAGCCACATGTTGTCTCGATGAAAGCTTTGTTCACTCTTGGCATTATCTCAACCAGCTTACTGACTGTTCTAGACAGACAATGATCAAAGCGCCATATGAATCAGTGACTACCGTCCTCAATACCATCAATTAGCATTCATGAGAATGCTAAAATATCCACACGGCCTCATAGTGGCAGGTAGCCTAGTGGTTAGAGTGTTGGGCCCATAACCGAAAGGTTGCTGGATCAAATCCCCGAGCTGGCCAGGTAGAAATCTGTCGTTCTGCCCCTGAACAAGGCAGTTAACCCACTGTTCCTAGGCCGTCATTGAAAATAAGAATATGTTCTTAACTGACTTGCCTAGTAAAATATAGGTTAACTAAAATAAATTGTGAGGTAATCTTTCACATTCTCTCTCAGTCTTTTGCTATTTCTCTCCCTCTCTCTTTCTTCTGTCTCTCTCTCTACATGAGTGTGAACCACGACCAACGAACCCCGACCAATGCTGTCATGTTGTCATGAGAAAACAAAATTCTCCCACTAACTTCAACCACAGAGAGTGAGAGAGAAAGATGAATTCTCACACTAACTTCAACCAGAGAGAGCGAGAGAGAAAGTTACTTCTTGAACTGTAATGAGCAACAGGGACATCACTCAGTCTGAAGTTATTCATGTTTCAGAAATGAGACTGTCTCGCGGATCATTTGTCTACCTGATGACTCACACATCACTCTGATTGGTTTTAGATAGACAGTGATAGACATAGGAAATGCTGCTCTGTGTTTTGTAATTGAAAAGAAGTCTTTGGTTTGACAGCTAATGAGTTGGAAGACTGGGTTTTGTTTATACACAATCACACGCACACACGCACACACATATACACGCACACACGCACACACATGCTCTGTGTGTGAGATGAAGTGTTATGTGTTTGCAGTCTGCTCTCACTGGGGCTCATTTGCAATTTATGCTGCTAATTTCAGGGAAACGGACTGAGTTTGTCGGGCTAATCTCAATGTGCTTGACCTTACTGAAAGTTAAACTCACACACCTTCCCTCTTGCCACCCACAAACACAGCAGAAGGAGTGTTCACGCGTTGATAACCTCAGCCTGTTGATCTCTCAGTATTTCTCTCTCTCACACACACAGGCTGGGTGGCAGGCTGGAACAAAGCATGATGGAATTACAATGGCCAGAGGAGGAGATCATACACTCTATAACCTAAAAGGGTTCTTCGGCTGTCTCCATAGGAGCATTTCAGCATATATTTTCCATCTGTAAAATACTGTACATTTAAATAACAAGCACACAAAATGTGGTGAATGCAAAAGCTTCTGAAGATAAGATTTGATACACCAATATCCATCACATCCACAACCGTTATGGATGGTACAGATATAATAACGCTTAAAAAGGATACTGACAATGAAAAGAGAGAAACCAATTACAGACCATGTAAAACCCAACCCGATCTCCAAGTAAAACGCAATCCATGGCTTGACATTTTAATTACGCCGTTGAGGTCCTGTATCTTAGTGTGGTAGCGATTGGTGGAAGCAGGCGCAGGGAAGCTGGATACGTTCTTTGAGAAAACGTTTTAATGGTTCTCAACCGAGACAAAAAGGAAAAACACGTCACACACTGAATACATCACCGACAAAAACCAGGGGGAGCAGAGAGAATAAGATCAACATACAATTAGTGAAATGGGAACCAGGTGTGAATGGAACGGGACAGACGGAAACTGTGTCGTGGATCGGTTAAACAGAAAGTGTCCAAATATATTATTATACAAAAATATGGTATAAAAATTAGACGCTTACCCAGACACACTTATCTAAATTGATGGGTCATGTGAAATAAATGCTATAACACTCAGCCACATATCGCTAAGTCTCTACGGAAGGTGTAAACAGTACCGCAATTTCAAAAATAGATTTGTCTAGCTGTGTCCAGACCATGTGGTGCGTGTACAGGCAGACCATCTATTGCAGGAAGGATGTCAGTGGAAGGATGTCAGTGTTGCGCAGCAGCTGAAATCTGGTCCCGACTGAGTCCCAACACTCCTTGGCGACAACAACACCAGGCTCCAGAGCCTTGAAGCTGTAAAACAGGAAATAATAAAAAACATTGAGAAGACATTACAACTTTGCACAACATCAATTCACCTCCGAAGTTTAGATTAAAAGAATAACCTCATACAATGCAATTAAAATGATATTCACCTGATGTGCTGATACTGCTTGATCTGTGGCAGCGGCCTGAAGTACGGGGTCAGGTGTTGTTCCCAGACATAGCTTTCCACCAGCACCGTACCAGACTCCAGTACAACAAGCTGTGGGATGTTGACCCCTGTCACAGTGCTGTCGTTCACAACACAAGCAATCTCGGACAAAGTGTTCACTCTGGTCTTTTTTCTCCACAGATTCCTGAAGGAAGACAGCCCAACTACACGTACCTCTGGAAAATACAGAAATAAAGTGAGATCAATAAAAGTAGTGCCAATCATGTTGGAGGTAAATTAAATAATCAGAACGTGTTGTTTATGCTTTACATACTAAGTGTTGTCATGGATTCCTTGTAGAGACGCCACACCGCTGCTTTTGTCACATGAGATGGCAGCAGCTTTCCAACAAAGTGTTTGTGTCCTCGGTGGCATCCTGGTAATTGCAGTTGTTGATGAAGTTCACAACTCGCTGCAAGTCCTCATGCTTCAGGTGTAACTTGTTCTTGCTTGCGCCAGCTCTCTTTTTGATGGGAGGAATTAGACCATTATCCTTGATGACTGGTGGAGGAAAGTCAGGCATGTTCTACTGATGCTGAAAGACAAATTCCAGACACAAATATTTTTGCATTATTATACAATAGATAGCTGTAATCACCGTCAGACACACCTGGCTAACTTGATGATTGCGTAATCATCTGGCGAAGTCAAGTCTTTTGTTTAGAAACATAGCTAACTAGCTAAACAATAAACCATAATCCCAATCAAGTTAACAAAATAGGTTCAATGTTAGCTAGTTAGCTAGTGTGTCGTTTCTGTTTTGTTTGTACAGCTTGCTTGGCCCGTTGTGTCAAATCTTTCTCCCTCTTTGTCATGGATGCCATGGTTGTCCTTAGTTTGAAGATGTAATCTGGAGACAGGTGTTTCATACAACAGCCTTCTGTGTGTTCTCTTTTCGACTCCTGCATTTGCAATCAAACGCCAGAATATACTAAGATTGAACTCTTTGGCCTGAATGCCAAGAGTCACGTCTGGAGGAAACCTGGCACATTCCATACAGTGAAGCATGGTGGTGGCAGCATCATGATGTGGGGAAGTTTTTCAGCTGGGAGACTAGTCAGGATCGAGGGAAAGATGAACGGAGAAAAGTACAGAGAGATCCTTGATGAAAACCTGCTCCAGACCTCAGACTGGGGCGAAGGTTCACCTTCCAACAGGACAACGACCCTAAGCACACAGCCAAGACAACGCAGGAGTGGCTTCGGGACAAGTCTCTGAATGTCCTTGAGTGGCCCAGCCAGAGCCCGGACTTGAACCTGATCTAACATCTCTGGAGAGACCTGAAAATAGCTGTGCAGCAACGCTCCCCATCCAACCTGACAGAGCTGGAGAGAATCTGCAGAGAAGAATGTGAGAAACTCCCCAAATACAGGTGTGCCAAGCTTGTAGCGTCAAACCCAAGAAGACTCGAGGCGGTAATCGCTGCCAAAGGTGCTTCAACAAAGTACTGAGTTAAGCGTCTGAATAATTATGAAAATGTAATATTTCTTTTTTTATTTTTAATACATTTGCTTAAATGTCTAAACTTGTTTTTGCTTTGTCATTATGGGGTATGATGTCATTATGGGGTATTGATGTCATTATGGGGTATTGTGTCGATAGATAGATAGATAGATAGATATGGGGTATTGTGTCATTATGGGGTATTGGTGTCATTATGGGGTATTGGGTCATTATGGGGTATTGGGTCATTATGGGATATTGCACGTAGATTGATGACACATTTGTTTTTTTAATCAATTTTTGAATAAGGCTGTAACTTATAAGTCAAGGGGTCTGAATACTTTTCGAATGCGCTGTAAGTACTAAGCTAACATTTGGAATTGAAATTTTTAAGTTATAAATATTGGTAACTCATTTGTTAATGGTCAGTGGATTGCCACTTTAAAATACTCTATCATTTTAGCACTTATAAATGTTGATAACTCAGTTATAAATGTTGATAACTCAGTTATAAATGTTGATAACTCAGTTATAAATGTTGATAACTCAGTTATAAATGTTGATAACTCAGTTATAAATGTTGATAACTCAGTTATAAATGTTGATAACTCAGTTAAAAATGTTGATAACTCAGTTAAAAATGTTGATAACTCAGTTAAAAATGTTGATAACTCAGTTAAAAATGTTGATAACTCAGTTAAAAATGTTGATAACTCAGTTAAAAATGTTGATAACTCAGTTAAAAATGTTCATAGGTCTGTCGCTTTAAAATAAGGTATACTTTTGGCAGTTATAGATCTGGGTAAATCATTTACTGTATAGATGATATGAGAATGAATTCAGAGTTTAGACATACAGTACTTATAGGCAGTATTAGGAACTCATCACTACATACATGAGAGAAGATTCAACCCCTAGAGTCGATGTCCACGCCCCCATGGAAATCAAATTAGCATAATAAAAAATCTTTATCTAAATCCGTCAGTTTAAACTAGAGATTATCCTTTTTATCCACGCCACACTTGGTGCAAAACCATGCCTACGAGAAACCTGAGAACATTCAAAGCCGCGCTGATTGGTCGGAGTCATTCCCTGTGACTAAGTAAAGGTGTATGAGAGAAGGAAAAACGCTAGAGACGGAATCCCCACCAAAATAAAAACATTGCCATCCATACCTTGCATTTTCCCGAGTTTGGATACAAAGTTACATTCAACTATGTAGTGGCTCACTATTTGGCAAAACACTGACCAGTTATTGCACTATTTAGACCAATGCTATATAACTGTTTATTAATGGTTTATAATGCATTTATAATTAATAATGTAATAATAACCCCTTTATAAACCCTTTACAAATGGAGCCTTATTGTAAAGTGTTACCATAAATAGATTACATCTATCTCTGCATATATTACTGTAATCTAACACAGACACCATGGAAGCAGAGACAGGTAGATGTGAAGGTGTGATGGTGTGAAGGTGTGTGTAGGTGTGAAGGTGTGTGTAGGTGTGATGGTGTGTGTAGGTGTGTGTAGGTGTGATGGTGTGTAGTAGTGATGGTGTGTGTAGGTGTGAAGGTGTGTGTGTGTGTGTTTGACAGGATGACAGAGGAGAATAGAGAAATAAACAGCGTAGCTACATCTACACATTAACCTCAATGTCATTAAAGGTTGGAATCAAAACGTCCTTATCTGTTTGAATTACAGTAACCTGATTAGCTAATGATAGTGGTGCATTGGTGCAATAAGCCTTATCAGTGTTACAGGGGAATGTTGGGAAAACGTTATCAGGGTATGATAATGTTATGGGGGTGTAGGAATGTACCTGTGTGGCTATGAATGCTATCTCAAATTAATATTGTGTGTGTGTTTGTGTGTGCCTGCCTGCCTGCCTGCCTGCCTGTGTGTGTGTGTGCCTGCCTGCCTGTGTGTGCCTGACTGCCTGCCTGCCTGCCTGCCTGTGTGCCTGCCTGCCTGTGTGTGCCTGACTGCTTGCCTGCTTGCCTGCCTGCCTGCCTGCCTGCCTGTGTGCCTGCCTTCCTGCCTGTGTGCCTGCCTGCCTGCCTGCCTGTGTGCGTGTAAGTATGTATGGAGTATAATGTATTTACATTTTTATTCACATGTTTTCCAGTACTGGTGACAAGACATGCATTCCCCATTATTTTAGATTGTAATGGACACCTATGATGTGTGTAAAATACTTTTTTGAAGGTTG
Organism: Thymallus thymallus; assembly: GCA_023634145.1. Lineage (NCBI taxonomy): Eukaryota > Metazoa > Chordata > Actinopteri > Salmoniformes > Salmonidae > Thymallus > Thymallus thymallus. The sequence goes on from CM042404.1 coordinate 30,781,985, forward strand.
CACTAATTATTATGATGAGCTAATGCTAAGCTATTTGCCAGCTATGTGTTGTGCCATGTTTGTTGACATTACACAATGCATTCTGGGTGTTACGTAAACGTCTGTCAGACCAAAGATGTTCTAACAAAATGAGGTCAAGGAATGGTTCACTCATCTTTCAAGTAAACTTCCGTAAACTAATGAAGAGAAATGAATGGTGGTTGACGACACACCTCCTTCAACATACAAACTGCAAACAGACCAAAGGTTTGGAGGAAAAAGTACATTATGTTTATTAGGAATGTAGTGAAGTAAAAGTAATTATTGTCCAAAAAATGAATAGTAAAGTACAGATCTAAGAAGGACACAGTAGGTAAGCAGGTGTGTGTGTGTGTGTGTGTGTTCGTGCATGTGGTTGAGTGAGTATGCAGGTGTAATGGCTGCCTCTAGAGAGAGGGGGGGAGAAGGGGTTGTGTTCTCCATAGCATCTATCTATCTATCTATCTATCTATCTATCTATCTAGACTTGGTGTACAGGGAGAACATTGTAGGAACAGCCCATATTGCTGACCGGTTGTATCACGGCCTGGTACGGGATTTCCCTGTAGCATCATAAAGGACCCCACACACCCCAGCCACAAGCTGTTCACTCCCTTACCATCAGGCAGATGGTATTGGAACATGAGGTCTGGTACCAACAGACTCTAAAAACCTCCACACCTTAGAGCACAGGCACTCACTCAAGCACACACACACACGCACACAACTGCTTTCAGACTCTTATTATGGTCGCTAAATACTGAACACTCTCAGTGTAGGCAGGGCCGGTCTGGTGGATGTCAGCAGGCGAGGAGAGAGAGAGAGAGAGAGATCAGCTCAAAGTCTCTCTAGTATAGTTACAGAAAAGAGAATATGAGAGAGAACAGAGCTGCTGTGTCTAATGGGCCTGTGATTGTGTTGTGGCCCTACAGACTGAGAGACGCTACAAGTCATTACCCCACGTCATCTCTATGCCTGCAAGGAGCCTTGTGTTGAGTTCTAATATATATTCTCCTCAGCATGAAGGAATACCACGACTCGGGAAATTTGAATTCATAAAAAGGAAGGAAGAGATACCTGTTCCCTATCAACCATCCATTACATACCTGTTCCCTATCAACCATCCATTACATACCTGTTCCCTATCAACCATCCATTACATACCTGTTCCCTATTTTTCTCTGGGTGTCCATATTATTTTCCTGTGTAAAATTACAGCAGCTTCGTGCATATTTTAATGTACGTAATTTATGTGAAATGAATGTCATACCTTGTTACTTTCTAAAAAGTATTATCTAATGCCCTCTTTTTGTGTGTGGCTCTGCTTGTCACTCACTCTGTTCCTTTCTTCATAACTCTTCATAGTCTGGTGCCTGGGAGATTAAAGGGAACATCCACTCAAAAACAATCTTTTGGTATTATTTTCATTAGTCCACTTTTTAAACAGTCCCAAAACGTTTTGCATATCAGCAGTGAAGTTTACAAGATATTGGACTTTCAAGAAGTAAAGTGTCACCGGCCACATCATTATGATGATGTATTTTGTATCATATGATGTATTTTGTATCACATGATGTATTTTGTATCACATGATGTATTTTGTATCATATGATGTATTTTGTATCACATGATGTATTTTGTATCACATGATGTATTTTGTATCACATGATGTATTTTGTATCATCATGATGATGTGGCTTGTGACACTTTACTATTATCTGTCCATAGTGTATCAACAGTGGACTGATGGAAAAAATACCAAGAGAGTTTTTGAGTTTTTGAGTGGATTTTCCCTTTAACGGCACAGCACTTCACATCCACAATGTTCCCACTTTGATTTCAGTAATGTTTGTGTGAAGTAATTTTTTTTGTAAAAAGCACGATTTACATTGATTTGCCGTGTAAATCAGTTGAGCGGGTGTAATAAAAATGAGACTCATTTCAGGAAACTAGGCGTATATCGCGGGTCACTACTTCACAGGGGAGCCATTTTTTTTTTAACAAAATGCATTTTGGGCAGAAATGCCTTCTGGAACGTGAACTTGCATGTGCCTTAATAACAAACTTGTATGCCATCTGTAAATACGAATACAATTGTTAAATTAGGAGCCTAGTAGGAAAAACCACAGAAAAAGACAGCATCCTTCCCACTAGCCATGATTGGCTGAGATAATGAGTGGACTGGACATGCCGAGAGAGGAGTTCGGATTGGTCTGCCACATAGAAGGCTTCTGTCTATTTGAGCTGGTCAGTATGTGTTGGTAATCCGTTTAACGAGGCTTTAAAAAAAAGGTATTGTAGTGGAGCTGCATAAGTGTTGCTCTCCACTTTTGGAGTATGATAGCTAAAGAGATGGAGAAAACACATGTCTCCGAATTACATCTTCAAACTAAGGGCAACCATGGCATCTGTGACAGGGCGACGCGTCCATCATGCATGATATATGGGTAAGATAGTCTAGCTAGCTACATTTTCAGATATTACACGTTTCTAATTTTGACAGAAACTGGTTTCATTTCAAGTTAAAGTGTACTGTTAGCTAGCTTGCTAACGTTATTTGGCTGGCTCGCTAGCTAACATTACGTGTATGATCTTATTATTCGTATATCAGAGCCATTTGCTTGCTAACATTGAACCTGGTTGGTTAGCTACCAGCAGATTCATGCAGGGTAGTAAAGTCATGAGTTGGGACTATGGTTCATTGTTTAACTAGCTAACGTTAGCTGGCTGGCTCGCTAGCTAATGTTACGTGTATGATCTTACACATTGTTTAGCTCATTGTTTACCTATCTAGCTAGCTACATATCTTAACAAAAGACTCCACTATGCAAGTAATCATTTCAGGTGCATTCTTAAATTCAGTCTGAGTATGCCAGAACTCTGAATAACTAAAGAATTGACGAACGCACAACACCCGTTGAATATGGCCGGCGTCAGTAAACGTAGAAAAAAAGCGTAATTAAATTGTTGCCAGCAGAGCTGGTTAGGCTGTTTTCATGTTATCCAGAGGTAAACAATGAACCATAATCCTAATTTTGTGTCTGGAAGTAAATAGCAAGCTAGCCAATGTTAGCCATTTAGCTTGGTTGCTTGACTGCCTGTGAGGTCAGAACCCTTCTCATCGGCCAGAGCGTCAAGTGTGCGCTCTGAACGCTCCGAGAGCGAAACGAGATAGGTGGGGCTAAAGCATAAGAGGGTGTGAATGATGCTGAATGGGTGGAGACAAAGAAGAGCACTTCACTAAGTACCAAAACATTCAAAGGCCATTTTCTCAACTTTCAAAGCAGAATTACTTCCACTTTGTTCCCTTAAGTACATTGTATGATATACCATTTTGTAGCTCTGTGTCTCTGCTTTTATCCAATGCAAAAAACACAATTTCAAATGTTGCTACGTAAGACGGAATCAAGGCGGTTGGTCAATACATTAAAAGCATGTCGACTACTAACTTGCCGTTGACACTAGGCTATTAACAGCGCAAGACTTCTGCTACATGATCCTGGACTTCATCACCACGTTGATTACCTTCCCTTCGTTAAGCCCTCAGTCATCAGGCAGTATTGGTTTGTTTTCATTCATGATCCTGGACACTTCTTGTATATCTGCATTCTTCCGTATTAAACTCACCTTCTGCACCTGCTTCCTGACTCCCGCCGTATACGTGATAGATTCTTCTCAATTCTCTACTTATTTACTCACAAATAAAATCAGGCCATTATTATCTCAATGAAAATACTGGGATCTGTCCATATGGCAAGACATTATACAGTAAGAGATAATTGTATGTTCCTTTTCAGTGGATGTGTTGATGAACAGTATATGGACTGGCATTTGACAGAACTTTAGAAGCTCTGATTACAGTCTGTCAGTCATTTTGTAGTGTGTGTCTGTTGCAGCATTAGTGTCAGTTAGCATCAGTTCAAGTCCCCCAGAAGCCTCAAATGAAGCCTGCTGCTATAGTAGTCCTCCAAACCCCGTCCTCCTCCTCCTTGGGACACTAGTCTTCAGAAGCTCCATAGGCTTCAAATGAAGCCAGGGCCTGTAGTATCCCTCCATGCTCATTTTCCTGTTACGTGTTAAGTATTGTAATGTATTTAATGTATTTTAAGTTAGTTCCCTCTGTGGAACACTGGAGTTTTCGGGGCTGCTGTCCAGAAACTCATCCCCCGAGAAGCTGATGTGAAGACGGGTGTCATTAATGGGGGGCAGGAAGGGTAGTGTGTGCTCGCAGCTGTCCGTGTGCGTGCCAGGGGTGGCGGTGACAAACGATGGGGGCGCTGCTTCCCCCCTCATGTCTTTTAGGGGGCTGCCACAGCCGCTAGAAGCCATCAGGAACTTCCCCCTGTCCCCAAATGGTTCCTCTTTGTCGTGGAGGGGTGAGAGCTGGGATTTAGTCTCAGAGTGGACACCAGAACCCTCACTAGACGAGCTGCAAGAGCTGCTCTGGCCTCCTCCGTTTCTGAGCGAGTGGAAATCTCCGAAGAGTCCAGAAGAGAGGGAGCAGGGAGTGATGTCCGGGAACGACAGGCTCTCGCTCCGGCTGGGAATGCCGCTGGGAACTCCGCCGGTCCCATCCACGGGCGTGGTCAGTTCAGCTCCAAACCCGGAGAGAGAGTTGAAGGTTGAAAGATGGAGGAGGTGGGTCCAATTTAGGGATAATATGTTTAAACCTGCCAATCAGAAAAGAGAGTTTGATTTAATCGAAGGGCACGTCTCAAATCAAATGACACCCTATTCCCCATATAGTGCACTACTATGGTGCACTAATTTTGACTAAAGCTCTATAAACTGTCAATCAGTAATGAAACATTTAAGGGCATCTAAGGGTACATCTCAAATGACACCCTGTTCACTATATAGTGCACTACTTTTGACCAGTAGTACACAATACGGGGGTATAGGGTGTCATTTGAGACACTTCCTCAAAATACAAACATAAATAGAAACCGTGTCACTAACATGAGACACTGAGCTGAATATAGAAGGGAAGGGATGTACTGTATAGTGAGTCTGTGATAGTGTTTGGAATAACAGGTGCATTGAAGAGAGCGGGGATTAAAACCTTGCTATTTACATTACAACACTTCCCTTCTTTCAACTCAATACATTGTGAGGTAAGCCGCAGCCTGATGGGAGCTCTGGTGTGTGTGTGTGTGTGTGTGTGTGTGTGTGTGTGTGTGTGTGTGTGAGAGAGAAAGAGCAGTCTGGCCTGTCTTATCTCTGTCCCACAGCTCCCCTGTTGGGAGGAAGAGGGGAAGAGAGAGAAAGAGAGAGAGAGAGAGAGAGAGAGAGAGAGAGAGAGAGAGAAAATGAGAAAGAGAGAGCTACAGGCTTTCCCCCCCTCTGTGACAGCATCAAACACACACACTATAAATAGCTGCATTGCACTCCCTGCTTAGAACACAGAAAACCCATGGTGGTCATAACATTATAAACCCATGGTGGTTATAACATTATAAACCCATGGTGGTCATAACATTATAAACCCATGGTGGTTATAACATTATAAACCCATGGTGGTCATAACATTATAAACCCATGGTGGTCATAACATTATAAACCCATGGTGGTCATAACATTATAAACCCATGGTGGTCATAACATTATAAACCCATGGTGGTTATAACATTATAAACCCATGGTGGTTATAACATTATAAACCCATGGTGGTTATAACATTATAAAATCCATGGTGGTTATAACATTATAAAACCCATGGTGGTTATAACATTATAAAACCCATGGTGGCTATAACATTATAAAACCCATGGTGGTTATAACATTATAAAACCCATGGTGGTTATAACATTATAAAACCCATGGTGGCTATAACATTATAAAACCCATGGTGGTTATAACATTATAAACCCATGGTGGTTATAACATTATAAAACCCATGGTGGTTATAATATTATAAACCCATGGTGGTTATAACATTATAAAACCCATGGTGGTTATAACATTATAAAACCCATGGTGGTCATAACATTATAAACCCATGGTGGTTGTAACATTATAAACCCATGCTGGTTATAACATTATAAAACCCATGGTGGTTATAACATTATAAACCCATGGTGGTCATAACATTATAAACCCATGGTGGTTGTAACATTATAAACCCATGCTGGTTATAACATTATAAAACCCATGGTGGTCATAACATTATAAACCCATGCTGGTTGTAACATTATAAACCCATGCTGGTTATAACATTATAAACCCATGGTGGTCATAACATTATAAACCCATGGTGGTTATAACATTATAAACCCATGCTGGTTATAACATTATAAACCCATGCTGGTTATAACATTATAAACCCATGGTGGTTGTAACATTATAAACCCATGCTGGTTATAACATTATAAAACCCATGGTGGTTATAACATTAGAAACCCATGCTGGTTATAACATTAGAAACCCATGCTGGTTATAACATTATAAAACCCATGCTGGTTATAACATTATAAACCCATGCTGGTTATAACATTATAAACCCATGGTGGTCATAACATTATAAACCCATGGTGGTTGTAACATTATAAACCCATGCTGGTCATAACATTATAAACCCATGGTGGTTATAACATTATAAAACCCATGCTGGTTATAACATTATAAACCCATGCTGGTTATAACATTATAAACCCATGGTGGTCATAACATTATAAACCCATGCTGGTTATAACATTATAAACCCATGCTGGTTATAACATTATAAACCCATGGTGGTTGTAACATTAGAAACCCATGCTGGTTATAACATTATAAAACCCATGGTGGTTATAACATTATAAACCCATGGTGGTCATAACATTATAAACCCATGGTGGTCATAACATTATAAACCCATGCTGGTCATAACATTATAAAACCCATGGTGGTTGTAACATTATAAAACCCATGGTGGTTATAACATTATAAAACCCATGGTGGTTATAACATTATAAAACCCATGGTGGTTGTAACATTATAAACCCATGGTGGTTGTAACATTATAAACCCATGGTGGCTATAACATTATAAAACCCATGGTGGTTATAACATTATAAAACCCATGGTGGTTGTAACATTATAAACCCATGGTGGTTGTAACATTATAAACCCATGGTGGTCATAACATTATAAAACCCATGGTGGTTATAACATTATAAAACCCATGGTGGTTATAACATTATAAAACCCATGGTGGTTGTAACATTATAAACCCATGGTGGTTGTAACATTATAAACCCATGGTGGCTGTAACATTATAAAACCCATGGTGGTTATAACATTATAAAACCCATGGTGGTTGTAACATTATAAACCCATGGTGGTTGTAACATTATAAAACCCATGGTGGTTATAACATTATAAAACCCATGGTGGTTATAACATTATAAAACCCATGGTGGTTATAACATTATAAAACCCATGGTGGTTATAACATTATAAACCCATGGTGGTTATAACATTATAAAACCCATGGTGGTTGTAACATTATAAACCCATGGTGGTTGTAACATTATAAACCCATGGTGGCTATAACATTATAAAACCCATGGTGGTTATAACATTATAAAACCCATGGTGGTTGTAACATTATAAACCCATGGTGGTTGTAACATTATAAAACCCATGGTGGTTGTAACATTATAAACCCATGGTGGTCATAACATTATAAACCCATGCTGGTTATAAAAAGCCTTGGTTCCTCCCTAATTCTTTCTATTTGCTCTTTTTAGTTTCCTAAGTGAAGCTGGTTTATGTGTGAAGCTGGTTTATGTGTGAAGCTGGTTTATGTGTGAAGCTGGTTTATGTGTTAAGCTGGTTTAAGTGTGAAGCTGGTTTATGTGTGAAGCTGGTTTATGTGTGAAGCTGGTTTATGTGTGAAGCTGGTTTATGTGTGAAGCTGGTTTATGTGTGAAGCTGGTTTATGTGTTCTATGACTAGCGTGTGAGTGAAGCCTGTTTGTAGTGGTGTGGCCTGTTATGGGTTGTAACTGTTGTTAGCTCTGACTGGTTCCAAAGCAGCCATTTTTATCTCAATATGAATCCTTTCAGGGTAACAATTAGGGACCTTACTGTGATTGTTTTCAAATAAAATGTACAAAATAAAACAAAATAGTTTATTAGTAAAGAGCAATTTCTCAAGCCCTAATTTAACTAGGAGTGTCTGGGAGTGGAGAGGAAGAAATGTAATCTATCTGTTATTGGCAGAGAGGTTTGGAACTCTCTTTCCTATTGGTCTATTAACTAGTGATGTCACCAGGCAGGCCAAAACTCCATCCCATCAAAACAGGCTGGAATTTCAGGCCGTCTTTTCAAACAGATCTTACACTAAGAGGCCACCATCATTCTTTTCACAAGTTCACAGTATTATTGCAATCTCATAGTGTGGAACATTGCAACTCTATATCTGACATGGTGCAGATATCTTCTTGCTTTAAGTCCATAACTATGTGTGTGAGGTGTATACAGTACTGTTGTTTTAAACTACCAAGAAACCCTCTGTGTGACCATAATGTAGCCCACCCCTCTATCTCTCACCTCCCTCTCCACTCCTCTCTCTTTACCGCCATGTCAGCTTCCCTCTCACTTCCTCCTCTATCTCTCACCTCCCTCTCCACTCCTCTCTCTTTACCGCCATGTCAGCTTCCCTCTCACTTCCTCCTCTATCTCTCACCTCCCTCTCCACTCCTCTCTCTTTACCGCCATGTCAGCTTCCCTCTCACTTCCTCCTCTATCTCTCACCTCCCTCTCCACTCCTCTCTCTTTACCGCCATGTCAGCTTCCCTCTCACTTCCTCCTCTATCTCTCACCTCCCTCTCCACTCCTCTCTCTTTACCGCCATGTCAGCTTCCCTCTCACTTCCTCCTCTATCTCTCACCTCCCTCTCCACTCCTCTCTCTTTACCGCCATGTCAGCTTCCCTCTCACTTCCTCCTCTATCTCTCACCTCCCTCTTTCGCTACCCCACTCTCACTGTGCTTCCTCTTCCTGTCTCTTGCTCTCTCTACCTCCTCCCTCTGTTTTTATGCCATTCTGTCTTATTCTCACATGCTCATCTTGCTCCCTGCCTCTGCTTCCCTGCCTCAAACCCTCTACATCTCTCTCTCTCTCTGCTTCCCTGCCTCAAACCCTCTCCACCTCTCTCTCTCTGCTTCCCTGCCTCAAACCCTCTCCACCTCTCTCTCTGCTTCCCCACCCCTCTTTCATTCTCTCTCTCTCTCCCTGTCTGCATCCTCACCCCCCCTCTCTCTACATCTCTACCTCTCATCACTACCTGACTGGAAGACTGCAGGGATTATTTATTGAGGTGACAAACATAATGTGGTAAGGTCTCTAGTCTACCTACTACTCACTAGCCTCCAGAGCCATTACTCTGGCTGGCAGCCTTGACTTACTCATACATGCAGAATTACTACAGTATAAGACACCAGCGACAGACATACTTAGACAAAGTCTGCGTCCCAAATGGCACCCTAATACCCCATAATCCCGCCTTCCCTAAACACATGTACGTAAATATTGGACTATAAATGGTGCCTTCCTGTGTTATACTGATGCTAAAATGTTTATTCTATTTCTCTGAGCCATTTACTTTATGTTACTATTGTTATAGTTTATCATTTATAATTGTTGTTGCGTTGTTGAGAAAGAAGCAGTTCGTTGGACGGTGTATACCATGTGTATCCCATACATATGACTAATATGCACTATATATGGAATAGGATGCCTTCTGGGACGCAGACAGAGGGTCAAATACCCTCCTAAAGACCTGCTCCCCAGTGGCTGAACACTGGCAGTGCAGTCAGTGGATGAGTGGGGTGCAGTGGGATACTTAAGGAGAGGTTTATGGAGTACTGGTGGTGGCTGGGATTTATTATTAAGTTCAATACACTCAGACTCCCTGAAGGACCTTGGATTGCTAGGCTGATGTACAATACAGTTTTTTACAATCACTTTGTTACTATTTTCAGAACCTTGATGTCATTTTTCACAACTCTAGACACAAAACTCACAACCAATGATCAAAATGCAAATTTTTCAAAACTCTAACCCTTTTCTCAATTGCTTGGATACAATAAACATAAAACTTAGATCATTTGTTCATTCAACAAAAATCACCTGTTCAATATGACACAACTTAACATCAAAGTACTACTATTTCAAAAGGCAATTCACACATTACATTTCAAATGAGTGTCTATTCATTTCCTTACAATGATCTAACTATCAATTGATACAACTGCTCAAAATGATAAGTAACTGTTGCATTACACTTAATGCATAGTTGTATGGAAACAGTCAAACAATCTTCCATGTTTACAGTAAATTATGAAAGTTTCAAGATAACGAGATTCATTGTCACCAATTAGCGTGGAGCATGAACCAATTAGACTACAATATCCATGGATGTAGCCTAATATTTCATCATAATGCTTCATCAGACCGGTGTCTATGGTCCCAAATACTGTACCACCTTTTCAGACTATTTACAGTATTGACAGTACTGCACTGTATAGATGCAGGCCCTTGTAATTGCTTGTCCAATTCTGCCAACTCGTTACTGATGATTGAGTGCACATTGTGGAATGAGTATATAAAGAGTTGATTGGGATCCAATTGCAAGAGCATAGTGATACATAACATGGAGCCAGCAGGTGATCAAGGTCACAATGGAGGTCAAGCAGTGGTGGGAGGAAGACGAGGAAGACGTGTTGGTCAAAGGAATGGCAGGGGACAGGCACCCCTTCTGAGAGGTGGTCGTGGGCCTCGTTTGAGAGGTGTGGGGGAACGTGGTAGAGGACAGGCACCCCTTCTGAGAGGTGGTCGTGGGCCTCGTTTGAGAGGTGTGGGGGAACGTGGTAGAGGACAAGGCCACGGACCAAGACAGCGGCAGCAACAGCATAGAGTGTCCAGTGAAATTCGGGCAATAGTTGTAGACCATGTCATAAATCATGGCATGACAATGACTGAGGTCGGCTACAATGATACAACCAAACCTCAGAAGGTCAACCGTGGCCTCAATAATTAGAACTTTCCGCAATGAGAACCGGTAAGTTATCAGCATGCACTAAACATTATGCTACTCTCAATTGTCAAATGACTGCATACCAATGTGTATCACAGAATAGGTGATGTGACCAAGTGTCTTCTTACTCTAATGTTCCCTGTAGAATTGTGACCAGGCCAAATAGTGGAGTCAGAGGCAAGATTCTAACTGACCAACAAGAGCAGCATATCTTGGACAATGAAGACATGTTGAACAATGTGGGATCCATAAGTTTGCCAACTATTGCACGCATACTGAAAAGGCACCAGGTATCTATAAAACAACTATACCGTGTGCCTTTCGAAAGAAATGCAGACAGAGTGAAGCAAATGAGGACTGAGTATGTTCAGGTAAGTTCAGTTTCAAGATGGCTGTTTTAAAAACATTCCCAAAAATTCTACATGATGGAGCTGGAGGCTGATGACGACCATCACAAATTCATATATTTGGATGAGGCAGGTTTTAATCTGGCCAAGACACGGAGGAGAGGTCGGAATTTCATTGGCCAGCGGGCAACCATCCAAGTACCTGGACAACGTGGGGCCAACATTACCATGTGTGCGGCTATATCAGAAGATGGTGTGGTGGGACGCAGACCTCATATTGGACCATATAATGCAGCTCTCCTTGTCACCTTTCTTGATGAGCTCGATCAGGTTTGTAGAGCTGAAGGTGTGACCTATGTCATTGTGTGGGACAATGTCAGGTTCCATCATGCTCATGTGGTGCAAGCATGGTTTCAGGCCCATGCACAATTTACCACCCTGTATTTACCCCCATACTCTCCCTTCCTTAACCCGATTGAGGAATTTTTCTCCGCATGGAGATGGAAGGTTCATGATAGGCACCCTCATGAACAAGTCACTCTTCTCCAGGCCATGGATGACGCCTGCAATGACATCACAGCAGACCAGTGTCAGGCCTGGATTCGCCATGCCCGAAGGTTTTTTCCAAGATGTTTGGCTAATGAAAACATCCATTGTGATGTAGATGAGAACCTGTGGCCAAATCCACAACACAGAGTTGATGACAATGTAGAAGTACAGTAATCACTCCTGTTTTGTTTCTTACAGTACAAGCAAGCAAGTTGAGGAACACTGCATTTGATGTCTTTTCTTTTCTATTTCATAGCTAATTATTTTTGCTTTGATTCAAATAAACCTATGTTGTGATTGTACTGTAGTGTTTTGCATCAATATATTACAAACTTTGTTCAATGATTCCACTGTGTCTGTAGTATTTTCTCTACTACCGCAGTACTTTTACAGAGATGTATTTACTGTACATGTAGTACCATAATGAAACCTGTATCACCTATTTTGTTCTACAATATTTAATGATTGTACGAACAATGACACAGTGAAACTATCGGTTGCTTGTGTGTGGGTGATCTATAGTTATGTTTCAATGGTATTTCACAGTAAATTTGTTTTTGAACCAATGATTGTGCAAGTGCAAGATTTCTTTAAAGATGTGAACAAACAATGCAATGTTTTGAACATTAGACAGCCTGTGTTACAAGTGATAACCGTTTTGAGTTTTGTGTCTAGAGTTTTGAAAAATGACATCAAGGTTCTGAAAATAGTAGCAAAGTGATTGTAAAAAACTGTAATATACAGGGGATGGAGGTGGAGGTGGAGGGTTGTGTGTGTGTGTGTGTGTGTGTGTGTGTGTGTGTGTGTGTGTGTGTGTGTGTGTGTGTGTGTGTGTGTGTGTGTGTGTGTGTGTGTAATAATAATAGTGTTTATGAGGGTGGCAGGTGTCATTTCCTTGCTAATGGAACCACTCTGACAGTGCAAACATTTCCCTTCCTACTGAGGTGAAACACACACACACACACCCGCAGACACCCGCAGACACCCTCAGACACCCTCAGACACTCTCAGACACTCTCAGACACCCAGACGTTTGACCTTTATCACAATTCCAATTTTTCTACAAAAATAACACTGTTACACTTTAATAATACTGTCTTTGATACCAAATCAAAAACCTTCTTCTCTCTCTCCTCTTTTTCCCCCTCCCTCTCTCTCCTCTTTTTCCCCCTCCCTCCCTCTCTCTCTCTCTCTCTCTCTCTCTCTCATTCTCCCGCTCCCTCCCTCCCCCTCCCTCTCTCTCTCTCTCACTCTCACACACAAAGAAAAACACACACAGACACGCTAGCACAAAGGCATACACCCACACGTACACTCACAATCAAGGCTAGCCCCTTATTTGGAATGTTGTTAAATGACACAAGGTGACTCCAAATTACAGCTATGTTAATTTGATGATGATTGCACACGTATGTTACTATGTATGGTATATATATATATATAATTTTTTTTATACCTTTGTTTTACCTCTGCAGAAATAACCTGGTGCGTTCCTCCTCACTCACTTTCATTACTTTTATTTGCCCACTGTAGGAGAGGCAAAGTATTAAATCAGATGATTATCATTTACATTAGCATTCAGTCACTATGAGGGAGGAGGGAGAGAGAGGGAGGAAAGAGAGAGAGGGAGAGATAGCGGAGAGAGATGGGGGGGAGTAGGGAAGGAAAGAGGGGGGGGGCTAAAGGGAAAGAGAGAAAGAGAGAAAGAGAGAAATAGAGAGCAAGGAAAGATAGCTCTGATACAGAAAATACCTCCAAACCTTGTGAGAATCAAAACAGAGAGTAAGAGAAAGAGGAGGAGGAACAGGAGGATGAGGAGGAGGGGGAGGAGGAGGAGGAGGAGGAGGAGGAGGAGGGGGAGGAGGAGGAGGGGGAGGAGGATGAGGAAGGTATGTGGTGGGTGGGTATAGAGTACTTCTAGACTAGAGAGACCACTGATTATAAACTAAAAGGAAAAGTGAGTTTTAAAAAGCTCCTCAGGAACAGAACTCTCCAGCTGGCTTCAATGTAAACTTGGACTGTTACAGTACAACACTGCTGCTTGGGAAAAAAAACAAGCAAGGTTTGTGTGTGTGTGTGTGTGTGTGTTTGTGTGTGTGTGTGTGTGTGTGTGTGTGTGTGTGTGTGTGTGTGTGTGTGTGTGTGTGTGTGTGTGTGTGTGTGTGTGTGTGTGTGTGTGTGTGTGTGTGTGTGTGTGTGTGTGTGTGTGTGTGTGTGTGTGTGTGTGTGTGTGTGTGTGTGTGTGTGTGTGTGTGACTTGCAAGCATCCTCCTTTTTCCTCCAAACATAAAGATGGTCATGATGGCCAAACAGTTCTATTTTTGTTTCATCAGACCAGAGGACATTTCTCCAAAAAGTCAGATCTTTGTCACCATGTGCAGTTGCAAACTGTAGTCTGGCTTTTTAATGGCTGTTTTGGAGCAGTGGCTTCTTCCTTGCTGAGCGGCCTTTCAGGTTATGTCGATATAGGACTCGTTTTCCTGTGGATATAGATACTTTTGTACCTGTTTCATCCAGCATCTTCACAAGGTCCTTTGCTGTTGTTCTGGGATTGATTTGCACTTTTCGCACCAAAGTACGTTAATGTCTAGGAGACAGAACGCATCTCCTTCCTGAGCGGTATGACGGCTGCGTAGTCCCATGGTGTTTATACTTGCGTACTATTGTTTGTACAGATGAACGTGGTACCTTCAGGCGTTTGGAAATTGCTCCCAAGGATGAACCAGACTTGTGGTCTACAATTCTCTGAGGTCTTGGCTGATTTCTTTTGATTTTCCCATGATGTCAAGCAAAGAGGCACTGAGTTTGAAGGTAGGCCTTGAAATACATCCACAGGTACACCTTCAATTGACAATCAGAAGCTTCTAAAGCCATGACATCATTTTCTGGAATTTTCCAAGCTGTTTAAAGGCACAGTCAACTTAGTGCATGTAAACTTCTGACCCACTGGAATTGTGATCTAGTGAATTATAAGTGAAATAATCTGTCTGTAAACAATAATTGGAAGAATTACTTGTGTCATGCACAAAGTAGATGTCCCAACCGACTTGCCAAAACTATAGTTTGTTAACATGCAATCTTTGGAGTTGTTGAAAAATGAGAGGTTGAAGAGAGAGAGAGAGTGAGAGAGAAAGAGTGAGAGAGAGAGAGAGAGAGAGAGAGAGAGAGAGAAAGAAAGGGGGGGAAAAAGATGGAAGAGAAAGCTAGAGAGAGAGATATGAAGAAAAAGACAGATCCCACCGAGCACAGACGTCCATTCAACATCTATTCAAATTCATTGAATTGACATGGAAACAACATTGATTCATCCAGTGTGTGTCCAGAAATGTCCTCTCATAGTACATTGTGATAAAAGCCCAGGTTATTTACTGTTAGACCGGTATGTTAAGAGTTAATGTTCCCTGCTCTTAGTGATGGTCTAGTGAGAGACTACTAGAGACCACTAGAGACCACTAGAAACCACTAGAGACCACTAGAGACCACTAGATACCACTAGAGACCACTACAGACCACTAGAGACCACTAGATACCACTAGATACCACTAGATACCACTAGAGACCACTAGATACCACTAGATACCACTAGAGACCACTAGAGACCACTAGAGACCACTAGAAACCACTAGAGACCACTAGAGACCACTAGAAACCACTAGAGACCACTAGATACCACTAGAGACCACTAGAGACCACTAGAGACCACTAGAAACCACTAGAGACCACTAGATACCACTAGAGACCACTAGATACCACTAGAGACCACTAGAGACCACTAGATACCACTAGAGACCACTAGAGACCACTAGATACCATTAGAGACCACTAGATACCACTAGAGACCACTAGAGACCACTAGATACCACTAGAGACCACTAGAGACCACTACATACCACTAGAGACCACTAGATACCACTAGATACCACTAGAGACCACTAGAGACCACTAGAGACCACTAGATACCACTAGAGACCACTAGATACCACTAGAGACCACTAGATACCACTAGAGACCACTAGAGACCACTAGAAACCACTAGAGACTTACACTCCCAATAACGGGCAATTATACAGAGCATCAGAAGTGTATGGGTGGTGTGCGGGGGAGGTGTGTGTGCGTGAACGGGACTGTGTGTTTCGTGTGTGTGTGAGTTACTGCATCAGAGATACGGGTAAAGGGAGGAAGAACTCAAGGTGGCACAGAAAAATGTAACGTCAGAAACAGCAGACAGAGTTTCTGCTATAGCTTGCAAAGACAGAGAGCATGCTACCACTGTACTCTGCTATTCTCTCTGTCTGTGACTCTATGTGCTGTACTACTGTAGCCAGGGCTATTCTCTCTGTCTGTGACTCTCTGTGCTGTACTACTGTAGCCAGGGCTATTCTCTCTGTCTGTGACTCTATGTGCTGTACTACTGTAGCCAGGGCTATTCTCTCTGTCTGTGACTCTCTGTGCTGTACTACTGTAGCCAGGGCTATTCTCTCTGTCTGTGACTCTCTGTGCTGTACTACTGTAGCCAGGGCTATTCTCTCTGTCTGTGACTCTCTGTGCTGTACTACTGTAGCCAGGGCTATTCTCTCTGTCTGTGACTCTATGTGCTGTACTACTGTAGCCAGGGCTATTCTCTCTGTCTGTGACTCTCTGTGCTGTACTACTGTAGCCAGGGCTATTCTCTCTGTCTGTGACTCTCTGTGCTGTACTACTGTAGCCAGGGCTATTCTCTCTGTCTGTGACTCTCTGTGCTGTACTACTGTAGCCAGGGCTATTCTCTCTGTCTGTGACTCTCTGTGCTGTACTACTGTAGCCAGGGCTATTCTCTCTGTCTGTGACTCTCTGTGCTGTACTACTGTAGCCAGGGTTGCTAGGTTACTTTCTAAACGTAATCCATTACAGTTACTAGTTACCTGTTCAAAATTGTAATCAGTAATGTAACTTTGGGATTAATCTGTGTGATGGCTTGGTTGTGGTAAGGCCTCTTACTCCCACCTAGGGGAGGAGAGAGGCACACAACCAAGTCATCACACCCTAACTAGGGTGATTATCATCCCCAATCAGAGACAGCTGTCTAGCGTTGTCTCTGATTGGGGATAGTATATAGGATCCACACAATTCCACCTGTGTGTGGATCATTGTTTCCTGCTTGTCTGCTTCGTGTGTCAGAAAGCCAGTAAGTCACCGTGTTCTTGTTTGTTATCGTGTTTTTGTTTTCACTCTCCTTTTTAGTTGTTAATGCTTCGTGAGAACAGCTCATTTTCAATAAAAAGGATGACACTTCACCAGCGCTCCGTATATCGTCCCATTAATACTACGCACTGTGATACGGCCTGCTCCGCGCACCAGCTCTATGGTGCGTTTCCCCAGCCCGGCGCGACCCGTGCCAGCTCAACGCACCGACCCAACGGTGCGTTTCCCCAGCCAGGTACAGCCCGTTCCAGCTACTCGCACCAGACCAGCGGTGCGTTCCCCCAGCCCGGTACGGTCTGTGCCTGCTCCTCGCACCCAACCTATGGTGCGTTTCCCCAGCCCGGCGCGACCCGTGCCAGCTCAACGCACCGACCCAACGGTGCGTTTCCCCAGCCAGGTACAGCCCGTTCCAGCTACTCGCACCAGACCAGTGGTGCGTTCCCCCAGCCCGGTACGGTCTGTGCCTGCTCCTCGCACCCAACCTATGGTGCGTTTCCCCAGCCCGGCGCGACCCGTGCCAGCTCCTCGCACCAGACGTATGGTGCGTGTCCCTAGTCCAGTACGCCCCGTGCCTATTCCTCGCACAGAGGCTACCACGACGTTTAGCCCCGCTGTGGAGCAGGAGCTCCATAGCGCGTCGGTGCCCAGTGTGGGGCCGACAGCCAGCCCAACCAGAGGGCTGGAAACCATCTCTGCGTCGGTGTCCAGGGTGGGCACGACGTTCAGCCCCGCTGTGGAGCAGGAGCTTCATAGCGCGTCGGTGCCCAGTCTGGGGCCGACAGCCAGCCCTACCACAGGGCTGAAAACCACCTCTACGTCGGTGCCCAGGGTGGGCACGGCGTCCAGCCCGAGGTCTCCGGTGAAGGTCAGCTGCCCGAGGTCCCCGGTGACGGTCAGCAGCCCGAGGTCCCCGGTGACGGTCAGCAGCCCGAGGTCCCCGGTGACGGTCAGCAGCCCGAGGTCCCCGGTGACGGTGAGCAGCCCGAGGTCCCCGGTGACGGTGAGCAGCCCGAGGTCCCCGGTGACGGTGAGCAGCCCGAGGTCCCCGGTGACGGTGAGCAGCCCGAGGTCCCCGGTGACGGTGAGCAGCCCGAGGTCCCCGGGGAAGGTGAGCAGCCCGAGGTCCCCGGGGAAGGTGAGCAGCCCGAGGTCCCCGGGGAAGGTGAGCAGCCCGAGAGCTCCGGGGAAGGTGAGCAGACCTGAACCTCCACCGGAGCCCCATCCGGGTCCGGCCGTCTGCGTCACTCCAGTGCCGGAGCAGTCCGCTCCACCGGTGCCCAGTCCGGGGCCGGTCGTCCGCGTCACTCCAGTGCCGGAGCAGTCCGCTCCACCGGTGCCCAGTCCGGGGCCGGTCATCTACGTCGCTCCAGTACCGGAGCAGTCCGCTCCACCGGTGCCCAGTCCGGGGCCGGTCATCTGCGTCGCTCCAGTGCCGGAGCAGCCCGATCCACCGGTGCCCAGTCCGGGGCCGGTCATCTACGTCGCTCCAGTACCGGAGCAGTCCGCTCCACCGGTGCCCAGTCCGGGGCCGGTCATCTACGTCGCTCCAGTACCGGAGCAGTCCGCTCCACCGGTGCCCAGTCCGGGGCCGGTCGTCCACGTCGCTCCAGGGCCGGAGCAGTCCGCTCCACCGGTGCCCAGTCCGGGGCCGGTCATCTACGTCGCTCCAGTACCGGAGCAGTCCGCTCCACCGGTGCCCAGTCCGGGGCCGGTCATCTGCGTCGCTCCAGTGCCGGAGCAGCCCGATCCACCGGTGCCCAGTCCGGGGCCGGTCATCTACGTCGCTCCAGTACCGGAGCAGTCCGCTCCACCGGTGCCCAGTCCGGGGCCGGTCATCTACGTCGCTCCAGTACCGGAGCAGTCCGCTCCACCGGTGCCCAGTCCGGGGCCGGTCGTCCACGTCGCTCCAGGGCCGGAGCAGTCCGCTCCACCGGTGCCCAGTCCGGGGCCGGTCATCTGCGTCGCTCCAGTGCCGGAGCAGCCCGCTCCACCGGTGCCCAGTCCGGGGCCGGTCATCTACGTAGCTCCAGTGCCGGAGCAGTCCGCTCCACCGGTGCCCAGTCCGGGGCCGGTCGTTTACGTCGCTCCAGTGACGGAGCAGTCCGCTCCACCGGTGCCCAGTCCGGGGCCGGTCGTATGCATCGCTCCAGTGCCGGAGCAGTCGGCTCCACCGGTGCCCAGTCCGGGGCCGGTGGTCAGCCCCTCTCCAGGGTCGAGGGCTCCCACACCAGGGTCCAGACAGGACTTGGTAAATGCCGGGAGTACTGAGAGGGGAACCATCGCGCCGGGGTCCGGACTGGACCGGGCGTGCAACAGAGAGGTAGGAGAGAAGCTACTCTCAGAGCTTGCGCCACGCCCGGAACCAGAACCGGAGCCTCCACCAGCAACCATCTCAGTACCCCGCCATGTCCCCCCTAGTTTTTTGGACATTTTTTTTGTTTTTTCCTTTCAGGAGAGGGGGGATTTATGGTGCGATCGGGAGTCCGCACCTTGGGGGGGGGGGTACTGTGATGGCTTGGTTGTGGTAAGGCCTCTTACTCCCACCTAGGGGAGGAGAGAGGCACACAACCAAGTCATCACACCCTAACTAGGGTGATTATCATCCCCAATCAGAGACAGCTGTCTAGCGTTGTCTCTGATTGGGGATAGTATATAGGATCCACACAATTCCACCTGTGTGTGGATCATTGTTTCCTGCTTGTCTGCTTCGTGTGTCAGAAAGCCAGTAAGTCACCGTGTTCTTGTTTGTTATCGTGTTTTTGTTTTCACTCTCCTTTTTAGTTGTTAATGCTTCGTGAGAACAGCTCATTTTCAATAAAAAGGATGACACTTCACCAGCGCTCCGTATATCGTCCCATTAATACTACGCACTGTGACAATCTGATTTCTTTCAGTTACTTTTAGATTACTTTCCCTTAAGAGGCGTTAGAAAATGACAAAAATCAATATAATCAATTGAACGACATCTATTGCAGCCGAATAAATCAATGTTAAAGTTTACATAGCTGGCCATTAATGGATGTTACATTTGACTTCATGGGTTGGTGATGTAGGCTTCTTCTAACCCATCGCTTTCTACTACAGATAATAATACCATTAAATAATATCTTTACATTAAAAACCAAAGTCTATCAGAATTCCAGTCATTCCAATAAATGTTATACCCCTTGATCTTCAAGAACAGGACTTGGAAATATGGAAGTATAGATTATCCAAATAGTTTTACCTGATCATGACCCCAAAACTAAGGACTTATTATCCAGCCCTACTCTGTTGTTTATGATGTTGTTGTCATGGAGGACTGATTGGACTGGCATGCTTTGAGCACTACTGAAAAGTGTTATTTACATGTGAAAAATGAATGCCATATGCTGCATTTGCTATTGGCCTTTTGTTTCCATTTTTTGATGGGGACACTTTGATATTTAGATAATTTACAAACCTGTTTAAGTCCATCGAAAGTGTGCAAGTTTGAGCATGAGTCCATAAGGCCTGGATTTAGATTGAGCGATAAAATTAAACTTGTCTTTGACAGTACGGAGCACAATACCAAGGAGGAGTTTAGAATGGAAGAACCCTTTTATTCCACAGGCTTGGATCCGCACCGTGCAGCTGTTGCAAGAGCACATTTTTCACTGGCTGTCTACTGGAGGCAAAAACAATGATTGATAGGCAGCTTAAACTTCTTCAATTTAACCATTATTGCGTTAAAATATAAATATACATTTGTGAACAGCCATCCACAACAACCACAATCCGTAAGGCGCAAATAGCTAACTGTGACAGCAGCAGTGTGATTCACATCAATGAGCTGTGTAAATACCAATAATAGGTGATATCCGTATCGCCCATAGGCTACACCATTGCTGTCCTTACCTCCAACTGTTTATTTAAGTTGGATAATCTTTGGATGCCGACAGCAGTAGCACCATTGGAAGACATAGCTTGTACTGTAGCCTACAAAAGCCTATTCCTGCTCTTTTCCCTTAGTCCATCAAACGTATCATAGTGCTTACTGACTTGTGGTCAAACTCTCTCAGGCGAAACAAACTTACACTTGCGCCTTTATTCAACGCTGATTTTAATGTCATTGAGAAAACAGAAAGGTGCAGAAAATTTGTTCGCAAACATCCTTTCTGAATTAAAAGTAATACTGTAATCTGATTACAATATTTTTGCTGGTAACATAGGGGATTATAGTTACAATCCTGAGTACTTTCAGAATACTCATTCAAATTGAGTTTAAAGGCTTGGCAGGGAGAATATGACGAGTCTGCTTTCTCTCTCCTCTCTCTCTCTATTCTCTCTTTTTAACTCCCATCCCTCCCTCCTTCTCTCTCTCTCTCTCTTCCTAAATCAAATCAAAGTTCATTGGTTGTACACTGATTTGAAGATGTTATTGCAGGCGCAGCAGAATGCTTGTGTTTCTAGCTCCAACAGTGCAGTAATAATACCTAGAAATACACAACAATACGCACATAATACAAAAAGTTAAAAGAAAGATAATAAGAAAAATCAGAATGAGCGATGTCAGAATCCAGAACATAAATATATACATTTATCATGGTTCGTATCATCATTATATACATATATATATATTGGTGTGTATAGAGAGTATGGACAGTCTATGAATAGAAAAGGTGTGTGTAGCAGTAGTTGTATAGGATGAGCCATGACTATAATACAGCACATACAGTACATACAGTATACACTATAATACAGTACATACAGTATACACTATAATACAGCACTTACAGTACATACAGTATAGCTATAATACAGTACATACAGCATAACTACAATACAGTACATACAGTACAACTATAATACAGCACATACAGTATACACTATAATACAGTATGGCTATAATACAGCACATACAGTGGTCTACGTCACCGGCCTCTAGGCGTGATCTAACTGCCTCATTACACACACCTGGTTCCCATTCCTTCCTGGTTAGTATTGTTATGTACAGTATGTGCCCGCTGTTACCCATTGTCCTGGTCGTTCATTGTTTCCATGTCCGTTGGTCCTGTGAGTACCTGTGCTGTGTTGTTTCGGCCTTCGTGCTGTATGTATTGTGCACTGGTTGTAATACTGATCTCGTCCCGTGTACTGGTGTGCATCTGTCTTGTCCCGTCTTGTCCCGTGTAGTGTTTTACGGGTCTCGGCCCGTGTAGTGTTTTACGGGTCTCGGCCCGTGTAGTGTTTTACGGGTCTCGGCCCGTGTATTTATTCAAGGTACTCCTCGCTCTATTATTTGGCATTCCTCGCTAACAGTTTTTACAAACACATCCTCATACAGTACTCCTCCTCCTGTGTGTGTGTGTATATATGTGTGTGTGTGTGTGTGTGTGTGTGTCTGGAACCCAAAATTTTCCATGAGCAATAATGGTGTTATCTGTGCTGGCAGATCTCATGGCAAAGAGAAGCAGAAAAGCTTTCTCAGTACACACATACAGTCTGTGAGAGAGTGTGTGTGTGTGTGTGTGTGTGTGTGTGTGTGTGTGTGTGTGTCTATGACTTCTGCTCTAGGTTGACAATGTTCACTGTTCAATGTTCATGTTCTCTTGTTAAGTGTCTTCTGTCCTAGCTGATTAAGTGTACATGTAGCGCTGGTTTCCCAGACCCAGATGAAGCCCAGTCTAGTAAAAAGCATGCTCAATGGAGAATGACTTGTAAGTGTTGTAACTGTATATGGCGTGATCCAACTCTATTGTTTGGGTTAGCCAGTATACAGGTAGGTAGTGTAGGTGACTTCCTGGGCCCCTCTCCCGATGTGTGTCTCTCCCCCAGTCCCAGTCCAAGTTACGTCCAGCTACGGTCTCCGCTGACATCTGATCCTTCAGGAGCTGCACCTGAGTGGGGAGAGGAGTAGGAATGAGGGGATCAGAACTGGGCCTAGTGGGACTGATGATGATGGGGAGATGTGTGTGTGTGTGTGTGTGTGTGCATGCGTTTGGGTTTGTGTGTGTTTGAAGAATGACATGTTCTATTTTATGCTACAGTCCCACCTCTATACTCCCCTCCCAGAGTAATCATCCAAGAGATTGCTGTTGAAAATCCAATTAGATGTTTGGAATTCCCCGACCTGAAATTTAAAATAATGACAGGTGGCAGCTATTATTTGTTTACATAATTAATGGCGAGTGCATTATAAATAAATACATAAATACAGAGATATATAATTATGTGTTTGTGTTGTGCCTTCCAGGCTCATTGTCTACAACAATAGAAGACTGATTCACTCTGTCTCTGGTGTGTTGTGATTGCGATGTGTCATTTTGTGGCTGTGAGTGTGTGTTTAAGTGTGTGGCTGAAGGTGTGTGTGTGTTTGTGTTGTGTGCATCTGTACGCGCACGTGTCACATGTACAGTGCATTCAAAAAGTATACAGACCCCTTAACTTTTCCACATTTTGTCACCTTACAGCCTTATTCTAAAATGTATTAAATTGTTTTTGTTTTTTTATCAATCTACACACAATAGTAATAACAATAATAAAATGTGTGCAAATCTATAAATAAAAAAAAACTGAAATATACATTTAC